>JAVLUX010000035.1:9345000-9675000 GCA_032164185.1 Moxostoma hubbsi
ACTTATTTCCATTTTAGTAAAGAAAAAAAAAAAGGCACAATATAATGCTTTAACATTTTCCAAACAAAGCCTTCCACAGTATAAAGATAGAAATGCACTAAAATAGCACCAATACAAGTAACATTAAACGACTCCTAAAATCTAACAATCGAGTAGTCACATTTCACGTCCGGGCATCAATGCCAGCATCAAGCACCATTTTGAACTCCACATGAAAAGCGCTTGTAGACAAAAATGTCTTATTCTGTATGTTGGTGATAGTTAAGACTTGACGTGCTTTATTATTTTGGGGTAAAATATGACTCCGACCCTTGACATGTTTTGTTAGAATCACCCATTTCAAAATGTGTGGAATTACAGAGTTCTACTCGTAAGTGTCTGAAATATAACAACAAAGTGACTTAAGTACATTTCTGAGCCGCAAGGTGTGTATTTCTTTAGATTCTAATGTGAACATTGTGTCTGATCTGGACGATATGACAAATCTGAGGGCTGCATCACCAGCTGACTCTGTATGCAGAGGCTCTCAGTGTTCTCAGGTAATCCCTCAATCCAAAGCACTTCCAATCCCACCAGCTGTGAACCAGAAGTTAAAGTTTTGTACAACACATTCTCACAGGAGATCCTACAGAGGTCTGTGAGTATGGAGGACCAGCGACAGGGGGCGCCATCGAGCAGGGCTCAGTCGAAAACCACACTGAATGACTTGTTGGACACGCTGAAGCTCTTAGAAGAAGATCCGGACAGGCTCTCGGAGCCCAAGAGCTACAGGAAGGATAAGTACGCGTGGATTGACGAGGTGAGTCCGGGCTCAACTGGATCCAGGTGTGTTGGTATTAAAGTCAACATGAAATGCCGTTCACAACAGAATTTACTTCCATAATGTGATGTATTTATGAGTGAAATAGGCTATTTAGTTTTAAAACAAATGTAGGATGGGACTAAATTTTAATGATTGGGGATTGGATCATGAAAAGTGGTGTCTTCATAACAGGTAGTTGGAGGGAAGGGGTTTAAAAATAATAGGGCTTGGTGACATCACCCAAAAAAAGGAAAGTCATTTCAGAAGTGGCACAAGTTATTACATTTTAATGAAGGATAACAAAGATTATTTTTCCCCTTTGGAATAACATGCGCTGCTGAGTAATTCACAATAAGTCTATGAATGTAAACGGGGTCTGTTTTGATTTCAAGTTGACTTTAAACTGCTAAAAAAGGAGAAGCACTAAACTTAGTGAGTTTTAGCAATTACAGTGGTTCAATTTAATTCAGCTTTTAGAAGAAGTGGCAAGATTTACATGCTCTATTCCAAGCATATAGCTTTGAGTAAATGGTTTTGTTGTGTATTAGTGTGAACTCCCCATCTGTATACTCAGGACGGAGACTCTATCTCCCTGACGACTGATAACGTGGAACTTCACAGGCAGTTGAGTCAGACTCCTGTACTACCAGATGGGCCTGCCTTGCTGTCAGAGGCCAAACTGCAGAGCATCATGAGCTTCCTGGATGAGATGGAGCAATCAGAGCAGGATAGACCACGCTCTGTCACCTCTGGCTCACACAGAGAGGTAAATCCAACTCACTCGAGGATTTAAAGTTAAGAAGTTTTGTATTGGGTCAGTGTATTTAATATTTGTGTGTGTGTGTGTGTGTGCGTAGGTGGTGTTATCAGAGGACGATCTTGCAGTTGTAGAACAAGCGTCAGCCACAGCAGCTGAGGTTTCTGGCTCCATGATGAGACTCAAACTGGAGCTGGAAGAGAAGAAACGCACCGTCAATATGCTACAGATATCACTGGTAAAACAATTGCACACATGCATTAGTATGTAAGGGATTATGTACAGTCAGCCAGTCATTATTGCAAAATAAACACAGAACAGGTGATCTGGCTATTGAAAATGTAATGCATGCATTAGGCCTGGTTTACACCATGTTTTAAGATATGTTTTGGCCATTACATTTGAAACAGAACAATGCTAAAGACAGGTGTAAATGGGTCCAAAATATTTTAAGCCTTGCCCACTTCAAGTTTTAACAATCGACAACATTTGTGGTATAATATTGATTACCACAAAAAATATTTTTGACGTGGCCCTTCATTTCTTTAAAAAAAAATCCAAAAATCTGGGTTACAATGAGGCACTGATAAGGAATATGGGCCAATCCATAAAATACTATGGACATAATCAATATGCATGCTAACATGATTTTAGTGTGATTTTAAAATGGTTTACTAATCTTTTCGGAAGGAAATTGGTACTTAAATTCACCAAAGTGGCATTCAACTGATCACAAAGTTAGTCAGAACATTACTGATGTAAAAATCAGCACCATCACTATTTTAAAAAAGTTATTTTTGATCAAATCTAGACAGGCGCCATTTCCAGCAGCCATCACTCAAACCTTATCCTTGAGTTATCATGCTGATTTGGTTCTAGAAAATCACTTGCCATTTATATCAAACACAGCTGAAAGCTATTTGGTTTGTTAAATGAAGCTTAACATTGTATTTGTGTTTAGAGTTGCCACAGTATGCACTAGACTGGCATGTCTTAAGGTCAGTATTAGTTCAAAAATGTCTTTCTCTAGAAACTCATCAGTCAATCATCGTTTTGAGGAATGAAGGCTATACAATACTTAAAATTGCCCAAAACACTGAAGATTTCGCACAAAGGTGTACATGTATGGCAAGTGCTACAGGAAGCTTGGATGGACAAACTGCAAGATAGAATGCCAAGGATTTGCAAAGCTGTCATTGCTGCTCTCGAGAACTTTTTTGAAGTTGTTTAAGAAGTTAAGATAATTTTTATTTTTCATGTTATTAATGTCCTGACTGTACATTGTGATCAGTTGAATGCCTCTTTGGTGAATACAAGTTCCAAATTCTTTCCATAAGAGCAAAATCTGTACATTATTCCAAATGTTTGGCTGCCAGTGTACTTCCATTGTAAATGCCTCACTATTTTTTTTTTTTTAAGAAAAGGATGGACGAGTCGAAATAATTTTTGTTGTAATCAACATCATGCCATAAATGATGTCAATTGAACTTACCTAGTATTTAACCCAGTTTATACCTTTAACTTTGCTGGTTATGTGTGGGTTTTTTTTTTTTTTTAGAAAGGAAATCTCTTTCAGATCATACAATTTTAACAAGCGCATACATGTACGTGCACAAGAAGTTCACAAAAATATCTTAAGAATAACCAATATATTTGCCGTCATGAAATCAGTCACCCTCACCACAAACACAAGTGGTCAAAAGAGAAACTTATTACAACCAGATGTAAACTGATTTGTCACATCCACTTGTGGTTAGATCGCCCAAAATGCATTTTAATACCAAGTGTAAGCAAGGCCTAATAAAGCCCAGGCTCAATGTAACATTACATGTGTGTCTTCAGGTCCAGCAGAGGGAGCTAACAATCCGGCATGTGAAGGAGACCGAGAAGGATCTCAATTATAATTTCCAGCTACAGAAACAGCAGTATGAAGCTACAATACAAAGACATCTAACATTTATTGACCAGGTGATAACCTTAAACACCCTGTATACATCTAAATGTTTATTATACTTAATTTTCATGAAAATAATGGTACAAGGCTTAACATTTTAATGATTTTTTTTTAAGACATTAAAACTGTAACTCCTCATTTCTTTCGTTTTGATTAAGATAAAATTATATCCTAAACATGTTTTTGTGAGATTTGCCCACATAACAAACACTTGGTTTTGTGTGACCATTTAATCAAGACTGCTTTTTTTTTTTCTCTCTCTCTCTTTCAGCTGATTGATGATAAAAAAGCCTTGACTGAAAGCTGTGAGGAGGTGGTTGGACAACTCAAGCAGGTGGATCAAAAGTACACTAAGAAGATCACACAGATGCAGGAGCAACATGAATTGGTGAGTTCAGTTTTGAGATTTCGGTGCACAGCTTTGATTGGTCTGCTTTGTAACCAGAGACCATCTGCCAGGATAAAAAAAAAATGAAAATAAGATATCTGAGGCAGCATCACATTTTCTCAAAGATATTTTTAAGATCTATGAATCATTTTACAAGGGACTCGGGAGCATTGTTTTAATCAGGAACATCTGCTGTTTTTATATTTCTTTTTTTTTTTTTTTAAGTTACAAGCAAAAACACGACAAATTAAAAAAAGACAACATTTTTACAACGGCTTTTAGGGCTGAAACGATTAGTCGACATTATTGACAACGTCGACAATAAAATAAAAAATAATAAAATCGTCGAAGAAAAATTTCATCGTCCAATAGACATTGAATCTCATTTAACGTAACATGAGATCACATTAAACTCTAATAATGATGCGTGAGAGCAGCACTGCAGTTCACACCTGACTGGGGAGAGGAAGAAATCAGCTCACAGTCCAAATGCACTCCAAACTTTCCAAAGTGCTTCAGGTGACGTAGACCGCAAAGTATGAGGGAATTATAATGCAAAAATACAGAATAAGTAAATACAGATGCACTCTCATTGTGAAATTAGTCTTTAATGGAACCACCCCGGCATTATATTTAATACATTATAGCTTTATTAAAGTTTTAATAATACGTTAAGTAGGTCATGTAAATAGCTACAAACTCAAACAACTGGCATTTCTCTGTGTGGTCAGCACCTCTTCTATGAGTTGCGTGAATGTCCCGATCTGAGGGGGAGAGATTGAAACTGCACCTGGCTGAGGCACACTGTCACGGGGACGCTCATCCCTCAAGCACGCATGCTTAATGCAGCTAGATTATAACGTGATGGCTCGTGACTTACTGAGTCATAATATATATGTCACTGTGTTTATCATGATGAAAATTGGCAATATGCAGCTTTATTAATACAAGAATGTTTGTTTTTTAGTGAGTTATATTTGGATTGAAGTTAACAAAGGTGAGAGAGGGTAGTCTTCACCCCATTATACACTGCAACAAAATACATTTTTGATTTGATTTTATGTTGGCTTGTTTTCCAATATAAATATGTAAAACTCCTTTAAAAGAACGTACATTTTCTTTAGCAGCTATACTGAAGAATCTGAGAAGGTTGAATGTAATATTAAAAATACAAATATTTTAAAATATCTAAATCCTTTTAAAAAGATGCATTCACTTATAATACACTTATATTTATGATACATTCTCTTGAAGAAAGTCTAAATATCTTATATGTTGCTTCTCAAGGATTTTTACTCAATTTTAAATGGAGAACAAGAGAAAAAAATTAACAATATGATTTTTTGCAGTGCATTTTTGAATTGCCAAATTTAAACTTAATAAATTAAATTAAACTTAATACAAATAATTTTTCACTTAATTCAGTGAATGTCATTTAGAGGTATTTTTAAAATATGATTTTGTCCTCCATTATTTTTAGCAAGAATGTTTAATACAACCTTTTAAGTCAGGGCACAAGCTGAATAATCAGTTAAGAGCTAACGATTAATCGTTACAATAATCACCAAATAGTCGAATAATCTCTCCAATAATTGTTAGATTAATCGTTAGTTGCAGCCCTATTTTCAATTTATATTTGATATGTGAGTGACACAATATTTGCTGTATTCTAATGAAGAACTTTCTGATCTAATATGAAGTTTTGACCATATGGTTGACATTATGATGTACTGTAAATAATCATCTTTCATAAGTTATCAACTGAATAACTTATGAAAGTTATAACCGATGGTTATATTGCAAATATGCATTGTAAAGTCCAGCTTTTTAGCTTTAAAATGACACCCATTATGTGCGAGAGTAGTTATTAATTAGATTTTTACATCATGGACATCAAAAGTATGCCAAAATATTTATATTATTATTATTATTATTATTATTATTATTAAAGTGACTCAATCAAACAATAAATGCTTAATTATTTTCTCTCTGCATGGATGATAACATGTATAATAAATGGGCTTAATATGTATCTAAATCATGTTTGCATATAATGAACTCATTTTTAATGCTATAGTTTATTAATTTATAATTATTTCAGAAATTAAGGCATATTCTCAATACACTAGCAATTTACTGTATTCTCAGAATGACGTAGACACTCCAACACAGAACTATAAATGCAAACCACCACCTTGGCCACAACACAGAAGAATAAATCAGCCTTAAGACTCCAAACCATGACTGAATTATGCTTTAGTATGCATTAGACACAAGGGGGTGATCAAGTTTTAAATATCAGCTCTAGTTCATGTTGGTTTCTACAGCTCCATAACTGCTGTGGTTTGTGGTTCTCTCTCTGCTGCTGTGTCTTAACATGCGTATGATGTCGCATGCATATTTCTTGCTGTGTTTCTTTTGCCACTGCTAACTCGGTTTCTCTCTCTCTTCCTCTTTCTGCTTGTGTTGTGCATTTCTCTCTGTATCCGTCTTTCCGTCTGCCTGTAGGTGTGGCAAATTCTGGGTCCCATGTGCGAGGTAACTCTTTTTCTATGTAACCCTTCGTCACTCCATTGTTCTGTCAATTTTCCATCCTTTTAGTCCTCTGTTTAACTGGTAATCCAACACAGGCCTGCAGTTTTTGTTTGGTGGGAGCAGGGCCTATACTTAGATTTGATCTTTGGGGCAGTATGTTGATTTTTAAGGGGAGCAAGTGGTTGTCTCTTCATCTGAGGGGTGGGGGTGGGGGTTGTCAGACGTTTCTAGGGGGGTACAATGAAAATTTAGGGGGTTAATAGTGTATGTTAGTTAGTTAAGGGAGTGAAAAGCATCTAACACTTTTTGCACAGTGTAAATGGCCTTTGCCAATAATGAAAGCCAGTGCAAGCCATGCAGTACTATTAGAATGTATAATACTTAATTTATACTATAATGTATAAATAGTATCCATATCATTTTCATTATTGTACTTGTGTTTTTTTAAAAACATTGTATTGCAAAAATGCAAAATCTCAATATTCTTATCAATGCTTCATATTTTTTTAAAAGTAAAATAACATTTATTTTGATATTGTGATTTTAGTTATGAACCAGACATGTACTTGACAAGCTTTGTGAGATTCACTCAAGCGTTTACTCTTACATTCAGTAGTTGCCAGTAATTGGCAGTTGTGTATTTGCTCATTTTGAATTGCTGTTCACATGATGTGGTGCCTAGTCAGATACAGCTTCACCTTTCTTGATTTAACAGGTGGCACATGTACTGTTTTGAGAGTCATTAATAATTTCTTTCAGTGTATGCTCAACAGCATGCCAAGATACACAACACATTTTGTTGCTATTATGACCTTTATGTTTGATACACTGACCTGTTCAGTAACATTTTGAGTTTACATTAGATTGGCTATGTCAATGAAAACATCCTCATAGTTGACAGTTTGCATGAATAAAGTTACTCATTGCAGTCCAGTTACTTTTGTCAACATAGAACATTCCCTTCGAATGAGACATCCATGTAGTAATATGATTTTGACAATTTCCACAGCATTTTATTCCATTTTCTACATTTGTAAACAAGAGGTGAACCATTCATGATCACACAATCAACCCTGTAACCAAAGTGTGTGTGTGTGTGTGTGTGTGTGTGTGTGTGTGTGTGTGTGGGGTAGGAACACATCAGTAGGAAAATTTGAAACCTTTTTTATTTTCAAAAGGAATGCTTGGGAATGTAAAATTGAGAAGTAAAACAGTCTTGCAATAGATGGTACAGAACCCGGATCTCAACAACATTGAACCAGTCTGGGATTACATGAAGAGACTGAAGCAATTGAGACCGCCTTAATACATAGAACTGTGGCAAGTTCACCGAGATGAAGAACCTCGAAACACTGTGTGCAAGTGTACCTAGGAGAATTAGTGGTTTTATTTTTACTGTACTTTGTATTAAATAAAGATTATTTAAATTTGATTTAATTTTTAGGTTTTTAATGTGCATTCAGACAGGTCCTGAATTCGGTTACAGGATTGTAAAAATTGCGAACCTTATATAAAATAAACAGCTCATATACTTAAAATTGACCTACCAAGGTGGACAAACAACAAACACACCTCTTTTCACTGATACTTGGTTGAAAAATGCCAGTTATCCTTTCACCCCTGACTTAACACTAGGAATGCTAGGGTGGCCTTGGTCTCTCTAAACTGATATTCTGATGTTTTCTCCCTCCAAACAGGAGATAAAGAAGCTGAAAGAGTTGATGAGTGCCACAGAGAAGATCCGCAGGGAGAAATGGATCGATGAGAAGTCCAAAAAGATCAAGGAGATCACAGTCAAAGGTCAGTTGAGGCCAACAAAAAGCGTCTGTCTGCACCAGTGCCGCCATTTCTCTGATCTGAACCAGGCCACTGCACCCTTCAACAATATCCATTTCAGCCCAGCATGTCTGCTTCATCTGCTGAAATGTGGCCAATTTGTGTTTTTTTTTTTTTTTTTTTTTTTTTTTTTTTTTTTTAAAACTGTGTAGCGGGGATTACAGATGGAGGAAACTTGTTTTCGCTGACTTGCCGTAATACAAAGAAATCTGTCAAAACCTGGAACATCCATTTTGCATAATGTAAATATATTGTCTTCTCCTAAATGTACTCCAGGTCTGGAGCCAGAGATTCAGAAGCTGATCTCCAAACACAAATTAGAGCTGAAGAAACTTCGAGTTCTTCATGAGGCGGAACTTCGTCAGGCAGACGAGAGGGCTGCCCAACGCTACGTCAGGCAGAGTGAGGAACTACGACAGCAGTTGGAGAAAGAAAGAGATGAACAGTGCCAGAAGGAGAGAGAACTGGCCAAGCAGAGGTATATACACTTGCATATCTGTGAATCAGACTCTAAGCCAATGAGATTTATGTCTTGTATGTCATTTGTCTATACTGTCAGTTGCTTCCCTCTTTTACATCAGCATGGGGGAGGTTATCAATCTTAAAAAACATGTATTATGTTCCTTATAAAGTTACCAGCCAACTAGTGTGTCACGTTTATTTACTCAAATGTAAATTGTATGTTTCATTTGGTCAATTTTGGACCCTGCATTTACTTATCCTTGGCAACTGATGTTGGAAAACGCGCGCGCGCACACACACACATACCCAAAGAGAAAGAAAACAAGAGTGGAACAGCATGACACAGGAAAATGGCTAGACATGAGCTCAAACCTTAATGCAGCTGTTAAGCATACTGTACACAAATGTCTTTACACAATTATACCCACACACAACTATAAGGGCTACTCGGTGAATCTACTCAAACCCACAGCCACACAGTGGTTAGTTTAGTGTTCATAAAGGCAATTAGTGGGCAAGTGCTATGTATTAAATAAGATGTTAATGGTTGTGTGTTTATTACAAAACTTGCACCTAAATGACGGAAAGAGGTGTTCTATACCTGCCATTATAATTAAGCAGAATTTAATTTGTGTTTTGTAGGTTTGGCTTTATTGAGAGAGGGTTAATTAAAAGGTGTATTTTTCCCCAGTCACCTCTGGAATTCCACCACTCTGACATGAACAGACGTTTCACTCAGTCAGACAGGCTGATTATTCATAGCAGATAATAAAATGTGTGTGTGTGTGTGTGTGTGTGTGTGTGTGGCAGATGGGATAGTGTGTTTATGCTTTTCTGTGTGATAGAAATAAAGGAATAACATAAACAGTCAATTTGCTATAATAATAAATTGCACCTGATTCATTAAAGAAATTAAGAAAATTAGGTTATGTACTGTAACAAACACACCCACAAAATTAGTGCTTCTAGGTAAACATACATATTTCATATTACAATTACTTTATCTGAAATTGAATATTTAATCTTCCAAAGATTCCAAACCAATGACTTTCTTCAGTGGAACTCAATAGATGTTAAGCAGAATATAAGCTTCCGTCACATTTACTTTCATTGCATCTTTTTTTCCCGTACAATGAAAATTTATGGTGACTGAGGCTAATATTCTGCCTGACGTCTCCTTTTGTTCCATGGTAGAAAAAAGTCATCCATATGCTTTTGGAACATCATGAGGGTGAATAAATGATGTCATAATTTTCATTTTGGGTGAATCTTCCCTATAAATGGACTGCAGGTTATATGTAAATAAAGTGTAGGGTGTTCTGCTGAAACGCAATGCTCTAAAGTGGCGAAACTTAATTCGCCCCTCAGATGTTTAAAAATAATTAAGCCAATAATTTCCCATTTGCACAATTTTTGAGACTTAAGTTTAGTTAATTAATGTATATGTGTTTTAGGTATGAGAAACAGCTGCAGGAAGAGGAGAATACACTGCAGCAGCAGAGGAGACGATTTCATAAGGACGTTTTGGAGGAGAAAGAACGACTCGCACAGATAGCAGCAAGGTCAGATTCAAGTTCACCTAAAGGCACATGAGCAGGTCATCATTCATCTATCTGCACCATAATAATAATAATAATAATTAATAATAATGATAATTATTATTATTATTTCTTATGGAAACTGTGTTTTCAATTGTTGGTAAGCCGCCATCAACATTTTTTTTTTTTTTACACTGTGCTTTCTCTGGACCTGTATCGGTTTCCACGGAACTGGAGGGATGGTGGGAGCAACTACAGAGGAGAGAGACTTGAGTCAAGTCACATGCCTCACATATCTCTGTGATTTTTGCTTTCACCACACCTGGAGAAAAGAGACTCATCTCAAACAAGCCTTCAGTGTCCAAAAGAGAGTGATGTCACTGCATTAAAGGGATAGTTTACCCAAAATGAAAATTCTCTCATCATTTACTCTTTCGTGCCATCCCAGATGTGTGAATTTCTTTCTTTGGCTGAACACAAAAAGATTTTTAGAAGAACATCTGAGCTCTGTAGATCCTTTCATTGAAAGTGAATGGTGGCCAGACTTTTCCAGCTCAAATCACATAAAGGCAGCATAAAAGTAATCCATAAGACTCCAGATGTTAAATCTGTCTTCTGAAGTGATGCAATCACTTAGGGTGAGAAACAGGTCAATGACCAGTCCTTCAATACTTTTGTACTATAAATCTCCACTTTCAGAATGTGAAAATGGAGATTTATTGTTAAAAAGGATGTACAAATCTTAAAGGTCTCTCACCTACACCTATCATATCACTTCTTATTTAACCACTGAAGTTATATGAATTCCTGAAATGCTGCCTTTTATGTGTGGTTTTTTTTTTTTTTTTTTTTTTTTTTTTTTTTTGAGCTTGATTTCTGGCCACCATTCACTTCCATTGTATGGACAAACAGAGCTGAAATATTCTTCTAAAAATCTTCATTTGTGTTCAGCAGAAGAAAGAAAGCCATACACATCTGGGTTATTAAATGATGAGAGAATTTTCATTTTTGGGTGAACTATCCCTTTAAAGATGTTGTTCAGCCAAAAATAAAACTAATTCTGTCATCTTTTACTTACCCTAGTGTTGTTCCAAATTAATTTGACTTTCTTTCTTTCGTGGAACACAAAAGGAGATGTTTGGAAAAATATTAGCCTCAGTCACCGTTCTCTTTCATTGAATGGAAATAAGACGCAAAGAAAGTCCAAGTATAAAAGACAGAATATTGTGTGTTTGTGCTTTACAGGCAGCATGCTGAGTTGGAGGACTTAAGAAAGCAGCTGGAGGAGAACAGCTCTCTAGCTGGAAGAGCACTTAGAGAAGAGCTGGAGAAGGGCAGAGAAGAGCAGCAGAGGCGACACAATGTAACGCATGCACACCTCAAGTCATATTGTTACACATTAAAAGTTATAAATCATTTAAGGAATAGTTCACCCATAAATTAAGTTTATGTAATTTACTCCTTTCATTCCAAACCCATATGACTTTATTATGTGGATCACAGCAAGTGCATTTTTGGCCAGATTCTGTGGTTTAAGCTAGTCTTTTCAGCATTTTCATGATTATATACACCAAGATTTTAAATGAATATTTCTTGACAACGGTTCAGAATAGAAACTGTAATTAAAGCGTTGAAAGATTTAGGCTTTCCTTCTTACTACATGGCATACAATTCAAAATGTGTTTCTGTGTCAAAGTGACAAAATGAGCTTGTTTTTGCAGAGGTTTTTGTCTTAATATGAAATGTTTGCTCATCTAATTGTGTGTGTGTGTGTGTGTGTGTGTGTGTGTGTGTGTGTGTGTGTGTGTGTGTGTGTGTGTGTGTGTGTGTGTGTGTGTGTGTGTGTGTGTGAGATTAGGTTGAAATAAAGGCCCTCAAGGAAAGACTTGAGATTGAGAAACAGACATGGGAAGAAAACTATATGAAAAAAGAGGTAACCTTTTATTTTCATGTATTTGTGTATCTGTCTGCCCAAAATGTGTTTTTGTGTTTAATTTTTCCTGTTGAAGTCAGAAGTTTACATACACTTAGGTTGAAATCATTAAAACAAATTTTTTAACCACTCCACAGATTTAATATTAGCAAACTATATTTTTGGCAAGTCGTTTAGGACATCTACTTTGTGCATGAGACAAGTAATTTTTACAACAATTCTTTACAGACAGATTGTATCACTTTTAATTGACTATATCACAATTCCAGTGGGCAGAAATGTACATACACTAAGTTAACTGTGCATTTTAAGCAACTCAGTGCCTCTTTGCTTGACATCATGAGAAAAACAAAGAAATCAGCCAAGATTTCAGAAAAAGAAATAAAAAATCTGTGGACCTTCACAAGCCTGGTTCATCCTTGGGAGTAATTTTCAAAAAAGCTAAAAGGTACCACGTTCATCCTCATAGGGATGAACGTAGTTTGGTGCAAAAAGTGCAAATAAATCCCAGAAATACAGCAAAGGACCTTGTGAAGAATTTGGAGGAAACGGGTAGACAAGTATCTATAGCCACAGTAAAATGAGTCCTATATCGACATAACCTAAAAAGCTGCTCAGTAAGGAAGAAGTCACTGCTCCAAAACATCTATAAAAAAGCCAGACTACAGTTTGCATGTGCACATGAAGACAAAGATCTTACTTTTTGGAGAAATGTCCTCTGGGCTGATGAAACAAATGTAACTGTTTGGCCATAATGACCATTGTTATGTTCGGAGGAAAAAGGATGAGGAAATTCCAACAACTTATTGTTAGAAGCATGTGGAAGGATACCCAAAATATTTGACCCAAGTTAAATAATTTAAAGGCAATGCTACCAAATACTAACAAAGTGTATGTAAACTTCAGACCCACTGGGAATGTGACGAAAGGAATAAAAGCTGAAATAAAAAAATCATTGTGCAAGAAGCAATCACCTGTAAGTGTCTTAGATTTAACAGCCAAATGTATGTTTACTTTTTAGTTTGGTGTTCTTGGAATAATGTCAGGTGATAGGCAGGTTGAGGTACATAAAGCTCAGGGGATCCAGAGATGAGGTTTTTTTAGAAGAATATGCTTGTTAACTGGGTGTTACCGATGACATTGTCACAGGGTCTACACTATCATGCTCTTTATAAAACTCCTCAGTTAATACTACCTCAGTTAACTTTACTAGAAAATAAAGAAAATGTAATCCCCAAGAACCATATGAATAAGGAATTTTCGGTCACACTTTACTTTTAGCAATATTACACAAGTAAGTGTGCTGTTGCTAGTTCAAAAGATCCCCTCTGTTACTAATAGTGAGTGAGTGAGTTTACGATTACCTGCGTCTGTTAGTTTAACTCTATTTTTTTTTTTACCTGTAGTGTGGTAGTAATCCGCTCTGATCGTGGATTTATGCTGCCATATTACTATCTGAATTGTCCTATGAGTATTTTGCTTGTGTTGTTTTGTCTCAGAGCAATCATGGAGGATGCCATTTTCATTCTTCTGTATTTCATGGGGAATTTTCTTATTTTGACACGGATACAAAGCGTTTTCTCTCCATGTTAAAAGTTTACATCTCCCAACTCGGAAACTGGGTATTGGATTTCACCATCTGGCACGACTCTATGCTGTTAGGTTAACTCTTTCTTGGCTATAAGTTAGTAGTAATCCGAGCAATCATTGAGAGAGAGAGACAATTCTGGATAACTTAAAAGAAACTTGTGCACTTAAAAATGCATTGTGTTGAATTTAACATTAACCAAGATGAATAAGTCATGTAGAATGTTGTTATTCTGTCATTTTTAATTTCTGTTGTAAACTTAATCTATATGTCTGCCTTTTTCTATTTATATATGTTTGAGCAGAATGTGTAGGTACATGCCTGTTATCTATCTTAATCCTGTGTAGAAAAGAACATTTCCATATTTTAAAATTTATGAACTGGTTCCACTCACTTGCATTGTACTGAAACCCAGATTTTTGTTTATTTTCTTTATATTTCTGTGACATGCAACAAATGCCAGAAATGTCCTTAATGAATAGAAATTAACAATGTGATTGTAAAACAGATCATATTCATGGGCAAGGAAGAGGCGAGAAACCGGCTTAACATAACTTAAAGGTTTAATGGATAACTCAAAAGACAAACACATAAGATAACGGACATGTCCGTAATTGAGCTCTCTCTCGATCGCCGTCTGCGAGTGGCCTTTATCCCTCTTGACGGCTTAATTAGCCTAATACGGGACCGGGCATGCGTAATCACGCGCCGGTCCCGCCATCCACCGTGCCACAGTGATATTGTTCACTAATGTGTGGATATATTGGCTGTGGTCTTTCCATCTAATGTTATCAAGAGTGAAAGATGATATCAGAGAAATTGTGTGTGATCACATGGATCTCCGGTTTAGTGTGTTTATTAACACAAGTTCAAACCAATATTTTGTGTGCGCGTTTACAGGTCCCTTTTGATGTCTAAATGTGTTTCTTCTCGCAGGAAGCATGGCTGCTGAGCAGAGAGAGGGAGCTAAAAGACAAAGTGCGTCAAGGGAGAGACAAAGACATTGAGCTGGCCATTCAGAGACTAGAGGAGGAGACCAGAGGGGTGAGAGAGGAGTGTGAGAGAGCAGCAGACAACCGGTGGGTTTCCTCTTCCTGTTTGCCTGAACATATGTGTCTGTAGAGAGTTGGATGGCACAGGATGTTTCACAAGATGGAAATAAATGCCTAAAGCAACGTGAAGGCAGTTTTGACACTTTTTAACCAACTATTGAAATGTTAATAATATCATGAATGACAGGGGAAATAAGTTTTAAGTTAAAAAAAAAAAACAATCTTGAATTTGTATCATATTTTATCCAATATATGGACCCACTTTATATTAGTTGTCTTTAACTACTATGTACTACGCATTTGATACAATGTCCTTATGTGCATACATGTTGTTCCATCATACTTGTTGTATATAAAGTACCTGAATTTAATTATGTCTGTAGTTACACTGTTACCCTAACCCTACCCCCTACTCCTAAACGGTAGTTAACTCAACCTCAGTAGCAGCAAATGTGAGTCTTGTAAGAATTTTGCAGAACAATATAGTGTTGTATAGATTTAAATGTATTTTCATTGTAGTTAGACACCTAATATAAAGTGGAACCCAATAGATTAAGGCATATTAATTTAGCAGACACTTATCCCAAGCGACTTACAAATTGAGAAAGGATAACATAATAAGCGATTCATCTTAGAGTTAGCAGTTCAAAAAGTGCTGCATTACAAAGTTTCAATTGCATTAGAAAAGTATTTGCCAAGACAGAGAACAGGGTGTTTTTATAATTATAAATATTGCTATTGTATGGGCAACGTTGTGTCTTTAGCTGTTTTTTGAAGACCGAGAGGGAGATTGAGTTGGGATGGTTGTTCCACCACAGTAAAGTGAAGCCAAAAGTCTGGGAAAGTGATTTGATTGCTCTTTATGTTGGTACCACAAGTTGCAGCTCATTTGCAGACCGCCGGCTTCTGGTGGGAACCGGGCTTTGCATTAATGATTTTAGGTAAGGTGGCACAGAACCAATGACCGTTCTGTATGCCAGCATCAGAGCCTTGAACTTGATACATGCAGCAACTGGTAGCCAGTGTAGAAAGCCAAGAAGGGGTGTAACATGCTCTCTTGGTTTAGTTGAAAACCAGCCATGCTGCTGCATTCTGGATCAATTGAGGGGGGCCTAATTGCGCATACAGGAAGGCCAGCTAAAAGAGCATTACAGTAGTTCAGTCTAGATATGACAAGAGACTGAACAAGGATTTGTGTGGCATGAAAAGAGCGGAAGGGTCTGATCTTTCTAATGTTGTAGTGTGCAAATATACATGATCGGGCTGTTTTTGAGATGTGGTCAGTGAAATTGACTTGGTTGACGACGTTTACCCCAAGGTTTCTGACCCTTTTAGATGGTGTTATTGTGGATGAGCATATTTGACGGGGACTTGAAAATTTACTGCAACAGAATCTCATGCAGGAGACCAGCTTCCAAAACACATGCTAATTAACAGACGTCCTGGTCATTTCAGCAGGGTTTTGAATAAAATTAAAGCCTTGTGGGCCCAAAATATTGAGCTCTTCACGTATATTTTGGAGTCAGTATATATGCAATATGGGCCATTTACATTAAAATTATTGAAATCTATCCAGGTGGCCAAATGTTTATTCACAAATTGGGTGTGTTTTGTGTACAGGATAAATCGCTTGAGGGAGAAATATGAGACTGAGCTCCGAGATCTGGAGCGTTCGGAGCGGGCGACGCTGCAGAAACAGCAGGAAATGAGAGAGAAACAGAATGAGATGGAGGGTGAACTCCTCCGCATGCAGTCACTCCTACGACAGAGAGAGCATGAAATAAGCGACCTCACCCAGGTAACCATCGTCATGCGGGCCATGCCTTGTTTGTCCATGCTCATTAAAAGTGGATAACTGCCACATAAATCTACGGAATCCATTGTAGAACACAAGCTACTACATAGATGAACCTTCAAGGCCCTCGGTTTGGATGTTTTAGGGTGGGGCTATATATCGAATATTCACAATATGTCGCTGAGATGTACATGGGGATTTTTATTATGCCCTTAAGTTTCATAAAGAATGTGTCATTGGACTAGTTTTGTGTCGTCACTCAAAAGTGTTGCATTTTGCATGTTGCATATTAAATGTAGATAAATATAGCTTTTTACTAATATATTGTTGCATTGACATGTAACTGAAAATGATAAAATATCATTCTTCCTTGTGTTGGATAACTTAACGCTCGCAATCCTGACTCCTGAGGTGACTCCTCAGGCAACACACACTTATTCTTGCAATTTCATCAGAAACGTAAAGATTTCAATTAGGCTGCCATGTGATATTGCGTAAGTAAGACAATAAAGCTATATTATATGCCAGCTCATTCGTCTAGAGGTGCAGAAAACTGGTTGACCTTCAGCCGAATTTGTTTACCTGAACGCCTGACTTTAAATATCGGTGTGCAGAACAAATAGAACAGATAACATGTTATCAGTGATAAGTCTAAGCAAATAGACTTAGCTGATTCAAACACACAAGCACAGTTGCTTTGTAGATTAATTACACCTTGTTTAAAGTCAACATTTCGAGTTAAACAGGATAACAAGAAAATAAGAAGCAGGACTTCCCTGTCGGGAATTGATTGAATTGTGATAAGTAGGCTTTGCAAACCAAAATGCATCCTTGTGGATGAAAGTGAGGCATTGAAAAAAGGGATTGGTGATTAAACTAAATTATTTTCAGAAGTGGAGAAAGCTATTACCAGGGTTCCCACGCATCCTGGAAAACCTGGAATGTTGCAATGCAGTTTTCCAGTCATGGAAAATTGGAAAAATACCTAAATGTCTTGAAAAATAATGATTTTAATTAAATTATTAACTATTTATATTAATGTTTACAAGTTACATGTACCAAAACATGGTAACAACCGTGGTTCGGAATAGGAGTAAAATAGGAGTGGTGGTGGTGGCGTAGTGGGCTAAAGCACATAACTGTTAATCAGAAGGTTGCTGGTTTGATCCCCACTGCCACAACTCCAGGTGGGACTGTCCCTGTAATAAGTCCACTGCAAGTGCAAGTGGCTTTGGATAAGTGTCTGCCAAATGCGTAAATGCAAATACACACTCCCAAACAAAGTCATCTGTCATCAACAAACCCCTCACATACTTTCTCTGCTCATCTGCTGATATGGTACAAATGTTTTTTTCATTCCAACATTGCTGTTTTGTTAACAACAAAAACATTTGGTGGTCGGACCACTGATATTTGTTTTTAAACGAGTTGGGGTGGTGAGTCGGCCTTCAAACCTTGAGATGTGAATAAATGTTCAATAATTCAACAATCTTAGCCTGCTTGTAAAGCCAGCCATTGTATAATAAAAACACCATCATGATCATCGTGTTGTGTGTGTGTGTGTGTGTGTGTGTGTGTGTGTGTGTGTGTGTGTGTGATGGCAGAGAGCAGAGCACACTGAAGTGCACAGCACATGCAGACTATCTATTTATTTAAATAATTAATAATAACATTGTGACATGTAGAATATTGCTGATCTGGAAGGTGAGAATCTACCATCAAAAACACACAGAAACGTCAAAATAAAAGCATGATTTAAATGGACGCATGTGTTCTTACCTAAATATTGCACTTGTTGGGCATATAAAATCTCTTGGAAAATTGTCCCTTGAAAAGAGGAGAAACCCTGTATTACATTTTCATGAATGATAATGAAGACATACATGTTTTTCTTTGGAATATCATGCACCAGAAATTTTGATTTGAATGAATGTTGCCTTTGGTAAAGGTACCAATGAAGGCCTGTTTTTCCTCTCATACTTTGTCCCTGTCTTTTCTCACCGTCTGGGTCACAGTCACGCGATAAGTTGTCAGAGGAGCGCCGCAGCCTTGCTGAGGTGATCCGGCAGGAGTTTGCTGAGCGACTGGTTGAGATGGAGGAAGAAAACAGGAGGATGAAGATGGAGGTCTCGGAAGCCAAGGCACGACTCCGCTTAGAGGTGGAGGGAGTGACCAGAGAGAAAGAAGAGGAGCTTACAGAGGTGCACCAGAGGTGAGCAGTCAAGAGGAGGAGGAGGAGGAGGAAGAAGAGGATGAATATGAAATAGGAATGGAAATCCTTAAAATAAAAAAATGTATAGTGAGGAATGGTGTACCTTGGCTACAGCATGTTTATTACACAAAAACCCTTGCAGCAATGAAAGCTATAGACATATAATAATTTCGAGTTTGCGTTTTGGCTGATTGGTAATAGAGTTGTGAAATCAACATCTGCACCACTTTTGTGAATGGTTTTTTGGAGCAAAATCAGCTACATCTTCCACTACCTAGCACTCAGAAAGACCCGCAAGGTCAGAAAATGTGGCGTGCACATTTTAGTGAATCGGGCGCTAAAGCAGCAAAGATTAATCCAAATAAATGGTGTTTTAGTGGCCGCAATTTATTCTTATCTCCCTGAGTGTTCACTTTCTCATTAGTAAATGCATTTGGTATCATGTACTAATAATGCATAATATTTTTGTACAACATTTATTATTTAAAAATGTGTTCATATATGTTGAAATTAACATTAGCCAACATTAATAACTGCTCTTAAAATTGTTCATTAGAGATTTCAAATATAAGTATTAAAATATAAATATTTTGAAATATTGATTCAAAGATGAATATTGAGGTGAAATACTCTATTTTTCTTTTATTTCCTTGTTTGAATGTTGCAACAAAGTATTTTATTGCAAATTTAAAATGAATTTCTGTTCTCAACCACAATGACAGTTCTCTCTGTCTTTTCTAGAGTGAAGTCTGCTATTTTGAAGAAGGAAGAAACGGTTAATAACCTGCGGAAGCAACATGAGGTATGGTCTATTGCGACATATCCGATTCAATGACTTTCTGTTATGTCACAATAAATGCAATAACCGCGTGTAACAAAGGTCTTAGGATGGGGTGCAAGGCGGAAGCGTGAAATGGTGAAATTGAACTCCGAGTTCATTTATTTTCACAATAGCTCAAACAGTTCGCATTTCAGCACAACTCGGCACACGCTCTTTCATTTTGTGTCTGTGGGTAGCTCTCTCCCCCTAACTGGCATCTGGCTTGCTCTTAAAAGCCCGCCTGCACTCTCACTGCAATGATAAACAGCTGTAAGAGACAATCATTGCCAGGTGATGATTCTCACCATTCTCATCTCCTGATCTCACTCTCCATTCAGAAGCCGGCACTCAACCATACCCCCCCCACCACACCGTGTTGTGAAATATTTTGATTTCCAACTAACTTCTCTCTTTCTCTTCTGTCTTTCAGGCTGCATTGAAGAGAGCAGATCATCTTGAGTCTTTGTTGGAACAGCAGAGAAAACAGCTGCTAGGGAAATGATTGGCATGTCCGGGCATCAGCCCCCGAGAGCTCCTCCCCGCCACCCATTCCCTTCTATCATACCATCCTCCTGCACAAAAAATCATTTTCTTATCTATATTCTTGTCTGGTTTCTTTTATCTCCTTTTGGTCATTTGGATGACCTGATGGATTCTGGACGGATTCTTGAAAGAAGGGTGGATGGTTCCACCAGACATCTCATCCAGGACTGCAAACTTTGGCATTCCCAGGGGAATGGTGCAAGAAATGAGGCAGGATTTGCATCTTCTGTTTGGATTCCTGGAGAGACTTTTGTGCATCTCTCTCTTCCCCGAATATGACCAAATTACAGGCTCCTCTTAACAGTATACACAGGCAAACAAACACTAAAGACAAAGTGTGTGTGTGTGTGTGTGTGTGTGTGTGTGTGTGTGTGTGTGTGTGTGTGTGTGTGTGTGTGTGTGTGTGTGTGTGTGTGTGTGTGTGTGTGTGTGTGTGTGTGTGTGTGTGTGTGTGTGTGTGTGTGTGTGTGTGTGTGTGTGTGTGTGTGTGTGTGTGTGTGTGTGTGTGTGTGTGTGTGTGTGTGTGTGTGTGTGTGTGTGTGTCACACAAAACCTGTCAAGAACATCTTTGGTTCTCCCAAAATAAAAATTCATGAAAAATGACATTTTGCATAAGAAAAAGAAGCCTAAGTTTAGGACCATTAAGATTTTCTGGCATTATTTTTATGACAATTAAGCAGTTACTTTGATTAAGAAAAAAATAATAATACATTTTTTTTTTTTTTAAATGTAAAGTTTTTATATGTGAATTTACCTTTTTTATATATTTTCGTAAAAAAAATCGATATTACTGTACAAAGAAATCTCAAAGGAAAAACATACTCATTTATTATGTACTGTAATGACAATTTGAAGGGGAAATGTGCTTAATTGACAATTGTTAAAATGACAATTATGTCGGAATAGAACTTTTAATGGTCCTAAATATAAGCTTTATTTTCTTTAGGCAAAATAGAAATTTTGCATTTGTTTGTGTTGGGGGGAAAAAGTGTAAAACCCTCTTTGCTGGGAACAAAGGCATCCCATAGAAAGCTTTTCCAGATGTTTGTGACTACATACCCACTTCCCTTTTCTCTCTTGAGCATAAGAGGGAAAAGGGCAGAGATTCCAGTGGACAAAAGTAGAATCTCATTCCCGAGAAGATAACCCTTTAAAGAGGAGAGCTTTTACCACCTACAAACACACATGCAATTACACACACGCACTCCCCTCGCCTTTTGTGTGCTGCATACAGATGCCTTTTGTCCTGATGCCCCTCAGGTCTATCTAAACTACAGGAGAGGTCCTAGAAGCCCCCACATGCTCACACACAGCCCATAGTGAAGCCCAGCTCTTTCAGATGTCACGGAATGATGGCAGCATATGTATCGGATGGACGTTTTAGAATGTTTGTTGACAGAATGTAGATGGAAAAGATAAGTTTGGAAGGCCTTTGTAGAGTAATAGGGAACGACAGTAGATTGAGCAGCTGTTGCTGTAAATTTTTGCTCGTACTGAAATGAGAGTCCTGATTGAGGTTCAGTTGAGATGGGCGTAGAAAGTTGGATAGAGATAAAATGTAGGTGGATAGATAATGAAGAGAAAAATAGTAGTGTTTGTGCTCATGACAACTCTGAATAATTCATACGATGGCGATGGGGAAAAAATCGTAAGATATCATACGACTTGGCTCACACAAAAAGGTGCAACTTGTATTCACAAACAGACGAACCGATCAACAAACATAATTTCAATTGATACAATTTGGCATTACATTGTCGCCAACCTGACTATATATATTTATTTTTTTTAAGAAAGGAAATATCAGTAAACGTATTTTGTTACTCATTCCATATTTTTGTATGCAATTCAAATGACTTCTGTCAATAACCTGTAATATGTTTCCTCCGTTTTGTTGCAAACAGTTATAGTAAAAGTTATTTTACGATTAGCATCATGGTAAGGTTTAGGTAAGGAGTTCTACTTCATTGTTAGGTTTAAGTTTGGGTTGGGGGTTAAACTTAGGAAAAATTGTGAGAACCATTCGTTGTTTCGTTTTTCTTTTTGTAAATGGTAGTATAAGTCGCAAGTTTTTCTACAAGCTAACTTGTAAGATTTTTTACGATTTCGCCATCTCTAAATAAATATTACGACTTTTCATGAGACCTAGTTGGCTGGACTGGAAACGATAGGGCATACTTTGAGAATAGGTCGACATCCTAGTTGGTCATGTAACAGCATTCTTACCTACCAATCACATTTTAGGGATAGGGAAAAGGGTGGGGTTAGGCTTTCAATGTGCCCTAACCAGGAATGACATGGTAATGCAACAAGTGATAAAGGCTATTGCTTCCTTGTGAAATCTGAGTTTTTGTTCTAACCAGCTGTGTGCGTAGGACATTTTTGTTGATTTTATTGGTTAGCCTGTGATTGTGTCTCATTGCACATTTTCACGTTCAGTGTGGACAAACGCTTGTCTCTTGAAAATTTGGTGCATTGTGCCTATTTAGGACCCCGTGTTTGGGGATGACTCAACAATGTTAACCCATATTTAGAGGTAGTTCATGGTTAGATTAGGGATTGGACCAATTATTTGACCGGAATGTTGTTCCAGGACCAACACGATTAGTTTTTTATCCAGAACTAAAACTAAACCTGTTGATCTTGGGGAGACATAGTATGGCTGGTATTCATGCTGTGGCTTAAGACAACCAAAAGCCTTCCAATTTCTCTCCCTCTTTGCAATGTATACCAAGCGGACTACCCTAGAGAGCCGAGACAAATGCAATAGAGCAGAATTTGGGGAGGAGTTTCAAAACCCTCACTGGTCTTCATTGTTTCTTGTTATAAAGTCCCTTCTGTTTCAACTTCCCTGTTTCTCATTTACCATGATAAGTATGTATCACACAAAAGAACATTTAATATGATAAGAAATTGCAGCACACATTTTACAGAGTAACTGCAGTTTGCTTTAAGGTTCAGGTCATTTCTGTCCCACTAGTGGCAGCAACAATAATGACTGTTCTAAACAGGTCTTCTCAGCCATTGAGTTTTTAAAAAGCTAATTTATAAGTCAGGAAAATACCATTTGTTTCTCTTGTAATGGCCCTTTCTGCACAGAGCGAAGTGAATGATTAAAGAGCAACGCGTTAAAGCAAAGAATCTTGGGAAATGTTGACCCAGATATTTATTTTGTTTGGGTCACTTCAGGTCTTGTCCATGGATACCTTAAATACTTTTATTAAAAAACAAAAGAAATCTGATTTCAAAAAGATCAGGTTTCTCGTTTTAGGGCAGAGAGGGGAAGCCTGTGAAGCCAAGAGCTTGCTGCCTACAAAGCCCTTGAATTCACAGGAGACCAATTTCAGTATACAGCAGGCTCTGTTATGTGGCTCACGTAATGAGATTTATTATTGTCACGGTGTCATAAAATCATAATTTCATGACTCCGCTATTGATCACACTTGCATGTGTGTACTGTATGTGCATCCAAGGTCAGTTGGATACCTTTTATTGGGACCCCAGTGTTGAGGTTCATGATGTTTAAAACATTCTGAGAATGTTTCAAATGCATTGTGAGAAGGTTAGAAGTCAGTTTTGGCAGCAGATGCTGCTCCTTGGCTGTCTTTCTCACTTTGGATGACAGCATGGTTGGCATGGCCTGTGCGTCATTCGTGCCAATGAACCCTTCTTTCTGTGTGTGTGTGGCCAAGCGCCGGTCGCCATTTTACTCTGGCCTTTTGTAAATGATCTTAAAAACACTACTTTTATTGTCTTTATTAATGTCAGAAATGTTGAGGATCATTTAGCCTTCATACCACTCCCTTTTCCTCATTTTTATTTGATTTTTAAGTTGCTTGTTTTTGCACGTAGTTCTTAATTCAATCTTTTACCCACTTCCTGTACTTTGTTCATTTAGATTAATAGCTGTGTTTTTAAAAAATGATTTTTAAACTGTTGAATTTCTGTAAGAAAATAAAATTTTAAAATGGATTATTTGACTCTTGACCACTTTTTTTTTTTTTTTTTTTTTCCACCTAACAATTACATAATCACTTCCTCTCCTACATGCTCCACCCCCCAACAGTGACCAAGTTTGTCTTGAGACACCATTCAGATAAATTGCCACTCCACACAACATTGCATCTCCAACATCTGGTGCTTTTTGTTTTTTTTTTTTTTTTTAAAGTTTGGCTTTTTTATATTTGCCTGCAGAAAAGGTGCAGCAAATCTTTCTTTTTGTCTCCTTTCAATGTATTTAAAGCATTTTCAATGTTAACTTCCAAGTTTAACCCAAACCGCAGAATGCACTGAAATCTTCATTAAAAGTGGCTGAAGACACACCAGGAAGAGGTTACATTATTAGGTATTAACTGTTAATTATTAAAAAGCCTAACTTGTGGTGTCACTGGTGTGACATATAATTAATCTAAACTACTTGATACTAAAACTACTGAAATGCTATCTAAAGAAAATATTTAAATCTTCTTTAATTATTAAAATGCAATCTTTTTTTTTTTTAAGATACTCCATGGAATATTTGTGCTTTTAAAATTAAATTGTCGCACTACAGGACTATTTAAAATGAACTAGTGCAGGCAAAAATGTGATTAAAAATTATTTTTATTTTTTTCATGTTTTAATACAAGTTAAGCTTAATTGACAGCATTTACAACATAATGTTGATTACCAAAAAAAATTATAATTTTGGCATTCCTTATTTATATAAAAAAAGACAGAAATCACAGTGACCTTAAAACACTTTTATTCAAATTAAATGTAGTCATTCCATAAACATTAAATGGATCGCACCCTCATGTCATCCTAGATGTGTATGACTTTATCTGCAGAACACAAATGAAGATTTATAGAAAACTATCTTTGATCTGGTTCATCCAATGCAGGTGAATGGTGACCAGAAAAAAAAAAATCACAAAAATCAGCATGAATGTAATCCATACAACTCCAGTGGTTAAATCCATGTCATCTGAAGCAATATGATAGGTGTGGGTGAGAAACGGATTAATATTTAAAGAGTACCTACAAGGGTTTTTCAAAGATTACCTTTCATGTAGTGCGTTATATAACTGTTTGTGAATGTCAAAAAGTCTGCAAAGTGCAAGACAATTGGAGTCATTGAATCCCAAAAGAAAGAACCGTTTCTGAACATCTGAAAAGAGTCGTTAGTAATTCCAGACTTACTTCCTGTACTAACCTATGTAATTTGGTAACAAAAAACCCCACCTCTGGTCTTCATTGGCTGCTCATGAACAGCTTTGACCCACCCTCAAACATTACACTAAGCGGTAGACCAATCAAAACAGATGGGGACATCTGACCAATCAGAGCATAGTCGGCTCTCTGAAAGGAGTTTAGAATGAATGCTTTAGAATGGATCATTAAACTAGTAATTTTTTAACACTGGGAAAAAAAAGTTAATGCTGCAATTTAAAGTACCATAATAGTTGCTCTTTAATTCCTTTTTTACTATAGATCTCCACTTTCACATTCTTCTTTTGTTTATTGGCAATTCACATTCTTCATGCATATCACCACCTGCTGTTCAGGGCTGGTCGAAGGTGGAGATCTACAGGAAGAAGGACTTAATTATTTATTGTGGTTTCTCAACCACATCTATTATATCGTTCTAAAGATAGATTTAACCACTGGAGTGTTATGGATTACTTTTATTTAGACTTTTTAATATTCAAAGTTCTGATCACCATTCACTTGCATTGTATGGACCAACAGAGCTGAGATATTCTTCTAAAAATCTTCATTATTGTTCTGCAGAAGAAAGAAAGCCATACACATCTGGGATGGCATGAGGGAGAGAAATGATGAGACTATTTACATTTTTGGGTGAACTATCCCTTTAAAATACACTTTCAAAAGTATATCCACAAGATTTAAACATTATATTTGTAAATATGTAAAATTTGTATTCTACATCATTCAAGTGTGATACAATTATAACAGCAATTTGCTTTATATATATATATATATATATATATATATATATAAACGAGGGACAACTTGAAAATAGTTTTTGTAGTTATCAAAATGATAAATTGTATTGAACAAGGAACATAATTGGTTCCAGTTCCAGTAACTAAGATTTACATGTGTAAAGTTTAACCTAAAATAAAGGTCATGGAAATGCTCACTTTCAGTTCTGATCTGGCATTGTACTAGAATACTCCATTGAAATGTGTTGTTGTGGCACTATTTACAGTGTTTTTTCCTGGGATGGCTTGCTTTTGCTTCCGCATGTACATGTTGTTTTGAATAAAAGCAACTCCCTCATAAATGCATTTAAATACTTTTTTACCCCCTTTTTGCTCCCCCTTGCTCTGTTAATCACTCACACGCACACAAACACACACTTGCGCTTTGCTCTGGACTTGGGTTTCTGCAGCTTTTTACAACCTTGAAACCAAACCACAAGCACTATATTCAAACTATATAATTCTCAACGTGCCATGTGACCGTTATGGCCCTATGATCTTGGCCAGGAAGAGGGACTGGCTTGTGTGTGTGTGTGTGTTAGAAAGTGTGAAGATAACTGCCTTGAATGGAAATGAGGCAGCTGTAACTTTTGTGATATCAAAGCAGACTTGCATGTTTTTGAACCTGGGGTCTTTATGCATGCTGCTGCATGTCATTTTGGGTATTCCTTGTACATGTGCATCCGTTTGTCTGTTCTTTGATGCCTGAATATGAACATTTCCGGGGGTCGCCACCAGTGTTGGGGGTAACGTGTTAAAAGTAAAGTGTGTTACGTAATCAGATTACTTTTTCAAGTAATGAGTAAAGTAACGCAATAGTTTATTTTAGACCATAATATCGGATTTACTTTTCAAATAAAGTATGTATTTCTTTTCTACACCTCTGGCATTGTACTGTAGTTCTATAGAGTGTGTGCATTAGCTATACATGCCAGGAAAATTGCGTTTTAGCGTAATATGAGGTCAACATTTGGTTGAGTGAAACACAATTTATTAATGTGTTAATACACACTGCATTAAAAATCAAAAAAATCAGTAAACGCGTTTAGGCAGAAGGATTATAACACTAGTCTTCCATTGGCCATGACATGATACACAGGTTGAAATACTCAATTCACTGACTTGTGCAGCCGAACTGCTCCATGATACAGCTCCCCGTAACTGGAGAATGGGATGAGAAAAGCTGACTCTGGATCAGTGGCTCAGAGCAAGGTTCTACATCAATTGTGTATGCAGAGAAAATGTCTCTATAATGTCTCTAGAAAAAGTTTCTAAAAATATTCTACATTTTTGTTTTGTAATAAACAAGTAGTTTAATGAATGAAACAAACAGTTTTTGACATTTTGGTAGCATTAAAAACAATTCCATTCAAGTTGTATCAACATGCGACTTTTAAGATGTTGCATCTGTACGCACCGTGGATCAACTCAAAACAAGCGTGCACTGAGATGACTTGAAAAATGAAAGTGAAAAATATTATTTTATTATCAGACACATACCTTGAACATGTTAGGTTGGCATTCCCCACTGAACATCTCAAGTTGACATGTTATTGATTCTTTGTTATAAATATGACGTGAAGACCTACTTTCTAAATATCAGTTTGTTTACTGTTGTTTTGACATAAGTGTTGTACAGTAGCTAGCATGACCTGTAATGTCTCTTGTATGCAATGCATGGCTTATTTGTATGGAATGCATAGCATAGCAGAAGAGAAAGTGGCTGTGAGAAAAAAGTTATGTAAATATAAAGTAACACTTTACTTTCCATACATTTAAAAATAAAGTTACTTTTTTAAGGAGTAACGCAATATTCTTAAGAGTAACGTTACCTCACCATGGTCATAGTTGCTCTTGTTTGGTCTGTTGTCAGCTTTTTAAGGTCCTGCCTTACTGCTCTGTGGTACCTAACCATCTCTTTCTCTCTCTCTTTTATTTTCTGTCTTCCTTAAGGGGAGGGGGCAGGGAAGTTGACCAATTGCTAGCAGCTGTTACTCATTTCACAATAGGGCTGTTTCTCTAGCCCTGTGAGTGTGTGTGTGTGTGAGTGAGAGAGAGAGAGAGAGAGAGAGAGGGGGCAGGAGTGTGACTGTGAGTTGTGTTGTTAAACTGGGCACACTGCTGCTCCAGTCTAAATCTCACGAGTTAGGGGTTTCCTATCAGGTATGAGGCATTTTTGTCCTCTTTTTCAATTCTTTCTTTTGTCTGTGCGTGTGTTGTGGCTGTTTTGCTTAAGTTCCAGGACTGTGGCCACGTTAGCTGTTTTTGAACATATGGTGACAGTTACTTTGTCTGATAGTTGTATGAAGTTGTTTCTTCTGGGTTATACTGTTTCTTTGTGTGTACAGTTATGGGAATGTTCTTTTGTTGCCTTGATTGACCTTTTAACGCACTTTGAAAGAGATTTTGTACTTTCTGATTCAACTTTTCAAGGCATGGAAATACATTGTAGGCAGTTCAAAAACTTCTTTAAGAGAATTGACTTTGGCTTGTAGTTTAATCTTCTTCATATATTGCTAGGCTA
Organism: Moxostoma hubbsi; assembly: GCA_032164185.1. Lineage (NCBI taxonomy): Eukaryota > Metazoa > Chordata > Actinopteri > Cypriniformes > Catostomidae > Moxostoma > Moxostoma hubbsi. The sequence goes on from JAVLUX010000035.1 coordinate 9,373,727, forward strand.
CAGGAAGCACAGCAAAATAAACATACAGAGCTTACAGATAACAGATTTGGACAAAATGCATTCTTGTCATTCCACATATGACAGGGAAAAAAAATAGCAGTAATATAAGGCGTTGTGTCTCTCGATTTAGCTTTATATTCCAGTCTTGGAAACACAAAAGTGACAGTATTTTAATTGGTAGCTGGTAGCTGGTAACACTTTACAATAAGACTGTATTTGTTAACTTTAGTTAACAGTGTAAACATTTATTTATGTTGGTTAATGTTAAATTCTACATAATCGGATGCATTTTTTTTTACATTAAAAGTTACATTTAATGAAAATTATGCATTATAAACTAACATGAGTAAACAATTAACAATAGTATTTAAAGAAATTAAGTTTAATATATTCTATGAAATGGAATTGTTCATTGTAAGTTTGTGACCTAATGATTTTTCTAATGTTACCAAATAAAACCTTATTTTAAAATGTTACCATTAAAACAAGCAAAACTTTTTGGGGGCATTTCCTTTCCATTTTACACTTGTAGTTTGTAAAACATGTTGATATGTTAATGACTAGGTCATGAATGTTTTATAGTGTACCTAAGTCCTTTTTAAAAACATGCAAATGTCAAATGCTGTTAACATTGTTCTACTCAGATTAATGACTCTGCTGCCAATTTAGGGGCACCCAAAGTGTGATCCTTCACAATATCGGGCATTTAAGTTGTATTTACACAGTAATAAATACTTGGTAAATACCTAGTTACAACATACTTTGATTTCTAACACATCTATCAGTCTGAGATCCACAAGTTTAGTGAATTTGACAATTGCGCACATACCATAATTAATTGTGAGTTGTTTAAAAAGCTTTGTGTTTCCAGACACATCATCACGAGATGTGATAAGAGGGAAATATTTCCTGAAACCTGAGGGAGAAATGCTGTTTTATTTTTAGGTACCATTCTTTTTCTTTTTGTCTTTCTTTCTTAAACTAGAAGTTAAACCTTCTATGGAAAAGGTGCACTCTGAAATACTTCTTCTGGGCGGCTGTGGCTCAGTTGGTTGAACGGGTTGGCCACTAATCGCAGGATTGGTGGTTCGAATCACGGCCCACATGACTCCACATGCCGAAGTGTCCTTGGGCAAGACACTGAACCCCAAGTTGCTCCCAATGTCAGGCTAGCGCCTTGCAGGGTAGCTCTACCGCCATTGGTGTATGAATGTGTGTGTGAATGGGTGAATGTGTCACAGTGTAAAGCGCTTTGAATACCGTTATGGTTAAAAAGGCGCTATATAAGTGCAGACCATTTTTTTTTACAATTTTTGAAATCAGGATCTCATCTTGCTGGTCTTCAGGCCCTTTAATTAAAACAGGATTACTGTGTAGTAACTGCCATGTGGAGTTTTACTCTTGTGTTGTTCCCCCCTTCAGAGAAGTCCTTGGTGGCGCTGGAGACTCCCCAGTGTGAGAAGCAGAACAAACTAATTAACTCACAAACCCTGCCAACCCCTTGAGAAGCACTTTCAAACTCCAATTTCATCTAAAGAGTGCCCATAACCCTCCTCAGTGGAACGCTAATGTCATTACAAAGTGAACAAACATTCTGGGGCACTTTTGGTGACTTGGGACCGAGAAAACTACCACGATGACAGGCCAACTACCCCAGAGGCTATTGTTTTGGTTCATTGCGTTGGTGGGCATCGGATTGTTGGCGTTAATTGTGGTATGTGTGGCTCTGCAGATTCAGGTGCCATGGCAAGTGATGACCTTACAAAGCTTCACTCTAAAAAGATACAGGTAAGTTTCATAAAGACTTAATTACAATGTTTGCATGCAAGTCAGCACTGTATTGATATACAGATATAAAGATTCTGGTTAGGGTTTATTTTAAATCCCAAATCCTAAGTATTAAAGGTCTGCAATTAATTCAGCCTGAACCACTTAACCAAAGTCCCTTTCAAGGCAAGTCCAACTTGGGAACGCTCCCTGTTAGCTATTTTCTTTAAATGCAAGATGCATGAAAGTACAGCTCCTAAGACTGGAATCTCGAAAACATATAACATATTTCAAATCAGAAGTAAAACATGACAACAAAAGTATCATAAATTGTACTTTTTAACCTCATGAGACCCCTTGCGCTGATTTTGGTTTCACCATTGGCTATGAATTATTTAAGCAAACTTAAACCGACTGATCTCAGTTCAGGAGACTCATTAAAGGGTTAAACTTTTGACGCATCTAGTCATGTGATGAAACAAAATCAAAAGTTCAAGCTGCAGATGATGTTTGGACCACTCAACATGTTTGGCAGACATGGGACAATGGCAACCAGTACATAGATTCTGAATTTATAATGTATCATTAGATTTTAACATGTTGGCAGTGATTAGATGATGCTGGTCATTACTTTGAATCAGTTATTTATGCTAATTTCAGATGAAATGTCTGTAACATCTCATAACCATGGATAACCGGACTTTCTTTAGTTTGGTATTATTTAAAATATCACATTCATTTTTAGGAAAAGTATTTGGTCTAAAAAATATTTTTTTTTCTTTGCATGTTTCTTATGGGCTACTAGTTACAAATCAAAATAGTGAATGGAAAGACCCACAGCAGTCACTTTTGGGTCTCAGGAGGTTAAGCTCAGATCATGCTACAAAATGCTATATGTCAGACTGGTCCAGCTGCATGCATGATCTCAAGTTAACTGGCAGGCGTGTCTGTATCTGACACGCAGGACTTCCTTTTCTACATACGCCATATTAATTCAAGTGCTCCATCTCAGACTAAACAGTCTCTATCCTTAATGTACAGACTTTTGTTTACACTTTTATAAAAATGTAAGACTCAAGGGCATTTTTTTTATGTCATTCTTGAAGTTAAGTCTTCTTAGTTGTCTTCCTATGACTGTTGTTTGGCAGTCAGCAGTGTTTGTTAGTCATTAAGAAAGTGATTATGTCAGAGTGAGAGTCGTGTTGTCTTTAGAGAGCAGAGATCACAGCCATACTCTTTGTCACAATGGAGACAAGCGTCAGAAGCTGAGACAGCATTGATATTCATGTTTGATTGTTCTCTCTTTTTAGTTTACTTAGTGACCAGTTGTGTGCAGGTTTTAGATTTCGATTTGAATAGTGCTTTTAACAAAACATATAGTCCCTGTGCTGTTTTGAAATGAATAGTACTTAATAAACTCCCTAGTGAGCAAGCCAAGGGTGTCAGTGGCAAGATAAAGGAGAAACTTCAAGAGGAACCAACTTTAATTTTCTGTACCCAAAAGTTCATGTTTCACTTTGATTCCAAACAAGATTTGTTTTCACTCTCCTCATGACAAAATGCCATAAACAATTTATGGCACCATATAACGACTTAAATAACTACTTAAAATATGGTTCATTTCATTATATGGAAGAGAGGGACCTGGATATTCTTAAAAAAAAGATCACCTTTTGTGTTCCTTCAAAAAAACAAAACAAAAAAATTGTTTTGGAACAACAAGATGGTTAGAAGCTAAATTATGACAGGATTTACACTTTGGGTGGACTGTCCCTTTAAAAGCTGCTGAACTCATAAAAAGGCTTGAGTTGTATGACTTTAGTTGTGCTCCTTCAGGATACGTGCCCTGTCAGGCATACTGTCATTCTGGTTTGGCTTTAGTCCTGTGAAGTGCATTTGTAATGCCAGTGAGCTCTAGAGAAGTGCACAATCATTGCTCTCAAAGTAGGGTCTGTTATGTGAAATGTAGCCCAGATGCTTTTAAAAGGGCAAAGCTCTAATTTTAACACAGGCGTACTTGGGAAAAAACCCTGAAGTTTAGGAAAAAGCATGTTCTTGTGATTAATATAAATTTAGAGTATTTCAAAGTTACCCATCATGTTCAATTATGATGTCATCATAACATTTTAAAGAATGTAGAGATCGGTATTTCATTATCTCATTATATGTGTACCACAGAGTTTTGATGACATTTCTAAGCAGCCTATTTGAATGCACATTAACTAACTATCTGTTGTTAAAAGTTAATATGCAAAGACAACTGGAATGGCTCTGTGATGCTATCAAAACATTGCTCTGTTTGTTTGAGCCTACTTACCAGCCAGTCACAGCTGCATTGGCTCATGGGTGGTCAGCTAATCGACTAGTTGCCCAACAACCAACTAGTCGATTAGTGTGGTCAAATACTAACATAATTATTTATAGTGGTGGTGGTTTTAATGGGAGATGCTATTCCTAAATTAATTGATAGATGCCACTTCTCATTACAGTGAATAACAGTCAGTATAATTCAAATATTTTACATATAATACTTAGGGCTTATAACAAATATTTAATATGGATTTAAAATCAGTTTTAAATAAATTGCATTAGTCAATACATTGTTCAATACAATACATTACATAAAAGTGGCTTAAGAACTCAATATGCTGTTTGGTTTATTCTCATATCATTGAACAAGACTACAGTTGACACAACTGTAAAAACAGTTGTACTTCATGCTTGAATTGCTCGCGCAACAAGGGCGTCAGAGAAAACGTGTCTCCCTATCACTCTACGCCCATTGTACAAAGGGGCCTCAGTTTGTTCCTGGGGGGCAGCAGATGTCCTAACACCACCCCCCAACATAATCCTAACCATATGGAGCCTGTAAGGCTGAGAACCCTTTTTCCCATTGCGATCACTGCGTGTGCGTGCACACACGCACGCACGCACACGCGCACACACACACACACACACACTATGCAATGGAAAGTTTTCACCATCAAGTAAGCCATTCAATAAGCCAGCCAATGCATTAGTTCCATTCTACCACGTACAAAACTGTTGTCATGTCAGTGTGAATGAGAAATAACCATGAAACATAATATAATTGTTCAGACAAAACAGGTATTAAAATGAACCCATATGCTAAAATATTAAGCTATTAATAAATGTCTTAACTGCTACTTGAAGATCACAAATGTGGTCTTGTGCTCAGGGGTGTTGCTTAGAAATCTCTTCATGAGATTTTCAAAACCCAAGCAATTCATGTTAAGCACAAACATACACCAAGAGGAAGTTTTTACTCAGCTGAGGTTTCAGCGACTTCCTCAAATCGATGAAACACGAGAACACAGAAGCTCTAACCTTTTTTTTCTGTGTTTGTTTGTTTTTTGTGTAATTATTATATTTTCAAAGGATGAGCTTATACATTAAGCATAATATTCTTCTGAAGAAAAACACTTAATATTTAGGATTGATTCATTTGTTTTCATAAACTGTAATATTACACTACAGTATTTATTATCAAATAACATTAATGATATGATAACACAATTTATTTGTAATTTATGGTCAAATTACTGTTTCGTTGTTAACGGTCACTTTTTTGTTTTTGAACAAATAAAGGGAAAAAGGTAGAGTAAAAAGTTCACTAGTCACCATCACAAGGACTCTCTTCAGTTTGGCAGAGCCTTGCCCACAAGCATGCCAAATCTCTCAGAAACAGGACAGCATTTTTATTAACATAAATCATATACTGAAATTAAAAATTGCATTTTATATAGACGGCATAAATACAATGAAATATATGACATTTATTTCATACCGTTATCCAGTCTTGCTCACTAGGGGTTGCTTTGCACCCGCGCCTTTGCTCATATGGTAGGAAAATCTGTGCTTTTATTAGGGTTTTAACCACATCAGTGGCATGATTAAATGCTAAACAAAATGTAAGTGTTATATATATATATATATATAATTGATGGCACTAAATGAACACATTAAATCGACAGCCCTAGTATTAGTAATATGATTCCTATTTAATTTAAGTAAACAGGAAAGTAATGTGACTACAATTTTATAGAAGTAATTAGTAGATTACTTTTTTGAGTAACTGACTTTTATGATTGCTTTAATCTTTTCAATCTATCCTATGAATTTGCACTACATAGATGGCTTTCGATGTTGCACACCACGTAGGTGTTTATGTCTGGGTCTCTCGTTTAAAACGTTTAGATGCGACGGGGGACAACATTGTGATAACGGGACGTTATGGTGATGGATCCCTTGAATGAGGTCCACCTGGGAGTTAGGACATGTGTAACATGTGTTAGCAGCATGTGTAAGCCTGTGCATTAATACGCCTCCTGCCTTTTAGTTATCTTGATTACTATTTTTGCTTCCTCTAAGACAGGGGTGTCAAACTCATTTTAGTTTGAGGGCCAGATTGGACTAATGGGGCTTTTCCACTGCATGGTACAACTCGAATCTGCACGCTATTTTGGGGTTTTCCACTGTGGATAGTACCTTGTACCTGATTCTTTTTTTAGTACCACCTCGTTGAGGTTCCAGTCGAGCCGAGCCGATACTAAATGTGACGTAAAAATCCTGCAGATCACTGATTGGTCAGGGAGAATCGTCACTACCAGCGTCACTGGATTTCTGACAAGCAATATCAACCCGCAAGTTTTAAAGTTAACAACAGCGATAACCTGTTAGTATCATTCGAATTTCGAATTGTGAAAAAAGAAATAGCTTTGCGCAAAACCATGCTGTGGTCAATAAACAAGGTGCAGACTATCCACTCGAGCGAAACGAAAATGTCTCTCAGGAAGTGTATCAGCTGTTGGCCACTCACGGCTACCACCGGACCTACCAACAGTGTAGGGAAAAGTAAAAAAAAATAATTAAGTGACTACAGAACCATCAAGGAAAAGCGGAAGTGGTTCGACCAAATGGACGCTATCTAAACCGGCAAGCAATGAGAGGGGGAGTGCCTTGGAATCAGCCACGATGGAGGATGGTACATTTTGTCACGTTAACTATAGGCTATACTCTGCTTGAAAGCTTCATTTTATTTAGTTGACCAGCTACTGGAAGCTTGCTTCTAAAAAAACCAGGCCAATTTAACTGATACTCTTGTGTAAAATCACCATGCAAACATAAAACACAAAATTAAATCACAATCTTTTTTATTTGAAGTAAATACAACATGTTAACACTACAGAAGTGTGTTGATATTGATACTAACATTGGAAGTGGTTAGAATTGTCTAACGTATGATGTGAGCATACTTACAATCATTTTTATTTTTCATTTAAGATAATGTTAAACACAACACATGAAAATTGTATTAAAGTTGGTAGTCATATTAGAAAAATCTCACCCATGGGCAATATCTTTTTCACTCACAACCTGTTAGGAATAAAATAAAATAGAATTAGATACAATTAATAGAATTAATCACATGAGAATTTTTTATAACCTGAAAAACTCTACACATACCATCTACACCTAACACTTTTGGTCCTAAGCTATAAAACATTTCTGGTCATTTTATTCTTATATCAGTAAAAGGGTTTTAAAATCACACTTCACTTACTTAAGGGTGTGTCAGGATACAGCAGTTCTGAGGAGAGAAAAGTTTGGGACAAATGGCCACTGTCCAGTATTTAAGTTGTTGCTGCAGTGACTGTTTCACTCCTCCACCAATCGGAATTGAAAGAAGATGCTTCAACAACGAGACCAACCAATGGCATTGTTGAACAGGCTGAGGTGTGGACTCCCACGCCTGCCGACATGTGTTTTTCCAAGTATAAACCAAATGTTAACCACAAGTTCATGTTTTCCATGGCTTCCATGGCTCTCTGCAGTGTGATGTCATTTTGACCATATACCTCAATGCCAGTTGTGACCCAAGAGAAAGCTTTGGCAAAACATATATGGTGAAAGTTTGGCCCACGTGTGTTTAGACATGCCAGATCTAGGCCGGATGTGACAGCTAACTTCCACATTTGGCCCAAAGGTTCTTGCTCTCTAGATATATGCTGCTTTAATTACTATTGGTGTAATATAAAAGGGAGAATATGGAATTTATTAATTTCATTAACTGGAGGTTTCATGTAATAGTAGTACAGTATGAAGCAATTATACTGACATAAAAAGAGAACTGCTCACTGCTCTGGGCTGGATAACTTTAGCAAATCATCTTAAATCAAACATTAATGCAAAGAAACTGTTTGTCCTTTAAATTACAAATTCGCTTCATAAAAACAATAATTCTGGAAATAATAGAAAAATTGTTACCTCTAATATTTATCCTTGTACGGGCAATGTTGTCATTATTGTGGAGAGAGACTTGCACAAACGTCAAAGTGGGATGGGTTGTCATGACACTGTTGTGAGAGGCATTCACCGATGGATGTTGTGCTTAATTAAAAGAAATACCACCAGTGATGCAGTTATAACATCCATGCAACACTGGAAAATAAAATGTTTATCTGCCCTGCTTTACCTAAAAAAGCTCATCATATCGATGCAATAGGCTAAATCAATGTGAATGTTTTTAAGTATTTTTGTTCCTCTCAAATTATCCCACGGGCCACACCGCACATTTTATGTATGTAGGAGTGGTGGTGGTGTTGTAGTGGGCTAAAGCACTAAACTGGTAATCAGAAGGTCGCTGGTCCGATCCCCACAGCCACCAACATTTTGTTCTTGAGTAAGGCACTTAACTCCAGGTTGCTCCAGGGGGATTATCCCTGTAATAAATGCACTGTAAGTCACTTTGGATCAAAGCGTCTGCCAAATGCATAAATGTAAATGTCAATTTTATACCCATGCAAGTAGCATATCAGTTGCCCTAATTGTAAAGCCATAAACAAACATTCACTTCCTGTTTTCAAAATAGATGTGTTTGCAGATGTATCAGATGGCAGGGCAGTTGATAAAAGCTCTATCGTATTGTTTTAATTTGCAAACAATGAAATACTGACAGAAAATGTAGTGCTCATCCTATATTTCCTGATTGCCTCTTGAATTGATGCTCCTTAGCTTCAACCTTAAAGGTGAAGTGTGTCTTTTCTGCGGCAGTAGCAACACCAAACTGAATTGCAATAATAATGACTTCTCGGACACCTCTACCATCTTCCATTGGTTGGAAAAGCAGATGGTCCTGCCCCAAAATCATGCCATTGGTTGACCAGTGTTTCTGTGTCGGGCTGGTCAGAATGCTCAATCAAACTTAGAATAATTTTTTAAAAGCACCACAGAGCCACAGTTTTTAAACATTTGAGTTAATTAGCCTTTATTTATTTATTTTTGTTAAGTATTTTACATAATGTTAGGCTAAAGAATGTGAAATAACGCTTTGCCTACTTTTCTGCCTTCCTTGCCCACAGGTATACCGGAAAGGACATCAATAACACTTTGGACTACCACCCATCTGCTGCGAATGAACTGTACATTGCTAAAGAGCCAAAGCACAATTCTGCCCAGCAATCAGATCATCAGGATTTTCCTTTATCAGACAACTCAAAGCCTGATCATGCAAATTCAAACACAAACTCCTTAAAACAAGAGACAAATAATGAGACAAAATCATACAAACCAGCAAAACCCACCGAACCAGACTTTTTTGGTGACCAGTATGCCATAGATGATGTTCCTTCACAAACAGTAAGTGTTCCGCTATGGATTATTACATATATAGTTTATAGTGGTTTTTGGCCCTGCGTCAATCTGTGTTAGTGTAGTGAGTGGGTGCAATTACAATTGTAGTGTTCATTCAAATGTTGAATGCCAACAAGTCCAATGCAACGGTCATTCAAATTTAGCAACTAGCCCACACAAGATCAGAAAGAAAGGAAATAGTAGCATTGAGTGAGTTATTGTTAACAGACATGCCCATGTCCAAGACCAACTCCTCAGAAAAGAATTCCGAATTCGCATGTTGCTTCCAATAAGATATGTACCCTGAAATACACCCCATTCTGCCGAATTATTAACAAGCGCCATCTGCCATCAGAACTTTTTGCATTGATTCAACCAGTGGGGTCAATGAGTTTTCGACTGCCCAAACACATTCTAACCTAACTTAATTATCAAAACCACAATGTTTTTTTTTTGCAGAACTGTCCAAGCAGTATTAAAAAACATGTATCTCAGACTGCATTTGCTGAGATATTTCTCCAAAGCATTCCAGTCCTTCAGTGGGCAAAGCATTTCACTCCAGAACAGTACCGGCGGTTGAGTCGCTACACAGGAGCACATGGCTGGGGAAGTGTTGATGTCGAAGGTGTGTGTGTGTTTTTGGCATTTGCTAGATTTGTTGAAAAGAATTCATTTAGGAATTAAATTTAGATTTACTAGCAAATTTGTTTTATTGCCAGTTTTTATTGTCTTATGTTTTTGCATGATGCTACAAATTCTATTTCTATAGATGTAATACTAAGACTTTAGAGAGAGATTGAATTGTAGGATGTTGTTGTCATTCCCATAAATTCTGCATGGGTCTTTGACAAATAAGATTGTTCAAGGTGATAAAAATGAGTGTTTACAATTTTTTTTATGTTTATGACACAGAAAATGTTGCTATGTATGGCTGGTTGGGAGGCTCAAACAAACAAAACATAATCTCGGGTCTTTAGCGACCCTGCAAGCATATCTATCAATGGATCTACAAAATCCTCAGATAGTGTCAAATCTTCAAAGCATTTTCAAGACAATTAGAAAATAATAGAATAGAATATATTCTGATATATTTTGATGTTTAGTTTTTCATATATCAAAGAGATGATGCAATAAATCTAGAACAGGATTCATTATTTCCACACTAAAATTTCTTTTTTGAGCTACACATATGCATTTGCTCGGGCACTTATTGAGTCTAAATAGATGCACAAATTTCAGTAGTACACACAGATGAAAATAGTCATATTATACTGTTTATATGTTACACTTGCTATAGTTCCACATTGCTTTTTCATCAAATATAAATCAAGTCAATCAATGAAACATCAATGTCACATAGATTAAGAAATAGCTTGTAAAATATGTATGTGTACATTCATGTGGAATACGGATAATTCACCATTGTTGCAAAGAAAATTAAGGTGTAATAATTATTTGTAAAAACATAGTATTTATTTGTCTTGTAATAAACTATAGAAATAGATATTCTGTGATGGTAAACTTATATAAATATGAAATAATCATAAACTATAGGATTTGACTCCAGCCAGGTCTCCTAAGCAACCAAATTGTCCCGGTTGCTAGGGAGGGTAGAGTCACATGGGGTAACCTCCTCGTGATTGCTATAATGTGGTTTGCTCTCGGTGGGGCGCGTGGTGAGTTGTGTGTGGATGCCGCGGTGGATGGCGTGAAGCCTCTACATGCGCTATATCTCCACAGTAACGTGCTCAACAAACCACGTGATAAGATGCGCGGACTGCCGGTGTCAGACGTGAAGGCAGCTGAGATTCGTCCTCCGCCACCTGGATTGAGGCGAGTCACTACGCCATCACGAGGACTTTGAGCACATTGGGAATTGGACATTCCAAATTGGGAGGAAAAAGGGGAAATCCACACACAAAAAAAATTGGATTATGGAAGTGCAAAAAACAAACAAACAAAAAAAACTACACTATTATATTTGAAGTCAGAAGTTTACATACACATTAGCCAAACACACAACTCTGACATTTAATTGAGAAAACATTCCCTATATTAGGTCAGTTAGGATCACTACTTTATTTTAAGAATGTGAAATGTCAGAATAATATTAGAGAGAATTATATTTTTCAGCTTTTATTCCTTTCATCACATTCCCAGTGGGTCAGAAGTTTACATACACTTTGTTAGTATTTGGTGGCATTGTCTTTAAATTGTTTAACTTGGGTCAAACTTTTTTGGGTAGCCTTCCACAAGCTTCTCACTATAAGTTGCTGGAATTTTGTCCCATTCCTCCAGACAGAACTGGTGCAACTGACTCATGTTTGTAGGCCTCCTTGCTCACACATGTTTTTTTTTAGTTCTGCCCACAAATTTTCAGATTGAGGTCAGGGCTTTGTGATGGCCACTCCAATACCTTGACTTTGTTGTCCGTAAGCCATTTTGCCACAATTTTGGAGGTATGCTTGGGGCCATTGTCCATTTGGAAGACCCATTTGCGACCAAGCTTTAACTTCCTGGTGGATGTCTTGAGATGTTGCTTCAATATATCCACATAATATTCCTTCCACATGATACCACCTATTTTGTGAAGTGCACCAGTCACTCCTGCTGCGAAGCACCCCCACAACATTATGCTGTCACCCCCATGGTTTACGATTAGGAGTGTTCTTCGGCTTGCAAGCCTCACCCTTTTTCCTCCGAACATAACGATGGTCATTATATCCAAAAAGTTACATTTTTGTTTCATTAGACCAGAGGACATTTCTCCAAAATTATGATCTTTGTTCCCATGTGCTTTTTTATGGTGGTTTTGGAGCAGTTGCTTCTTCATTGCTGAGCAGCCTTACAGGTTATGTTGATATAGGACTCGTTTTACTGTGGATATAGATACTTGTCTACACTGTTAGACATTTTATTGTATTTTTGCGGTAACTTACTGGCAGCACTATTGCCAGTAAGTTACTGTAAGTTCCCCTTTACAGTAACTTACCTGTAAATGTGTTTTACAGTAAGATGCCCTTACTGCAATTTCATTTTACAGTAAGATGCCCTTACCGCAGTTTCATTTTACAGTAAGATGCCCTTACCGCAGTTTCATTTTACAGTAAGATGCCCTTACCGCAGTTTCATTTTACAGTAAGATGCCCTTACCGCGATTTCATTTTACAGCAAAATGCCCTTATTTTTAATTTATTTTACACTCTTTTATATTTTACATTAATGCTACTGAATTTAATAAATTCCAAAAAAGTGACTTGAGTTCATGTGCATCAGCATATTTTTTATTTACTGTCACAATCAATTACATCCAATTTATTTATTGTGATGCAGCATTTTAAAAAGAATTATAGAACAAATAAAAGCAGAGATCATGACAATACGCAAAAAAAAAAAAAGCAAGTACAATAAAATTACACTAACAGTTCTCAGATTTAGCTAAAACAAGAGAAAACTAAATCAAAAGGAAATGGCACCCACCTCTCTACTAATCCCAAAGAAACAACAATATCATTTGTATGGTAAAGAACAATACAACAAAAGTTTACAAACAAATAACTGATCTGAGGAATGGTGCTGCTTTTGCCCACAAATCTTCCTCTCCTCCAATCACAGCAAATTTAGAACCGATCATTGGTGTCAGGTGGCAGCAATTCCTTCCTGCTTATGGGAAGTAGAGAGAGAAACAGGGAGAAAGGGGAAAATAAATAAATAAAAGAAAACAAGAAAACAAAACAAATACATCCTTGGACATAACACACTCACACAGCAAGTTTTAGCACAGATTGTTTTAGCAACAGATTGTGGCACCAGCACCAGATTTGGTAGCACCGCACATGTAATATGAATAATATTACATGTTTTGTCTCTAAGAAATGCACAGGTCCCCATTGCCTTCCATAGTATATATTTTTTCATACTATGGAAGTCAAAGGACTGTTTGGTTACCAACATTTTTCAAAATATCATCTATTATGTTCAACAGAATAAATAAATTCATTCAGGTTTGAAACAACATAAGAGTAAATTTAATTTTGCCCAGTTGTGGCCTGTTGAGGGGCAATAAATATAAAAAGTTCCAAAAAATCTTTTGTGTTATTTGTATCGATCCACTATATAAACATAATATCTACATATATGGCACTTGATTGGAGGCTAGTCTCACTTTGTCCCACAGCAACATTAACATAGTTTAGATTTGTGTACATTGTTTCTGTTAATAATGTATTGTGTTAAGTGTCCATTTCATTATAATATTCAGATTTATCATAAATAATTGAACATGCACATGTATTTAAAGTTCCGTTAAAGAGGGATGGAGGTAGGGTCACATTTGAGCATTTAAAAATTTACTTGAAAGTAAAGCAATAGTTACTTTCTGAAGTAACTAGTTACTTTTTTAATTTTTAACTGAGTAACTAATTTAGTTACTTTTTTGGAAGAAGTAACTGTAACTAATTACTTTTTTTAAAAGTAACTTGCCCAACACTGATAATGACTGACATGCATCCAATTTTTTCCCTATTGTTTAAGTTCACTTAAGACATGACCTACTGTGGACTATTCAATTTCTGGGCCTACGTGAATACTAGTCAGGTCATGCATTTTGACAAATAAGTGTGTATATTTGATCGGTAAAAGCACAGAACTGAAATGGGTGCTCGAGCGCTGACAGACTGTGCTCACTCTTCGAGTGTGTGCGCACGAAGGGCTGCCTGTCAGCATGCGAGTGCTAAATTCCGATCTCTTGCATGGCTTATTGCAATTTTAATAACTTATTGCAATTTTTAATAACAAAACACGTTTTGCCATTTATTTTCTCATTTACCCATGTTTCTTTATCGCTCAAATGCATCAGTAACTTTAAGTAGTCATAACACGCATAACACATAACATTTCAGAAAGCAACAAGTGAAAATAAAATGTTAATCTTCTCTGCGGTGACTGTTCGTTTGCATTTTAAGACCTTTGAAACCTGGATTTAAGACATGTTAACGCTAATTAAGGCCTTATTTTTTCCTTAACAAATTTAAGACATTAAGACTTTTAAAAGGATCCATGGACACCCTGAGTACAGTAGGGACTAATATTTAATGGAACTGCAAATATTGTGTACTGGTGTTGGTGTCTAACTGATTATATGGCCTGTCTGGGCCAATTTTGTGTCCCAGTATAGCCCTGCATAAGAAACTTACCTAATTTGACGTTCTCCACTCAAATTCGGTGAGCCTCTGCAGAAACGTTGCTACCCGGGAGTTGATGGCAGTCACCTTTCTCTTCACAACACCTCCTGTCTTTCGACTTGTGCCAACTTTGGCCGTGCACTTGGTGCCCTCTTCAGGGTTGATCCTTAAAAAGAATCTTAAAACAAACACAGGTCTTACATTTTCATATTAACACATACAGTAGTCATCTTTAAAAGCGGCCCTTAATTTTTCTCAATATAAATAATGTAAGAAACCAGATATGATTTTTTCCCCATGAAAACAAGCACTGACTTTGTTTAGAAAATAAATCAAACACCCACCCACGAACACAGGGGATAATCCATGGCTAGCTGTGCATTAATTGGTTTTAAAGCATGACGTGGAGGCAAAGAACCACCCGAAATGAAGTGGAGGGTTGGTTGCCTCTGCAAAGTGCATTAAAATCATTTAATGCACAGCTAGCCATGGATAATCCCGCTTATACCATGGTCATTTGCCAGCTCTGACAACTTAAAACTGTTGTTGATGTTTGCAGCGCAATATTTGACCGGAAGGGACAGGCTTGCGGAATTATGTACACAATAATAATCTTTTACATTGTAATCCTTTTATTTTTAATATTTGGCATGTTTGTCAGAGCGTTGTGCATCCACCTACAGGCGCATATTTCTAACGCGCCCTTTAAATAAAATAAAAAACAGTGCCATTGACTTTAGACCAGGTTATAGACCAGGTTTTAGTTGGTCAATGGCGCAGTCGGTTTCAGTTTAAAAGAAAGTCATACAGGTTTGGAATGACATGGGTTGTGAATACATTAAATAATTTTCATTTTGGGTTAACTAATCCTTTAAGGTTTTTGTGGTGAAATACTCACCTCTGTACCATCTCCAGTGTAGTGGATGCTGACTCCTGATACTCCAGATTGAACACATAAAAGGAGCTGAAAAAGACAGCGAAAGCACTGGCAAAGTTATGAAGTTGGTTAGCTTCATAGAAGACCTTCCCCTCAATGCTGACCATCCAGTGGGTTGCAAACAGCAGACTACACCCTAAAACAAAGGAATCTTCAGCAAAATTGTTTCATGTAATAGAATTCTTAACAACTATTTCTCATACCTAGCATGATCACCCGTGGTGTGGTAGGCAATGTCATCTCCTGCTCAACCGACATCTTGGTCGAGGTTTGCTGAAAGAAAAGAAAATAATAATAAAATTCTCAGATATTGCAAATAATTTCTATTTAAGAAAAAAAATTGAGATTTCAACTTAGAGTGATGGTGTAAAAAATTTAAAGAAAGAACTTTTACATCTGTCAAGATGAAGATGTGGTCCTCTTTCTCTTGAAAGTATTTCATTAAAAGAAGAATGGCAGCAATAGGGACCTGATGGTTGTTCATGCTTTCATGCTCCATCTCTCGTAGCAAAGCCTGGATGTCCTGGTTCCATTTTAGTCTTTGATTTAGGAAAAAGTTAATAATCCTCCTGCCCTTGGTGAGGAAAGCTTCATGGAGGCGTGTGTCAATATCAAAATCAGTGAGCATATGGAAATGACTGCAGAGACCTCTTTTAGTGAAGAGAAACGGCCATTGCTCCTCAACTTCACACAGACCAGGAGCAGGCCAAGCATTTATCATGTGCCTCTGATAAATATAGGTCAATTCCATTTTCCTCTCTACGTCCATTGTCTCAACAGCTGTAGGTCCTTCTGACTTGAAGATGGTTACCAAGATCTTTCTCTTGTCTTCCAATGATTCTGCTGTTTCTCCTTGTGGAAGATTAGTGGGTTGCCATTTTGTACACCCATAACTATCCACATCTGTTCTGCTTCTTTTTATGGCAGCATCATTACCACTGCTGTCATCACTGGACCTTTTCCTAGGCTGTCGGATTTGATTACTGACATTGTCTCTATTTATGTGCTCAACTCTGGTTTTAAGCTGTCTGAACAGTGAATAATAACCACACCCCAGCTGCTTACCTTCGCCAGTCTTATCAGCAAAAGTCCCAGGGTACTTGCATACAATTACTCTGGCCACTTCTGTACAGGTTGCTTTACTGGGGTTTTTGCAGTGTGCTTGCATTGCTTCAACAACAACTCTAATCAGTACCCGTCTGTCCTCTGGGTGAGCCAAGCAACCTTTTTCCATTGCCTGTAACAGTCGTGCTGGCATTTTGTCCCATGGAACTTGGAAGCTGCTGATCCAGGACTTGTTTTGGTTTGTGGAAGTTTGTCGTTCAGAAGGGAGTGTAGAAATTTGTGTGGGACTGGGTGAAAATATTTCTGGCAGGATAAGTACAGGGAGTGAAACACTAGGTTCCTGACCCTCTGAAGAAGTTGAGGCCACTTGCCCATTTGCTTCTACAAAGAGTTTGAAAGAGTTCCACATGAATTCCACATACAGATACAATATTCACACATTAATAAATTGCAGCAGGGCTCAATGCTAACACTTTTTACTGTCAGTTCCATCAACTGGACCTAGTGTCATCAGGCAGTCCTTATTGTCGAGCCCTGTTGCAAAAATATTTGAGAAAGTACACAATGCTTGTGGTAATCATACCCCTTAAAATGAAGTCAATTCAAATAGGCTTTAATTAAAGGATTAGTTCACCCCAAAATGTAAATTCTATGCAAGTAGATAAGTATTGGGAGATTACTGATACTTCAAGTGATGAGATGATGTGGCTGGTTTTCTCTGTTGCAGTTGAATGGGAGGATTCCACACTGAATATACAGTATGTTGGAGGACACAAGTAATATTCAGGTAAGTAAATAGGACTTTGTTACCATGAGAGGGAGTTTGACAAAGAGATTGCAGGAGTTTGGCCATGGAGGTTGCAGGAGTTTGGCGATGAAGGACTCAGGAGTTTTGGTGATGGAGGTTGCAGGAGTTTGGCGATGGAGGACTCAGGAGTTTTGGTGATGGAGGTTGCAGGAGTTTGACGATGGAGGACTCAGGAGTTTGGTGATGGAGGTTGCAGGAGTTCAACAAAGGAAATCAAAGGGATGTTCAACGAAGGAGATCAAAGGGATATTCAACAAAGGAGATTGCAGGAGTTCAACGAAGGAGGTCGCTGGAATTCAATTAAGGATATCGCTGGAGTTCAACGAGGGAGCTTATGGATATCCAAAACAGTGAGTATAGTGGGTAAGTAGTCTGTGTCCAAGTGAGAAGCCAGATGAAGAATTTTCAGGAGACACAGAGGTAAACTTTACAGTTCTATATTAAAAAGTTGGTGGTGATCTGGAAGATCTTCAGACAGGTGAGTGATAAGCATAAGCAGTTCAACTGAAAGTCACACTTAAGCGACAAGTCTTTCTGTTTGCAGGATTGAAGACAAGCACGATGAAGGTAACTGGTCTGAGGAAACGAGTCTCTGGAAGAGGACGATGATGGGAGACATAGGAAGTTGAGTAGTCAAGTAAGTTACTCTCATGTAGAGACTGATACGACCGAACCATGAGAGTGTTTGTGAAATGTGCGATGAAGCTGTTCAGAGAATGAGGGAGTGGGCCGTATTGGTACAGATGGTGTTTGCCCACTGAAGAGTGCGACCAGACAGGAGAGATATTATGTAGGCTATCCTGGCTTTATCGGTTAGAAAACAACAAAGCAAACATTGTAGGGCATATCTTCTGCAATCCTCCGCCACTCCAGAAAAGGTCGATGGTTGGGCCATGGGACTGAATGATTTGACTACCACCGAAGGAGTGGAAGGAGGAAGTGACTGTTGGGGAATTTGGACTGTTTAGCCAAAGGATCGGGATTTTCAGGAGACACAGAGTGTAAACGTAACAGTTCTTTATTAAAAGGTTGGTGGTGATCCGGAAAATCTTCAGACAGGTGAGTGATGAGCATAAGCAGTTCAAATGACAGTCACACTTGACTGATGAGTCTTTCTGCTTGCAGAGTTAAGGACAAGCACAATGAAGATAACTGGTCTGAGGAAATTAGTCTCTGGAAGAGAACGATGAAGTTAGGCATAGGAAGGTGGGTCATCCTGACCACTGGACGGACCATGTGTGTGAACTGGGTGCTTATATTGGGGGCTTGATGAGGGTGTGACAGATGTTGGGGGTTAATATTCTGGTGACTGGGTACGAGTGGGTGGAGCTGAAGGTCCTGGTGCTGATGGACACTATTTTTCATTTTGGGGTGAACTATTTAAAGCGACAGTAGTACACCCAAAAAAGAAATTCTTCCATCACACTTAAGTTGTTCCAAATGTATATGATTTTTTTCTTCTTCTGTTGAACATAAAATTATATTTTGAATAATGTGGGCAACCAACCAGTTAGTGTCCAGAGGATTGAAAACAAATAAAGACATTGATATATGTTTGGAACAACCTGAGGGTGAATAAATGACGACTTAAATGATGACAGACTTTTCTTTTTTGGGGGGGAGGGGGTGTTAACTATCTATTTAACGACATTCTGCTATGAATAAGATAGATTATGCACTCACCATTTTTGAAAGCTTGGATGAGTTTTCGGCTCTGTATTGGAGTCAGAAAAAGAGCAATGTCATCTGATCCAACAAATATAAGGTCTTCTCTTTTTCTGACACCAATAACATCTATCAGGTGTGCAACAAGTGTCCTCAACGTCTCATCCTCCAGTTCAGGCAATGTCTTTTTAATTTCACATTGAAAGCTTTCAGTATCCATATCTGCAGTGATTTAGAAAAAGCATATTGCGTGATGCAGGGAGACAACATTTAGTCCAGAAGCTTGATAAATTGGAAGAGGGTAGTAATCACACAAACTGTCAGCATGAACACACAGGAATTTTTCTTCTGAATTTCCAAGGCAATAAAGTCCAAGATGATCAATCAAAAGCACTGACTGAAGCATGTCAACCACAAAGTACACTTGTGTATGACTGATGAAAATCATTGATATTTTGCCAAAAATGAAGTCCTGATCTTTGGCTTTCAAAGCAACAACAAACCCTTTTCTGTACTTTGTCCCTTTGTACACCACTGCTGACACTTCAGATATGGTTTCTTTTGAAATGCCAGTTGCCCTTACAGCCTCTTGAATACGACCACAATAAAGCTGCTCATCATATTCATTGATTTCACCAACAGCTTGAACTGTAGGGGGAAACACTGAGCCACTGCAAAGGTAGGCTTGAAGCAATTGATGCCTTTCTGCCAGAGTTTTGCATAGATGAATAAAGTTGTGGAGTTTTCTGGCACATTCCTTAAAATATGAATGTTTACTCTCAAATCTGAGGGTCCACAAACGAATAAGAGGGCCAAAGTGCAGAATTAGATCACTGTAGTGAAGTAAATAGTGATGTTTTGGCTTCAGTGGATGGTTAGGAAAGAGGCTGCATCTCAATTGGACATACTCTTCTGTGATTGTCTTCAGGTAAGCAACTTGATTGTGGTGAATTTTGGGAGCACAAATGAGTTCAACCATCTCCTTTAGTTGAAGACACAGCTGCCAGACTTGACTATCCATTGGACTCTGTATCCTATTGCCAACTAACAATGGCAACATTCGTAACAGACACCAGTTCTGTGCAGCAGAGCCACAAAGCCTTTTACCATCAGCCTTAACCTCACAAGGTTTGTCGAGACCATCACTTCCTAAGTATTTAAATTGTGTGATGGATCTATTTAGTTGAGCATATGAGAACTGTTTTTCTTGTTTCACCAGATGATCAATATACAATGCCAAGTCATAGGAAACGACTCCTTCAAAAAGATCATGGCCCAAACATGGAGGTAGCCCAGTACAAACATGAAAATGTTTCAGTGAATTTAAAGGCGAGTCAAACTTGACTCCCTGTACTACATCTTGGCCAGTGGTGGAAAGCTGTTTTACATTCTCTTTGTGAACTTCAACTGTTCTTTTGGGGCCTAACTTAAGAGGGGTCTTCTGAAAATCACTTCTGTTAATCAAGCAGTATCTGCAAAAATGTATACTGCTACTAAAGTTTTCACAGAAGCCACCAATACAGTGGGAGCCAAGATTATCACCACAAATGGAAATTACAGATGCTTTTCTAATGCCATCATCTGTATCAATCCCTGCATCTTCCAAATCTTTAAGGTCTGTGATAATACTGGAAAACACCTTTTCAATTCCAAAAGTCTTGAAGTCATTCTCTCTGCAGAGCAGGACCAACTGCATCGGATCTACTAGGGAGCGGTTGTGTGGCTCTAACTCACCAAGACTCATGTACACTGCTAAGATCTTGTGTTTTTTTTTCCCGAGCCAAGTGGATTTGCAACTTCAAATGCATCCTGGTAAAGAATGAGAGACAATGAAGAAGTGCTTTTTAAGAGAGAATTTTCTTTTACATGTTTTCCATACAATACATCCTCCAAAATCATGTCATCTCTGTTGTGACATCTTTCTTGGCTGCACTGTACTTTAACACTGGATTGTCTGAGGAGGGTTTGCAATGTCTCCTTGATAGGCACATACTGGCAAAAGCGCTCCTTGCCAGCAGTATCAGTTCCCAGATAAATTGGTATTGGCTCAGTGTAATCAAAATGCTGCTTGTAGAATGTTTTTCTTGTTTTGTCTGATCTCAGTGGTCCTTCATTGTATAGAGTGAAGAGATCCTCTTTACTGATACTATGAATTATTTGATCTATCTTAGTTTGTGGAATATTCCGTTCTAAAAGTTTATCTTTGAACTTGTCAAAGATGTCTGCAATACTAGAGGTATGAATATGCTGAAATCCTTCAATAATGCACTGTATGGTGCTAGCTGGCAACTGCATTTTTGCATGCATTTTCAGATAAAACTGGGCCAAATCATGTAAAAATGATTCATGCTCAACATATTCCTCCTCTTCATAATCAGCTATTGTTGAAAGACAAAGATTCAACTCAGGAGTACCACTGATCACTTCTGAGGGACTTGACATCTGGGCAGTGGCAACCTGTGTATGTTTCCTTGAAATATGTGCAGAAAAGGATGATCTGACTCTGAAATATTTGCAGCAGTTATCATAGGGGCAGTACACTTTCTTTCCATCTCTGATGTGAATTCTCAAATGAGTACACAAAGCTGAGAAATTATCTGCCACAAATGGACATCCATCAACTTTGCAAACAAGAGTACCTCTGAACTGAGTTTTTTTATTATATGGCTTACAATGCCTGTGCTTCCTATGCATGTGGGATCTAAATGTCACAAATTTTTGAAATGAAGCAGGACATTGCTCATCTCCACAAGTAAACCTGTGGTTTGATGTGTGTTGGTGTATTTTTACATGACTGCAGAATGTTCTTAAATTTGAAAAAATCAAACTGCAATACTTGCACTTGTACATATTGTTCAGGTATCACTCACTTTCTGGCTGCATATGATCTGCATAAAAAATAATGAATACATATGTTTAAGTGCATGCAATTAATTATTTTAATTACTTTGTCATGTTATGCAGTGGCATATTCCACATGAGACTATAAAACAGTCACAACAAGATAACGATAATATTATAATATTTTTCCAATTAATCTATTAGTTTGCCTTTACATTGCTTTAAAAGCGTTACTATTTTAAACATATCTGTCCTGTGCAGAGTGAATCCAGCACTTATATGATACTATATGTAACTTTAGCTGTCACTTCAGAAACAGTTTGCAGCATGCAATTGGCTGTCGGTCCAATACATCTCTTACATCGTGTCTACACTTTGTTAATAAGAGGATTCGCGAGCCTGCATAATTCGGCACCGAATTAAAATGCCATTATGAGCGGTGAGTAGATTCTGACTAACTTGAACACCTTTGATTGGCCATTACGTTCAAGAGAACAACAACTACCGGTATGTCTGTGATTGGCTACATTGCTGCTCACCGCTGCAAAACGCGTTGTAAATAGGTTAATTTTCCGTTCTCCAGAGCGTGAACACAAATAAGCACAAATATACACTGGACCATTTGGCAAATTTGTTGCGCCAATATATTATTACAGTATCAATTGAGGGTGCTCTTGCTTGCGTTTGAAGGTACATAGCACCACCATAGAACCGGGCTTAAGCTGCGTTCACATTGCCAGCAATAGGATGACATCCGTGAATGTCATTTATAAATGTTACTAGGCAACCAGTAGTGGGAACGCCCACTAGCGACTTCGCCAGCCACTGGCGACCTGCAGGCTGCAGCGACAAAGCCACTGGCAGTGTGAACGCAGCTTTAGGCGGGAGACTAACCTTTCTTTTTGGTTCTTGAAAAAGAAATTAAAATATATATCAAGTAATATAAAATAATAATAATAATAAAAAAGAATAATTTTTTTTTTAAAAAAAGGTCGAATTCGAAGGCTCAAAAAAAAAAAAAAAAACGCTTTAGGCGGGAGCCCGAGTGCCTTTGAGAAAACGCGCTAGGCCTACTTCAAATAGCCTAACGTCACACACACATTTAACGGTATTTATTAAAATGACGAGTAAAATTTGCCTTAACTGGCCGTAAAAATTACGGAAAAACATTGTTTGTGTAATTACTAGATTGGGTCCATCGACTGGAAAAGACAGTCAAACATAATGGGATATGAAAGCGGCAGTTTTTGAGGAAAACTAAGTTCCTTCAGACTGTCCTGTTAGTAATAATAGCCTATTAGTTTGCATTACTTTCTTCATACATTTAGTTATATTTAATTGATATTGGTAATAGTTTACGCTGTAAAAGTAACTTATAAAATAAATTTGTTCAGTTAAAGTACTTACCTCAGAAAAACTCACAGCTGGCGTCTATCTATGGCGATCCACTCTCAGGGACGTCTGTTATGCGCGCACTTGACACACAAATCTCTGTTTATATTCTGTGAGGCTGTTGCGCGGGCTTTGCACGCGAGCAACAATTAAAATTGTGTGAGGTCTAATGTCTATGTATGGGAACCAGTTGTGGATTAAATTTTTTTTGTTGTTGTTGTTGAGAAAATCCTAATATAAAAAAACTTATTTATATAGGATTAAAATAAATCCTTCAATCCACGTGTTTTTTTATTTAACTTGATGACATTGATGACAATAATAATAATGATGATGATGATGATAATAATAGTAAAAAATAAAAACTGGAGGATGAGGAAGACATGGTAATATAGTCTTTTAATAATACAATAATAGTAAGAATAGTAATAGCAATAAAAGAAACTAGACTTTTCATCAGGAATGAGGGGGAGGCTGGAGGATAAGGAAGAGGACAAATAATAATAATAATAATAATAGAAATAATAACAATAACAAGACAATTACTAATATGGTATTAAAAGGCTGCCTCTGATTCCTCCTTGGCCATGGCATAAGTTAGACCCCCCCCCCCCCCCCCCCCCCCCCCCCCCCCCGCCCACACCACACTACAATGGGCCACCAAGAAGTGGCGCAGCGGGGCCAAGGGCCCATGCCCCCCATCCCCAAGAACATTCTCCACCTCCGGCTGCCACACACATACCATGCTTACCCTGTTTGTTTGCTGTGTTTATTTTTCTATTTTTTATTTTTATTTATTTAATTATTATTATTATTTTTAAAAAAAATCCTGTATAGTGCTTGGCATATATGCCGATTCATATATACTGCAGAGAGGCAGTCCTTGTCAACAGAAGCACACTTCAAGAAATCTGTCTTCTTCATTTACAGTAGCACTACTGCTTCTGTGTAAACAGTAAAGTACTGCAAATTACCATATACAGTAAGTTACTGTAAATTTCATACAAAATACCCACAATACAGTGCATATTACAGTAGTTAACCGTAAATAATATAAATGGTATTTTACTGGGCTTTTTTGCGGTAACCGTAAAATTACGGCAAAGTCTAACAGTGTACCTGTTTCCTCCAGCATACTCACAAGGTCCTTTGCTGTTGTTCTGGGATTGATTTGCACTTTTCACACCAAACTACGTTCATCTCTAGGAGACAGAATGCGTCTCCTTCCTGAGTAGTATGATGGCTGCGTGGTCCCACGGTGTTTATTCTTGCGTACTATTGTTTGTACAGATGAACGTGATTCCTTCAGGTGTTTTGAAATTGCTCCCAAGGATCTGTCTGTAAACAATTGTTGGAAAAATTACTCATATCATGTAGATTTAGATGTATCAACTAAACAATTTGACAAAACTATAGTTTGATAATATTAAATCTGTGGAGTGGTTAACAAATTTGTTTCAATGACTTCAACCTAAGTGTATGTAAACTTCTGTCTTCAACTGTATATACCTTGGTCTCTAATAACCCTATACAAATTCGTACTTAAGGAGTTATAAAAATATATATTTTATATAAATAAAAAAGTGTGTGTGTGTGTGTGTGTGCTACTCAATTAATAAGAAAAAAGTTTATGAATACTAAAGAGGTGTGGGCAAAACTCCAAAAAATTCCAGGGGGTGGAATGATGTCCCGGGTCACTAAAGAACCGAGGTATACGTGTTTAAGGGTTAATCAGTTTCTTTGGAAGAAAATTATATATTTTTTGTTTTGTTATTATGATGAAACCAACATGAACATGGCCACCTATCTTTGATTCAGTGGACAAAATTTTCTCAAATAATAATAATAATAATAATAAAAGATTTGTAAACTTTTATCATTTGCATAAGAATTTCAGGGTTTTGTTTGTTTTCCGGAAGGTTTCTCCACTTTGTAGACTTTTTTTTTTTAAGCCCCAGAAAAAATATCTAAATGACTTTGATCTCATTGTTTGGTGTGAATTGAATTTTTTATATGTAGTATTGAATAAATTAATAAGTACAGGCAATAATGTAGCGTCACACCTTTGTAACAAGGAACTGGTACTAAGGTTTATTTAACAGCAGACTAATCTGTACAAACAGGCATGGGTCGAAATACCAGGACAGTAGCAGTAAAGAAAACAGGGCAATAATCATAGTCAGTAGCAGGCAAATTGGTCAGGGATGGCAGTAGACAGATAACAACAATATCCAGATAGATAGCAATAACCCAAAGTCAGAAGGCAGACAATAGACAAAGTATTTGCTTAAATAGTGTGTAAGTGCAATCAGACCATGTATGTGTCTAGAAAAAATCTGTGATTTTGTATCTTTTATTGTTCACAGTGTTGAAGAGCTCACTGGGAATTTTAAATACAACCGCAAATCGGTTAATGTTTGATGACTGGGAGCAGAGAAAGAACAGATCAGAGTGCGTCCGCTGTGCCGTGGTGGGAAACGGCGGCATTCTGAATGGTTCAAGGAAAGGCAAGGAGATCGATGAACATGACTACGTCTTCAGGTGTGGGACAAATTATGAATTGTTCTAACCCATGAAGAAACCTCTGCTTACAGAAATTATGTTGGAGAAAATTTACAATTGAATTCTTTACGAAAGGGGTCAGAAAAAAGAGGATTGGTTGGGATTTAGTTGCACACTTCTAAATTGATAAAAAATGGAATATTTTAACTGAATAAATTATATGATTTTAAAATGTGGCCTGCTCTCAATTACCACATATTTTTTTTTAGACTCATGTTTATATTGTACATATTTTTTTACAATGCTATACCTATAGGGTGAATGGTGCAATTTTTAAGGGGTTTGAGAAGGATGTGGGATCGAGGACATCATTTTATACATTCTCCACTAACACCATGCGAAACTCCATGCATAACTATGCTGGCCTAGGCTACAGGGGACCACCCGTTACCGAGGTAACTGCTGGTTCTGGCTTTACCGTTTTTGTGTATATTTCACTATGTTTGTGGAGTTTTCTAACAGCTCATTAGCTCAGTTATGACTCGGTTTGTTGCTAATTCTCTCTCTATCTCTTTATCTCCCTCTGAACAGGAAACTAGATACATTTTCCTGCCAGATCATGACAGAGATTACATACTTATGAAGGCAGCTGCCACACACACAATAATTGAGAAAGGCCCTGAGCGCAGCAAAGCGTAAATATCATTCAGATTCCATACATAAATGAACACATTCAATGTCCTCTACACGGATCCATGAGTCCAATCCTCACTTTTCTCAGTTTTTTCCAATGGCATTGTTATGCTCTTTAATGTGACGATCAACAGATTAATTGTATGGTATAAACACTCAATTTACTTGTAATTATATCTTCCAGACCACCTACATACTTCGGGGAAGATGTGACAGTAGAAAAATTCAAAATTTACCACCCAGACTTTATCCGTTACCTTAGAAACAGGTAAGATTATTGTGCATGTTATATATCATTATTACATTTATGTTATATATTCATACTGATCAGATTTTTTTAAATAATGAGCACCTTACTATACATTATTTTGCTTACCGTTTACCTGAACGCAGAAGTGTTTCTTGATTCATTGCTGTAGCCTGTTTTTGTTTTCCGGTCTCCGGTGTTTCCAAATGTTTCCCGAATTAAATTTAATGTCCCTATATTAGTTATGTTGATTATGTTGACAGCCAACAACTGCACAAGTTGAGCTTGAACTCATGTGTAGCCTACTCCAACTATGCCTAACTTTCCGGTCCTTAATTCCACTTAAAATGGTTATTATTCTCAGTCTGGAATGCTCAGATGAATAGTTTTACATTGCTTCTTACGGAGACCGGAACTAGAAAACAGTCCAGCAGCAATTACAATTGTTATGGTGGCGCCTAATCATGAAAACTGTATATTACATGGCCACTTGACAAACAAATCAATAGATTTGAAATACTGATTTAATCTGAAATCAATGTATTTTATTATGCAATAAAAAAAGAGACTACAGAGTGATATGAGAGACATGTAACTGCCACAGCTACTGTATGTTGTAAAACAGTTGTCAGGATGACAGTCAATTAGTTTTGTGGCGATTAAACACAGATATTTGATCGCTGAATGCTGTGGTTGACCAACTGGAATCGAGCATTCCAGAAATATGTTTAATAAACAACTGTTAAATGTTGTAGTCTATGGTTTGTATTTAGTTTTAGTTTAGTTTGTATTTGTGTGTACATTAAAAAGATGACTTCATTCCTGCAGGGAAACTTAATTTTGTTATATCACTTTTCTTCATCTAGATTCCTGCATTCGCACATTTTGAAAACGGGTGCGAGAAGGATTTACAGGCCGTCCACAGGAGCAGTAATGCTTTTGGCAGCTATTCATACCTGTGACCAGGTGTGTTTGTTTATTTTATTAGATAAATATTACCACAGTTAAGAGTGTTGTGTAAGATTTTGCCCTCTGATAAAAATGTGTGGTAAGAATACTCCTCTCTGAACCTGTATTGATTATTACATGATTGCCTAACTGCTGTTATCTGAAATCACCTTTATAAATAAATTGTAAAACATCATAAAAATGCACACAGGAACTCAAAGTTTTGCTTCATGCTAAATAAATTTTCTTGTGGGTTATCGGATTGTCTTAATATGACATAATATGAATATGACATTAATATGAATAATATAATAGAATAATAAAAACAGTTAATATTGTAATATTAATATAATATTCCATTATAAAAGCAAGACGCAACGCAACGATATGAACAAAATGCAGGTGTCTCAAGATGCACTTTTAAAGGTAAAGTTATTTGAACTTGATACTCATCTAAAAATGCGGTGCTCCTGTGTGTATAATATTAGAATTTTTAGTAGAATATCTCAGTCCTGTAGGTCCTCACAATGCAATTGAATGGGGACTAACATTTTGAAGTTACAAAAAGCACATAAAAGCAGCATAAAAGTCATCCATGAGACTCCAGTGGATAAATCCATCTTCAGAAGTGATATGATAGGTGTGGGTAAAAAAAGAGATCAATATTTAAGTCCTTTTTACTATAAATTCTCCTCCCTGCCCAGTAGGTGGCGATATGCACAAAAAATGCGAATGACCAAAAACGGAAGAAGAAGAAGAATGTAAAGTTAAATTTAAGCTCCTAGATCACATCTAAAGTTTTCTAAGTTTGTTCTACACAAAACGAAATTCTTGGAAATATGTTTTGTGTTTTTCAATGCCTAACAATCCAAAACACTTTAGACAACAGTGCAGCCCATTGAAGAGACTGTCCCCAACAGTCTTGCCATTTCTGTCAAATATTAACGATGCCGCCACTGTAATTAAGGCCCATTATATAAGTTATTTACAAACCCTTAAAGGAAACCATACATTTTATTGTATGATTTTAAGTTCAGTGTGAATGAATGACTTTGTAAGGAGTATGCATATTAACCTTATACTGTAAGTCTAAAGAGACAATTTAATTGCAGCTATTTGCATAACAATGGCCACAGTTCTGAGAGTCACAGATGCAAACATAATTTAGAAAAATATCTAGTGTTTAGAAAAATGATAAAACCTACCTAAAAGCCTTATGCGAACACCAAGCAAAGTTTTGTGTTTGCAAACGTTGGAAGATATCCTTTTTACACAGAAGTAAATTAGATGTGCCGTTAGAATTAAACATACTAATGACCTACCTGACTGGCTTTTTTGCACTCGTAAAACTAACAGTTGTTTGTTTTAATATTTAACTGACTCAAATGAACAGGAACTGATTATACTTCAAGAAAAGATCATAATAATAATAATAATAATAATAATAATAATAAAAAAAAAATGTATTTACAGGTAGATGCTTATGGGTTCATGACTCCTGACTACACTTTGTACTCAGACCACTACTATGACAAACAACCACATCAGGTGCGTTTCTATGCCAATCATGACATGAAAATGGAAATGAAGGTGTGGCAACAGCTGCATCAAGCCGGACTGATGAATCTCTACATGCGCCACTCAGCGCAAAAGGATGGACGCTAGTCTTTGTACAAGATGCCCATCTGTATTTGGTATTTTTGCTATTGACGATGAATATCAGTTTTATTTTATTTTTTATATTGTTTAAAGTGTACTGCATACAGAAGCTACAAATGAGTGTCTTGTGCTAACACACTGAATTGGTTTTCTTTTAACTAAATTACAAAGACTTCATTATATATACTGTAGGAGAAAGGGAGACGCCTTGAAAACATTCTCTGAATTTGCAATAACTGACCTGAACTGAACCCGGTGTTCTTGGCGTGTATTTATTCTCACATTGTGAGTCATTCCAGATAAAGGCAGGGCAGCATGGACTGGGGTGCCACTCTGGACAACATGCTATGTAAAAAGTTTCTGTTATATTTTGATGTGCCTTAGGACTTCTTAGATGATGCACTGGCAAGGTGTGTGTGTGTGAGAGAGAGAGAGAGAGAGAGAGAGAGTGTTTTTTTAAAAAACCTGCATCTTCAAAGCATCTCACTGAGTCCAAAATAATCAACCAAAGATTTTTAATTCAATTCCTAATCATACCACTTTAACATGGTATGTGAATATAAACGATTGTAGATGGCCCATCCAAAGTGCACTTCATGTTGCATTACGTGAAAATCTAGTAAGGGGTTTTTAAGGTTTTTCTGTTTTTAGGAGGACTTTTTATGCCATAGGCTATTAAGTTTAAAGCCTAAATTTCCCTTGAAGCTTTAAAGTGCAACATCATATGTACAGCACACTAGCTGTTGGAACTGAAATGTGAATTTCTTTTATGATTTGGCTGATCTTGCTAAGGTCTGTTTGGTCACATGAAACTATATGTTGAAATTTATTACCAGATATTTTAACTTTTTTATTATGTCGGGTTAACTATCAGGTTTAGGGATTTGTCACACTCCTGGTTTGAGTTTAAAAATCACACACAATTTTGGTTACAGATGCAAAGTCACAAATGAATACTGAAAATTGAAAGTTGATCCAAATAGTGGCTGCATGGTGTATTTTTCTGCTCAGAATAAATTGTTTGAAACTGTTGTTGATTATAAGTTATGTCCATTTGTTTGTTATTTGTCTGTGGCCTTTCATATCACAGTATGGAAAATCTGTAAATCTATTTGATTTAAAAAATATATTTGTTTATATTTACAGAATTATATGACTTTGACCATATGACTTTGAAGGAATTGTTCAAAGAAGAGTCTACATATTTATATGTATCATCTTTATAAGATGATGGAAACCAATGGTTTCAACCAACTTCTGTACTTTATTTCAATAATGTTCATTTGTTATATATGACAGTTATCTAATTACTCACCCGTCACAGTTTCATTTAAGCAAATTATTTGATAATATATTAGATACCATGCATTAATAAATTGTAAATGTCCTGTATTAGTGATGCAGGTATATTCAGAGGTGCAACAGAAAACGAGCTTTTGCCATTATTCAATGTGTATTTTGTTTCCCCACTTGAATGCATGACATGTCGTAGGAATGAATGCTCGACTCAGAGGTACAAGCTTCCCATGTTCACTTGAAGGCAGCATATGAATAAGATCTATTGCCAACTCAACCACAAACAGAAATGTTCCTCCAAAATAAAGACCCGCACAGTTTAACTGGTTTTTCTAGGCATTAATATTATAAAAAAATATATTTTTGTAAAAAGTTCTTAACTTAAATGGTTAGTTCACATAAAAATGAAAATGATCCCATAATTTACTCACCCTCATTCATCACTTCTCAACGGAGCTTACGGTACGCCTACGTCATATGCCAGAACTCGACTCTCTTGTGACCGTGCGGACAGATGTTACCGGAAGCCAGTGATTATAGTTTATAAAGTTATAAATATGGATATTTTTCTTACAAAAATGCACGCTTCACTTCAGAAGGCCTTACGGACCTATGGATTACTTTTTTGATGGATGGATGTGCTTTTTTGGGCTTCAAAATCTAAGGTACCATTCACTCCCATTATAAAGCTTGGAAGAGCCAGGATATTTTTTTTTTAATGTAACTGATTGTGTTTGGCTGAAAGAAGAAAGTCATATGGCTAGGATGGCTTGAGGGTGAGTAAATTATGGGATAATTTTCATTTTTGGGTGAACTAACCCTTTAATAATAACTTATTATTGTGTTCCAAAAAAATAAAGATGAAAAGTGGGCTAAGACTATCCTGAAGTTTACAAATAGTGAACAGATACATTGTGACGTTGAATCTCTCTCTCTTTTATTTATTTAGTCAAATAAAGACTTGCACAATATTTGATTGGCAGTAGAGCGTGCTTGCTCATGACTTAATTTTGGTCAAAAGTATACACTTACTAGTATTTTTTTTTTTTTTTTTTGATTATGTAATCATATCGCATTTCAATTCGCAATTAAATGTTTTGTCCTAATCGTTCAGCCATGTAACAACACCATTGATACATACAGTATATATGTAGATCAGTGGTCAGCACCCTTATTGTTTGTTCTGCCTTCTGCCTCTGCAGGGTAAGAGCAGCCTACTGCTCATGAGTGCGACATGAAATATCATAATACCCCTCATCAAATCATCAAACCTCATTTGAACATTGTGTGTCTGTTTGACAAGAGATTTCAATGTGAGATCGTGAGAAAAATATTCCTACCCTCTGCAGGCTGGCTGTTTAGAGTATTATTGAGGATAACAACCCTTTTCATCCTTCTCTACTTTTAGGAGAAGGTACACTGGACAACAGATCTGTGACAAGGGTTTTCCGTCTTTCTTCAGATGTTTCAGCTCAGGAATTCAGTAAGGGTTGGCTGGTTCCAGATCAGTTAGCAATGGAACTTAGCATCTGTTTGAAGTTCCATTATTTATAATGCTAATACATATCCCTTATGACAACTAGCCCCTGTCTCCTATACATATGAAAAAATATTTAGATTTGCATTTTTAAAGTATTAAATAATCGAATAGTGGTGTGCACTTGGCCAAACTTTTTCCTTAAGTGGCTTTCAGCTGATCACAATCTATAGTCAGGACATTAATAATGTGTAAAATAACTATTTCAGTTTGATTATTATTTATTTTATTTTTTTTCAGAACTTCTTAAACTACTTCAAAGAGTTCATATAAAATCCTTTGTATGCAGCAATGACAGCTTTGCTGATCTTGGCATTCTAGCTGTCAGTTTGTCCAGGTACTCAGGTGACATTTCACCCCATGCTTCCTGTAGCATTTTCCATAGATGTGTCTTGTCGGGCACTTCTCACGCACCTTACAGTCTAGCTGATCCCACAAACGCTAAAAGATCCATAACATTCTTTTCCAATTATCTTTTGTTCAATGTCGGTGTTTCTTTGCCCAATCTAACCTTTTCTTTTTGTTTTTCTGGTTCAAAAGTGGCTTTTTCTTTGCAATTCTTCCCATAATTCCTGCACCTCTGAGACTTCTCTTTACTGTTGTACATGAAACTGGTGTTGAGCGTGTAGAATTCAATGATGCTGTCAGCTGAGGACATGTGAGGCTCCTATTTCTCAAACTAGAGACTCTGATGTACTTATCCTCTTGTTTAGTTGTACATCTGGCCTTCCACGTCTCTTTCTGTCCTTGTTAGAGACAATTGTCCTTTGTCTTTGTAGACTGTAGTGTACACCTTTGTATGAAATTTTCAGCTTGTTTTTTGGCAATCTCAAGCATTGCAGAGCCTTTATTCCTCAAAACAATGATTGACTGATGAGTTTTTAGAGAAAGCTTTTTTTTTTTTTTTTTTTTTTTTTTTTTTTTTGCCATTTTGACCTAATATTGACCTTAAGACATGCCAGTCTAGTGCATACTGTGACAACTCCAAAACAAACACAAAGACAATGTTAAGCTTCATTTAACAAACCAAATAGTTTTCAGCTGTGTTTAATATGGCAAATGATTTTCTAGAACTAACTTATCAATTTAGCATGATTACTCAAGGATAAGGTGTTGGAGTGATGGCTGCTGGAAATGGGGCCTGTCTAGATTTGATAAAAAATGACTTTTTTTCAAATAGTGATTGTGGTGTTCATGTCCTGACTATACTTTGTGATCAGTTGAATGCCACTTTGGTGAATTAAAGTACCAATTTCCTTCTGAAACAACAAAATCTGTATATTATTCCAAACTTTTGGCTGCCAATGTATCTCTCTCTCTCTCTCTCTCTCTCTCTCTCTCTCTATATATATATATATATATATATATATATATATAAAGTCTTAAAAATAAAAATCTTCTAGTGGATGAGTGATTCCTGAGTGATTGTTTTATTTTCAATTATATTTATCTATAAAATACTTACTTAAGGAGTGGTGGGCAGTGAGTAATATTGTAACATTTTTAGTTAAGGTGCTGTAAGACTGTAAGACAGTCCCTTGAGGGATATTTGTCTTTTTTGTTTTTTATGATATCACATCCCTATCATAAAGTTGGCCATAACATATGATGAACACAAGCAGTATCGTGTTTGAAGACAGAATGTACAGTAATAGCAGCTACGGGTGATTAACTTGGTCTGTTTGTAGACACCTTAAAACACAGCTACAAATCTTTTGGATTTAATGGAGCATGTTGGAAGCAAATGTACCACTTATTTTTCCCAGTAGACCACTGATTCTTGAGACATGAGACAAAACATGTGCCATAAAATGTAAATGAATACATCTGAACATGATGAATACAAAATAATTCCTTGGTACTCCACTTCTGCAGCCTATTTCGCCTCAGATCTCAGTCAGAAATCAGTGAGCCTTGTTCATTAAATGCCAGCGAAAGAGAAAATATACCCACAATGAGATAAAACTCAATATGAATATTAATGTTGTACAGCAGCACCACACCAAGTAGACTAAACTGATAACATCATGCTGTGTGCATTAACAGGCCCTGAGCTTTACTGCTATCTTGTGTTGAACTTTGTCAATTGCAGTTATTTTTCCTACTTCACAGTGTGGATCTGTTTTTATTTTTCATGCTGTCTGTCACCCTGTTAGAACCAGTGGCGTAGCCAAGGGTGGGCCTGGGCCACCCAAATTAGACCCAGGCCCACCCAGATTGTCAGAGATTTGACTTCAAATAGTCCAGTGTAGCCAACAACCATATTATTTTTAATACAAAAGAGGCCCAGACCAATATACAGTCAGGGGGCCCAGAATTCCTAATACGTTCCTGGCACCATGGACAAAATATACCTAACAGAGGATGTTGTTCGTCTAAAGAGACAAGGGCTGAATGCTTCAGTGTTACAAATAGACTGAAGATGATGTAAATGCTTATGAAATTACGGTCATGTGATGAATTTCACACTGTTAAATGACAGTGTGGGTGAAGTGTTTCTCTGCTGCTTACTTTTGTCTCATTCCACTAAATCTACTGTATGGAACCATTGTTGTCTTTTTCCAGAGACTGAAAGGCCTTTTTAACAGACTTCTCCTGCATCTCTGGGGTTTTAATGTGCCTGGTGAACTACAGGAATCTACTGTAGTTGAAGTTACCTTGTGAGAGAGGTTAACAAATTCAGGAAAAGAGTTGAGGAAAAGTACTCCTTTCATATCTTAAAATTTTTTTTTTAAATCTTTATGCCTGTGAACACACTTTTCAAGGTTAGAGTTCTTTTTTAGAATACTTTTACGTTTGAATACGATACTGCCGGCAAAGTATCTGGGAACATATAAAGGGTAAATGGTAATTTTAAGGTAAAAACATTGTTCGATTGGACAAACTGGATGGTTTACCATGTTATGAAAAGGTCAAATTATCTGATATTTTTAAGACACTTAATGACCTTGACATACAGGGGGTACCCTCTATGATTTAATTCCAGAATAATGCGATTTATCACATTAATATCATGTTTACATGCATATTGTTTACGTCTTGTGGCTATACTTTTGAAACGGTGAATATTTTAACGTTTCATGATTGGCCCCCTGTTACTTCCATTGTAAGTGCCTCACTAGAACCCAGATTTTTGCTTTTTTTAAAGAAAAGGAGGGGCAAGTCCAAAAGTATTTTCTTGTAATCAGTAGTATGCCACAAATACTGTCGATTGAATTAACTTGAATATTTCATTAGGAATATTTCATTAGGACATCTACAGCATATTAGCAGTGTCACGTGAAAAGCACGGTATGTAGCAAAACCTTTTATGCAGCAAATTTTCACCTTGTTGCCTCATCAAGTATTTTGATACATGTTTTTTTTTCTCACTCAGATGCTCCTCCATGACCTAAGCACTGTTATTTATCTGCTGTCCAATGTCATCCACCATTCTGTCAATGTTCATTGCTGTTCACTGGCATCAAGAAACAAGGTGAGGGGTTTATTGGTTCAATCAAACTCGGACAATACAGAGGGGTAGAATGTGAGGGTCTCAACCTCTTTTAAGTAATTACATTGTCACTATTATGATTGGAGACTATAACAGGTGTTCAGTTAAATGTATTTATTCAAAGAGAAAGGTAACAAAAAGACATTTAATACATTGGTATTTAGAGATGTAGATGCAGTTTCACTTGGTTGGTATCAGAATTAATGCAGCTATGGTAGAGATATGTTTTGTGACTAACTGAAAAAGTAATGGAAATTCTATGGTCAAATGGAATGGAAATCCTCTGGAAATGTCCCCCAAATAATCAGTGACTTATTTCAATGGTTATTTTTAGATAATTATGAAGTATGAAAAACCATGTGTGGATTGTCACATGCTTTGTGTTATGCAATGAGAGTTACATAATAGAGCCATATTAAGCTATAACGTGCATATATTAGCTTGTACATGAATCATGTTGTCTGTTTTGCTCCCTGTCAGACCTTTTGTGTCCTTCTCTCTCTATTCTTCCCTCACCTTCTTTTCAACTCCACAAAAAGGAGTTGAAATCTCTCAGTCTCTTGAAACGGCTATACAATATTTAGAAATTTAAAGCAGATTTGTGGCTGTTTTTGTCCCTGGCTCTAACTCTTTTTGCCTCAGGGTCTTACAGCTTTGATAGCTCTTCACACATAACACACACACACACACACGTGCGCACACGTAGGTGTAGCTATCATTATGAGGACTCCCCATAGACATAATGATTTTTAAACTGTACAAACTATAGATTATATCCCCTACCCCTAAAAAACTTTTCCTTTTTTTTTTTTTTTTTAATAAAACATTGTTTAGTATGTTTTTTAAGTTTTTAAATTATGATGACACTAGATATGTCCTCATAAAGCACATTTAGCATAATACCCTTGTAATTACCAGTTTGTAACCTTAAAAAAAAGTCCTTGTAAACCACTTAAACCTGCACACACACACACACACACACACACACAAAATCACACCTTGATGTGCGTTAGGCTGTGCTCCTGCGTATAATCAGTTTACAGTATGTCCAGCTTTTGGTTGGCTGTTGCATTTGGTTTAGGGAGCAGCATGTAATTGTGTTAGAAGGCTGTTTGCAACACAGCCAAGTGGATCAGAACCACAGAGCGAAGATGACAAATGGGGGAAAGGGGGGTTGGGATGGGTTAAATTAAGCATTTCAAGACATGGCAATTTATTATGTAAGCTGGTATGACTCATAGCATGAAAATGCATCCTAAAAGCATCCTTATTTATACCCCATATTAAAAGGACACAGCATTTGTTATAGCTGTCACAATCGCACATTATGTGGTACTGATGAAACCTGATTAAAAATGGAGATATATATGGATGTACTTCTGCATGTGTGTTTCCTCTACATCTTAGGCAGAATGTCAGGGCTTATGTTTTCCATACAAAAAAAGTGGAAGGTGTTTTTTTACTGCCGAAGTTTAAAAAAGGACAAAACACCACCATAAAAAGTATCACAAATGTAGTATTATATTCCAAGTCTTCTGAAGCCATTTGATAGATTTGAGTAAGAAGCATACTATTTTCATGTTGTTTCTCACAGATCTCATTTATAGTTGCATTTTCAAACTTGTCACATTGGGATCCAGGGCATGCTGGGCGACTCCAGCCAGGTCTCCTAAGCATCCAAATTGGCCTGATTGCTAGGGAATGTAGAGTCACATGGGGTAACCTCCTTGTGGTCGTGTTTAGGGGTTCTCGCTTTCAGTGTGGTGCGTGGTAAATTGTGCATGGACCGCAAAGAGTAGCATGAGCTTCTGCATGCTGTGAGTCTCTGTGATGTCTCAGTGGACGGAATGCCTCAGAAGCGGAGGCAACTGAGACATGTCCTCCACCACCTGGATTGAGGTGAGTAACCGCGCCACCATGAGGACCTACTAAGTAGTAGGAATTGGGCATTCCAATTTGGGAGGAAAAGGGGACAAAATAAAAAATAAAAAAGATAATATATATATATATATATATATATATATATATATATTTCTTGTAATCAGATCACCGTTATTGACTTTCAATCAATTTAACTACTTTTAAGTACGTTACTAGGGTTACAATCTTTAAAAAAAAAATATATTATTTATGTAAAATAAATTTAAAACATGAATTAAATTCATATGTACATTTGTTTGTGATATATGAAAGGAATCTGGAAGGGAGAAACATTTGGTGCTGAGTTCATAACATTATTTTGAATTTGTTGAGGGGAAAGTGTTTTAGAAAGAAACTTGAAAAAAAGTTGCTAATTAGTAAAGTGATTAATTTTAAATGAAGTAATCAGTAAAGTAATCTGATTAAAATTTTAGAAAAACAATTTTGAATTTGGAGAGGATTACATTTTGAGTAACCTACCCAACACTGATGAAGACATATTTTTAATTTTTTGGGTGAATGTTCCCTGTGTAGACCCTGGTTTGTCTTTCCTCCTGGTGTTCTCTCAGAGATTGAAGGAGCTATATGTATAATCTACTTAAGTTCTCAGATCAAACGCAGCTTTGCTCAGATGGTCCTTTAAGACTCACTGCTCTGAGCACACCAGAGGTTCTCTACCCCCTACCGAAA
The DNA here is from genome assembly GCA_032164185.1 of Moxostoma hubbsi. Classification (NCBI taxonomy): domain Eukaryota; kingdom Metazoa; phylum Chordata; class Actinopteri; order Cypriniformes; family Catostomidae; genus Moxostoma; species Moxostoma hubbsi. Next base: position 9,412,023 of record JAVLUX010000035.1, read on the forward strand.
GCATTGAAAGAACGAGAACTTATAATTTATAATGTAGAACTGCAGCTGTATAGAATTTCAAAAGCTTTGCAGTCATTACACCTATTGATAGTTCTTACTATGGAAAACATTACCACATCGTAGCTTCTCAGAAAATATTGCAAGTGATGTTGCAATTTTGCAATAGTGGTGTGTTATTGTTAATTTTTGCCTCCCTTTCCTTTAAAAATGACTGATAATGCACTATTCAAACAAAATGGATAGATGGTTGTGATCTTGATTAAGTCAATTATTAAAAGACAGTTGTTCAAAAGTACCATATTACAATGTTTCAATAGCATCAGAATAGTATTCAAAACATATACAAGTGCAATGTTTTTATTTTTTTTATTTGTGACTAGTTAAGTGCTCTTGGAAATGCTCTTGCGTTTTAAGTCGGTTTTTATTTGAAGACAGAGAGTGAGTCTGCTTCATGGATGGAGTTGGGAAGGTCATTCCACCAATGTGGTATGATGAAGCTGAAAGTCAGAGAAAGTGTTTTGGTGCCTCTTTGTGTTGGTACAACAAGGCGACATTCCTTAGCTGACCGCAGGCTTCTAGTGGGTGTGTAGCTCTGCAGAAATGATTTTAGGTATGTTGGAGCAGACCCAGTGATTGTTCTGTATGCCAGCAGCAAAGCCTTGAATTTGATACGTGCATCAACCGGCAGCCAGTGGAGAGAGACAAGGAGTGGTGTAATATGTCTCTCTTTGGTTCATTAAAGACCAGATGTGCTGCTGCATTCTGGATCATTTTCAGAGGTCTAATTGCACATGCAGGGAGGCCTGCAATGAGAGAGTTACAGTAGTCCAGTCTACTTATGACAAGTGAATGAACAAGCAGCTGTGTGGCATGTTCAGATAGGAAGGGTCTTATCTTCCTGATGTTGTAGAGTGTAAATCATGATCTTGCGGTCTTTGAGATGCGGTCTGTGAAATTTAGTTTGTTATCAGTGGTTACCCCTAGATTTCTGGCCGTTTTGAAGGCGTTACTGTAGTCAAACCCAGCTGCACGGCGATGTTGTGTTCAACAGCAGGGTTGGCTGGAAATACCAGGAGTTCGGTTTTGGCTGGATTGACTTGCAGGTGGTGGTTCTTCATCCAGGCCGAGATGTCTGCCAGGCAGCCAGAGATTCGAGCAGTCACGGTGGTGTCATTGGGCTGGAAAGACAAGTAGAGTTGTGGGTCATTGGCGTAGCAGTGGTATGAGAAACCATGTGCCTGAATGATTGGTCCCAGTGATGTTGTGTTTATAGAGAAGAGAAGTGGCCCAAGCACTGATCCCCGAGGTACCCCAGTAAGTAGTTACCCCAGTAAGGCTTGGATACCTCATCTCTCAAGGCTACCTTGAAGGACCTACCGGAGAGATAAGAGTTAATCCAGTCAAGCACAGTTCCTGTAATACCCAGAGGGTGGAGAGCAGAATCTGATGGTTAACTGTGTCAAAGTCTGCAGATAGGTCCAGCAGAATCAGGACGGATGATCTGGATTCAGATTTCACCCATCTCAGAGACTCAGTGACACAGCAGGGCAGTCTCAGTGGAGTGTCCATTTTTGAAGCCTGACTGATTGTCATCCAGCAGTTTGTTCTGTGAGAGATAGGCAGAGATTTGATTGAAAACTGCCCTTTCAAGTGTTTTTGCCGTGAATGAGATGAGAGAGACTGGTCTGTAGTGTTCTATTTGTGTGGGGTTACAGGAATTTTACAACAATAATGTCCCACTCATAGCTGCGTACAAGGCAAATCTATCTTTTCACTTTTCAAAAGCACACATATATGTATATATGTTTATATATATATATATATATATATATATATATACATACATACACACATTTTACTGCTGTCTTTTCATGTGACACATTTAGATTTTTTTAGAGCACAAAGTGATTGGCTGGGTATAATGACAGCTCCAGTAACCATTCACTTTCATTGTATGGAAAAAGGATGCAGAAAAAGTGAATGGTTACCGAGGCATTTGGCTTAATATTTCCTTTTATGTTCAACAGAATAAAATAAAATATATGGGTTTGGAACAACATGCGGGTGAGTAGACTTTAAATGATGACAAAATATTGGGGTGAACTATCCCCTTAAGATATGCTAATGTAATTTGTATTATCAGTCGGCATAATGTGGCAGATCCATAGGCTACTGGAACTCTGAAAGAACATGTAGACTTTCCATATGATCATGTTGGTTTCTTGGACATGAACCATTTACATTAATTCAAGGTACTTCACAAAATACCCAAGTATTACCATGCTACAAATCTAAAAAATAAATACAGTATCATCATTGTACTTTTTGATGTAAAAGCTCATATAGGTTTTATTGGTGTGTGCAAATGTGTATGTTTGTGTGTGAAACTGAGTGTTGAGTTAATGAAGGTTTGAGCCCTGCTGTGTGTGTAGACTGGTCAGTGGAGGGAAATGTGTTTAATTGTTTGTGCTCGATTTTAATTATGCAATGTTAACATTGTTCTCGGACAGCGGCTCCCTGGTGGAGAATTCGCTTCTGAAGACTTTTGACTGAGCTAGTTTGGTTGTTGTTGTTTGTGGGTACTAAGGATATTTAAGACCACGCTGGACTCTCAGATAAATTAAAAAGCATCTGTTCTATCCCCCAGTGTGACATTGTGTAAGTTTCATCCTCTCCTAAATAGTCTGCAAAGCGTTTTAGCTAATTTATTTCCTGCTGTGGGCTGCACATGTGTCTGTTTTCAAATATCGCCTATTACAAGGTTTCAAATCTTAATTTAATCCATATTTAAAGATGAAGTGTGTAATTTCTGCAACACAAGCATCTCCAAACAGTATGGAAAGTAACTGTTAATAACTGTTTCAAAACATCATTCCCAATAACTCCCTACCTTTGTTTGGACAAACACATTACGTTATCGTAAATTTTACCCCAACAGAGAAAAATCAATGAACAATGTAATTGCGATTTTTACCTAGGATTTTCTTGGACGAGGATGCGTGTTACAGATTATTGACATACATCAGTAATTTTTATTGCATTAATAAATATGGAACGAGTATCCATATTTGTCACAACTGTCAGCGCCATGGCACAGGGGTTCAAGTGAATGCAGGTTTTAATCTGACTTGCGTTATGTCCTGATCCCATTCCCATTTTTCTCACTTCATTTTCCTGTCTCCTCTCTTCTGTCCTCTTCATAAAAAAGTCAATAAAATAAAACCAAAAAGAATAAAAAAAAGTAATAAGCATCACAATTTCTGTTTTCCACCTGCACTCCTGTTTCCACTTTCAACAGGATTGGACCAGCCTGGATTGATCTCTACCTGTGATTGGTGTGGCCCAAGAGGCTGGAGTATATAAGGGACCAACACACCTGCAGAGGAAACGCTGTTGAGTTTGTGATATCCTGTTGATACTATTGCTGTTGAAAACCTGTAGTGCTAAGAGTGTTTGTAGTGTGCTGTTGCTTGCTTGCCTGTTGGTGTAACTGTCAAAAATAAAATTGTGATTTTTGTGTTGATATTTGATCAACCTTATTTCTTTTTGTATATATTTGTGTACTGTTAAACGTACAAATAGCTAATTCACCTGCGGGACGCTGTAGGGGGTGGGTGCCATTTTCATTTGTATATATCCTTTGTTAGCCTCTTATTTAGTGTTAGTCAGGGAGTAAGTGTGTTTATTGTATATTATTTTTCTTTTCTTTGCTTGTTTATTCATTGATTATCAGGAGGTAGCAGGGCTTATGGCTTATGCTCACACCAGAAGTTGTTTCTTCCACTTTTTGTGTTCCAGATTTATGTTGCGGCCTTACCATAAATACCCGTAACAGTGTGTGCATGTGAGTAAAAGGAAAATAGGGAAGAGAAAAAAAGAAAGGTGTTATTAACATTCATCTCAGGACTATATGAACACTCTATATTCAGTGTTTCCACGGCAACCCTGACAGAGTGACATGCTGTCTCAGACAAACTGAATGCTTGACATTATGACTCCAGTCTCTGAACCCGCTTTTTTGGCTGTAAGGACATCAGAAAAATCAGTGTAGGGGTGTGAAGTGTGATGTTTATTTTTGATAGCATGCATTCAGATTTGGGAAGAGGACAAGCTTTTTGAAGGCAATTGCTCCTGGACTGCTGAAGAATACAGATTTTACACCAGAAAATATATTTGATCTTGTGCTGTTCCCAGTTTCCATTTGTTCTGTCATAGATCTGTTGAGCTTCTCTAAAGACACATTTGTAAAACATATTCTTCGACCAGATCTTTTCCTGTTTGATCTGTACATGCTGTTTAGAATAATGAATAACACAGAAATGTTATAATATGCAAAAACCAAAAGGAAAGACGCAGTTGTAGAGTTGGAATTTGAAAAAGGAATATTTACAGAAAACTGAATTTAGGTGTCTTTGATTAAAAAAAATACGTGTGGTCAACCTGATCTCATGAAATATTGTACATAATTTACGAGTTGGCTATTTCGTATAGTCTTGCACGATGTTGTGCGCATAAACTCGTACGACTTCATCACGTGCAAATTCCCCGTATGTGTAATGCAGAAGTAAGCATGAGTTTGAGGCGTTAAGGACATACTTATTAATATTATGCCCTTACTCAAACCCCTTATCTAAATGTAACCAATCAGTAGAGTGTGTAAACATGATCGGAAGTTGTTGTGTGTGACAGAAGCAAGTATTTGTTGTGCATTAGAGGGAAACGATGTCCATCGACATCATTGGGTCTAGTAAAAGTCATAGGGATCCAAATGAGTGCAGTCGAAAGATATCATACGAATTAGCCAAATTTAGAAAAGTCGCACGAATCCTGACAATTTCACTGTGAGAGTGCGCCGTGAGAGTGTGTTGGTGTGGTGCAAACTGTTTTAGCATTTACATGGCTTCATTACAGTATTGAACATGGCAAAAAAAACAAAAAAACAAACAACAGTGCACATTTCGTTGCCCATTGAGTGTATAATTTTGGTAAAGTAAGGTTAGGGTTTGGTTGGTGTAGTTTGTCTGTAAGACTCTAAATAAGCACAATTAACATGCAGCAGTGATGCCCTTGTACTGTAATGTAATTAGGGATGCAAACAGTATCTACCATTATGTTAAACCTTATTGTACCAGGGTTGGGGTGGAAATAATATTTAGTATTATTTAATAACACATGATGACATGAAGTTCACCAATAGTGGCTCTTCCAGCAACAATTACTAATATTCGTGGTGAAACAGTGCTCAGTGTCACAAACACTAAATACCATCAGGGTAACACATGTAAATAACAATTTAAATAATGCAGTAACGAGAACTTAACTACATCAAATATAAAACAGAACACCCCAAAGTACACAACTTATATTATAAATAAGAAACATAACTATTCCCCAAAAATATAATGAAATGTAATAGTTCATGCAGGGAATTGTGGGAACGCCCAATTATTGTTTTTTACTGCAATTTTAACAATAATTTACTGTAAAAAGTACATGTACTCACTTGCTAAACGTAATGTTTTTTTTTTTTACCAATAATTATACAGGAAAATCCTACTTTTTACATCTATTGTAAAAACTACTGTATTGTATTTTAAAATATGTTTAAAAATGTTACTCTATATTAAAAAAATAATATTCGTTTATCAGTTAACATTTTATTTCTGTAGCAATTTTACAGTCTTTTACCATTAAACTTTCAGACATTTCTTACAGTGTATGACAGTGGTCTATATGTTAAAAGACTAATGTTCGATAAATAGTTAATAATAATTATAATAAACAATTCTTCCACCAAGTAACATAGTTCACTATGTAGCAACCTGATGCATTAATTTACAATTCAATTATTGTAAGGTCACAGGTGTGCGTTTATTGGTGATTTTACATCAGCCTCAAACGTAGCCTACAGGTAGCTCATCCAATCAGATTTTAGAGTCGATACTAAAATAAGGAATTATGCAATTTTACAACTGTTTTACCAAGACTCTATTAAGCTGATGCGGCATAAAATAGTTCAGCGAACTTTAATGTACCAAAAAAAAAAAAAATTCCAATTAGTCTCAAGTATCGTTTTTGTTGCATTTTTTAATCTTACCTAGGCTCTATGTACGTTAAATGTTAAGCTACCTTCACACTGCCAGCGACAGCAGTGACAAAATGACCTCATCTCATTAATTTTCATTGAGAACTGGTGACTTCCGGCAACACGAGCAACAGCGACTGTTGGCGACCGGATGTTGGCTTATCCAGCGAAGTGACATAGTTGAGAAATGTTTTACTTTATGTAAATGAATAGCGACTTTCGGGAGCGATAGCCAATACGAGAGAAGATGGTAGAGCTCACATGATTCTAATATTTTAATAATAATATTAATTGTAAATAAACAGTGCTGTTTAGACTCTCCATACACACCACTAGCGCCCTAATCGCCAGCCACTGGCGACATGCAGCGACAAAGTAGCTGGTAGTGTGAACGCAGCATTAGCGTCAGTCACAGCTGCGGTTCTGGCGCAATCCCCTCCCCTCAGCGGATTCCAGCAGAAGTCAGCCTGCCTTGTGTGAGTCTGTGGAGGAATCGTAATGAGCAAGATGGCGCTGTCTGTTTCAGCACTGGACAGCTCGCATTAGGCTAATTATCAAGCGCTCCATCCAAACAGCTGATTTGAGATTGAAACAAGCTGAAGTGGCAACGCTTTCGAAACGAATGGCAGAATTTGCCTGTGCCTTTCTTCTAAAATCTGACATTTAAAGGAATGCTCCACAGACCCTGCGCTTCGTTTGGTGCAGAGACTAATCAGAAGAACCCTCACCAGTGCCTCCGCAGAGATCTTCTGGACAAGAATCGCCAAAGAAGATGCAAACTAGCATTGCAATGTCTCGCGTTGATGAACATCAATAAGATGATGGACTGAATTGTCGCGCAATTTTCGTGATCCGTCCTTTCAGCTCTCTATAACATGGGCACCGAGGCAAAGACAGCGGGGTTTAAAGCGTGGGAATGGCACCTTTGAACAGAAAATAATCACTTTGGTTAACATCAGACACCAGTCCCTGTTTTAATGAAGGACTTTACGTTATCTTCAGCATGTCAGGCTCTCTAGCACTGCTGATCATGTCTGCGTCGTTTTTCAACCCCAGTTTTGCACTGAGCTCTCATTTTGACTCAGGTAGGTTTCGATATATCAATGTTATTTTCATATATATATATATATATATATATATATATATATATATATATATATTCGTAACTGTTTTGGAAATTATTCATATCTAATACTGCACTTAGATAGCAGTCAAGTGAATGCACTTAGATTTTCTGTGAAAATCGTTTCGGTACTCAAAATGCGCATCTCAGCATCTAATTGTCGGGGGTTTGCGCGAAATGAAAATCTAGACGTTTAAAAAACGTTTATTAGCTAAAAATTAAAAGAGAACAATTCAGATTCGTTTTTCCTCTAAATATATATTTTTTCTGAATCTTTCTTGTTTGCTTTGCGCCTCAACTATGCCTTTTTTCGACTAGGCTATATGTAAGATGTTATCCTTATTTCAGAGCATAAGACAACTCGAGCTGTGAGGGCAAACAAAATGACTCAATTTGCCTCTCCACACGTCCGCTTACACACATGCCAAAGTTGAGAGGTACAGGTGTAATATTGGCAGAGTGATTCACAGGTAGACATTTCTGATTGGTCAAGGAGGCATTATCAACCTCCAGAGAAGTGTGTATCTGAGTAGCAAATTAAGAATATAATGACTGCAGTGGTGGAGCCAGGAGTTTTTCAAAAGGGAGGGCAGGCACATGTCCAGTTTGTACATTTGTACAGTGATTTCACCTCTAAAGAACTAAATTGGGCCAAAAATGACCAAAAAAAATGACTAAAACAGCAATTGCGAGTGGGGTGGCCAGGTTTTGGTCCATGGTGGCCACGGCCACTCCTGGCCACCTAGCTCCGCCACTGAATGACAGGTGAATGAGGAGGTGTCCAACAAAAGGGTCAATGAAAAGGTCATTACATGGATTTAATAAGTTGTTTAAGCCAAGAACATGTAACGGGAGCCAGCTGGTAGTATGTAAAAACCTCACCCTCCTGGTCTCATGAGGTGTACTAGCGACTGACGCTAGAGGCTGTAACCTTAAGCCTCCTCGTAAGCGTGCCCGCCTCCCAAACCAGAGACACCGGTTCGAATCCCGTTCAGAGCGGGTCAAGTGGGATTGGTTATAGTGGTGTCGTGACCCTGATGGGAGTGAGGTTTAGGGGGGTGACTGTAGCAGGTGTCAGCTGGTATGTGATAACTGTGCAGTGTGTAAACCTCTCTCCCCTGGCCTCAAGTGGCACACTTGCAACTGGCACTAGAGGCTGTAGCCTTTAGCCTCCTTGTTAGCTCGCCCGTCTCCCATGCTGGAGAAGCCAGTTCGAGTCTCGCTTGGAGCAGGTCGAACAGGACCGGTTAAAAACACACGATCCAGCTTAAAATTGCACTCAAAAACATAGAAAATGCACACAAAAAATAGCTCTTTGGCTGAAATTTTTTCAATCATGGACAGTGGTTCCATGTTTTTTAAATTAGTTTTCCTATCTTAAAATTGTTATGTGATATAAACACAAAAACTTTGTGTAGAAAGAACCTGATTGAATTGTGTAAACCCAGCAAAATGAGTTGTGTCAATGCAACTCAAATCTAATTTATTTTTTGTACTTATTAGTGATAGTGAATGTTAGCATGCTAAATATATGCTGATAGGAAGCACTACAGAGTGTAGTTTAGAAACTATGCTATGATTAGTACAGCAATTGCTCAACAAAGAAAGCAATCAATTTCATATTCGAAATCTAATGGTCCTCATCATTACTGTAGCTCAAGCTCAATTCTTCACCATAATGTTGACCCCTACAACTCTGTCATAACAGAAACTCTTCTAAATTTCAAGATAACAAAACATTAAACATGAACAGCAATCCCCTTTATATTCATCTTGCACAAAAATACATAAAATTACACTTAATGCATGCATGGGGAATGGAAATTCCCTGCCCAGTTGTATCAATGCTACAGTAACGCCACAAAAATTATTAATGTAATCCCAACTCAAATGGATGAAGTAAACTTCCATTTAAACAATTTAAATGGATAGAATGCAATGAAATCAGTTGTGAAATTGTTTTTTTCTAGAATTGTGTTGCTTTAGTTGCATTTTAATTAAGTAAATTGAACAAGGATGTACGTGAAGCAGCTCATTGTGGTTATACACCATGCTTTTGCTCATCTTTAAAATGTTGTGCTGGTTAGAGTTCAGTTACATTTAATGCCTCCCTATGGTGTGAAAATGAGCCATCTTTTGAGTTGTTGGCAGTGGTGAATGGTATTCCCTCCTCTCTAATTTAAGACTCAGCTGTGTGTTTGTTGCCTCCTCATATGGTTCCTATGGTTACCAAGAGGGTCTGCAGCACTGTGTTTAGGAGCCCCAAAGCTGTCTTTCAGTTTCTCTATTTTTAGAATTAGCTGTTATGCATAATACTACCTATATTAAAGCCTATCTTCGATTTTCTTGCACTGTGTTTCCGTATTGACTTTCACAAATTGCTTTTCTACAATGCTACAATTTTACATTTTCAATTTGGGATGGCAAACCTCTTCCCCTCCCCCGACTCTAATCATGTCTGTCAGAGGTGATGAACAGGAGAAGAGGCTCTATGTGTCAAGGTGATGAATGGAACAAGGGCACATCATGGAGAGCCTGAGAATGATAAAAGGGAGATAAAGGATACTGAATCTGCTCTAGTAGTCCTCTAGGCTTGTTTCAGACCAGAAGATACTGAAGCCTGATTTAAATTGGTTCATTAATTTTTCTAGAATCTTTGCAGCATAACATATACATCTCTCTTATTTTCCAATAAAAATCCCTAAACATTATTAAAACAATCTATTTAATTACAAAGCAAAATTGCTAAACAATCAGATTTGCTTCAGGAGAATATACAGCATCTTGAATCAAATTTCCTTTTCTTTCTCCATTGGAAAATGTTTATTTTCTTGTTTTAAGCATAAACCTCACAAAATTTTGTTATAGTTATTCTTAAAACAAGAAAAACAATTTACCAGTTGGATACGCAAAATACTATATTTATTTGAATTAGAGATATATTCTCTGAAAACAAGTAAAAAAAATGTTGTTTTAAGGATGTCTAGATATTTTTTTACTGGAAAACACAGCAAAAATACTGATAAAAAAAAGGACTTTGGCAGTGACTTGTGCATATACTGTATAGCAATCTCTGTAAATGTTTTACTCCATCATTTGCAATTGAATAGCCTTGATTGGTGTATTTAGCTCAAAGATTAATGACTCATAGTGATTCAGTAAAGTCATGAGAAAGATCATCAGCTTAGAAGGTGAGACATCTTCATGAATCATGGTAGTGTAGAACAGAGCATCATTGTGATCTTAATAGGTTCTAAAAATAGCTAGTGTTTAGAATGATGCTATGACTTTAAAAGTGGAAGTGTGTTTTGGAAAAGTGTATAATTTTGAGCAAATTTTCTTTCAATATATCTGGATCCACGTGTCTCTTTGGTAGGCAGTGGTGGGTTGTTTCAGAGAGTATGTTGAGATTTACTGAGACTTCTAATGTAGTAATATAGAAACTGGAACGACTGGGAGGCTTGGTGGTGGTAGTGATGACATCAACTTTCTGGAAGCAGTGTATGTTGGGTAATTGCCGGTAGTGTTGGTGTCTGTCCCACGCCAGCCTCCAGAGCTCAAATTTCTTGACCGCCAGACAATCAGACTGTCCTGTATTACTGGACTCTTCTTGAAAGACCTCTTGCTGTCCATTCCCTGACTGTGAACTCCGCACACAAGACAGAAATCTGGTAAGAACATATTACTGTGGACTATAACATGAGAGTATAGATTGAGAACATACTGAGATATTCTAGTGGACATGGTACAACATGTGCAAAATTTGGCATTGACATAATGGCAATCGTGTACACTTCGACAAATTCACCAAACTTAAAGCTGGGAAAAGAAACAGAGCATTTTGCGGTATGGTTAGATTTTGGTGAGAGACATATCAGTGCTGAGTTGTGTTTATGAAGGACATTGCTGTTACCGGATGCACAAATGAGATTGAAGGGCAGGGAAACTGCATTAGTTGTAATGTAAACAAGCTGAGATAGGTCATTATGAGGTGAGTAGTGATGTGGTTTATGCAGAGTTGTGATTTACCAAAACTGAATTAACAGAATTACTATAGAAGAGTACAGGATGTGAATATGAGCCACATCTGGGTGTTTCTTCAACTTCTGTATTGTTTATCAGGTAGACTTGAGTGAAATTTAAGATGACATTTATTTGATGAATATAAAACAGAAATGTAATGTCTCTCTTTGGCGTTATCCACATATGGCGGCCCGAAGAATTTGTATCCGGAACCGTCATATCCTGCCGGAGATAGAGGCAGGATAGGACTCAACTGGTGGTGGTGGGGTGGTGGAGGTTGCCATGTTAGCACACTGAAACAGCAATGTGATAGATTGTGAGCAGACTTATAAAGCAATGGCTTACATGCGATTGGCTGGGAATTACCTAGCTAATGGTGCGATGATGTACAACTGCTTGTCTTCCCACTAGAACTACGCTGCGCTTACATTTCCAATGAAAAAAACCCCTGTCACATGATATTTATAAAAAGTTAATTTACATTGAATTTTATTTGTTTTCTTAACTTGTCTCATATTTCATCTCAAACATGCTCTTCAATTACACTTTTGTTGACATAGTAAACATGTACACAAACTTAAATAAAAAGAAGATAATAATATTAGGGCCAAAATTGCTGTGGGACAGAAATTGATAGAAATAATTTTCACACAATAAATATAAAATTGTATATATATATTACAGACCATTTACCATTTTACCACATTTCACCCCACGCTTCCTGTAGCATTTTCCATAGATGTGTCTTGTTGGGCACTTCTCACGCACCTTACAGTCTAGCTGATCCCACATAAGCTCAATGGGGTTAAGATCCATAACACTCTTTTTAAATTATCTGTTGTACAATGTCTGTGTTTCATTGCCCACTCTAATCTTTTCTTTTTGATTTTCTGTTTCAAAAGTGTCTTTTTTTTTTTTTTGCAATTCTTCCCATAATTCCCGCACCCTTGAGTCTTCTCTTTACTGTTGTACATGAAACTGGTGTTGAGCGTGTAGAATTCAATGATACTGTCAGCTGAGGACATGTGAGGCATCTATTTCTCAAACTAGAGACTGTGATGTACTTATCCTCTTGTTTAGTTGTATATCTGGGCCTTCCACATCTCTTTTTGTCCTTGTTAGAGCCAGTTGTCCTTTGTCTTTGTAGACTGTAGTGTACACCTTTGTATGACATCTTCATTTTTATGGCAATTTCAAGCATTGTATAGCATTCATTCCTCAAAACAATGATTGACTGATGAGTTTCTAGAGAAACCTGTTTCTTTTTTGTCATTTTTTACCTAATATTTCCCTTGAGACATGCCAGTCTTGCATACTGTGGCAACTCAAAACCAAACACAAAGACAATGTTAAGCTTCATTTAACAAACCAAATACGCTTCAACTTTGTTTGATATAATGGCAAGCGATTTTCTAGAAGCAAATTAGCAATTTACCATTATTACTCAAGGATAAGGTGTTGGAGTGATGGCTGCTGGAAATGAGGCCTGTCTAGATTTGAACAATTTTTATTTTTTTGCATCAGTAATGTCCTGACTATACTTTGTGATCAGTTATATTATGGATTATTCCAAACATTTGGCCTCCAGTGTATATATGCACACTTTTTTTATATATATCTATTTATTTTATTCATAGATTTTGTAATCATTTTTATTTTTATAATTGAATTTCATAGTTATTTATATTGAAAGAAAGTCTGGGTCTGTGACAATGATAATAAATGGCCCTAGAAAAAGTTTCCAATTTAGTTTTAATGAGACCTTCATATATCAAAAAGAAAAAACTTGGTTTGAATAAAAATCAACCCCTGGGACATGAAAAAGCCCTGAGTTCAAGAAACCCCAATCTATAATCATATTTTAGATTTAGTTTCATCTGTTCACATTTGAATACATCTCCCAGCACCATCTACAGTTTATAGAAATGTGAAAATCATGTGTTCAATTCCTCAAGGAATGCACTGCAACTTTACACTTCTCCATATCGTTCAACAGACGGCCTCACACAATGTCTGTTTTTGGCCTCTTTTGCTTTTAACTAAGGTTATTGTTCCTTGAGTTTCAGGTCCAATCTACAAACATGCTGCTTTGATTGTAAGAGGTGCTTTTGCTTATGGCCTGTGCCTTTGCTGCAGAACTACTTTAGCATGTTATACATGCGTATACGAGGGAAAGCGAGTATGTGGGAGTGCACAGGAGATGAGGGAGGATAATTAATCTTTATGGCAAGAACAATATGTGAGCAGGCAGAAAAGACATTCATCATTCATCAAAGATGCGTTTATTTATTTGGTAAGTAGCCATATAATAAGCAAGATAATGTACAGTTAGTCGGTCAGTTTGGTACAAAAAAAAAGAAAAAAAAAGAAGACACACCTGCTTCATGTTGGGGTCCTGATAAGCCTGTGGTTTATTTAGTGATATCGATGGCTGACTTTACAGTATCCTGTGTATTACATGGCTGCTTAAATGGACATGGCAAACTTATTTGTGTTAAATGATTTACCTTATAGATACCCCTCCCCCTCAAGGAATCTGCATGCTATTGTTTCACTGCTGTCTGTATTAGGCACTTTATTGATTAAGAAGCATCATAATGGATATAATTTCACCCAAAAATTGGCTCAAATGTCTTTGCTTTTACCAGCGGAGCTACAGTTGGCTGTCTATGCCAGTCTAGCGTAACAGTGTACTATAAATGCAAATGACACATGACAGGAGACAAGCATTTGCTTTGACTCAGGATAATTATGTAAAAACACAAAACTGCATTCTCAGACTCTTGGGAGAGTTTTCCAATCTGTGTTTGTTCTTTAAATGTGTGTGTGTGTGTGTTGCCAACAGAACATTAATTTTAATGCCTTTGCTGCAATAAAAAATAATATTAATAAAGCTCTGAGGACAGAAAGCAAGGCTGAGTGCAAAACAGAAAGAAGACAGCAAGACTAATTCAGGGACTTGAAATTCCCTTAGTGGAGCTATTCAGAAAAGGAGGATGGTGACCTAGAATAGGAAGTTTTTTTATATATATATTATTATTATTATCATTATTATTATAATTTTAACCTTGGTGTGATGTGATATAATCTTAGCAGTTATCCCCAATTCAACAACATATTTACAGTATATATATATATAAAGTTTGAATGGACCTAGAAACAGATGCAACAGCTTTAATGGTTTTGTGTTGTCAGATTTGTTAGTGAGTTAATCGTCATTTTGAGTCAATTATTTTCAATTAATTGGTTGAATCAATTCACAAATTGGTCTGAATTATTAGCAAATTGGTCTGAATTAGAATGATTTTTAATCTAATCTAATCTAATCACATCTAATCTAATCACATCTAATCACTAATGACTGGAAATGTCATGGATATCAATTGGTCACGAGTGTTTGAACCCTGTGAGTGTATTGGACCACAATAATATTTCCCTCCTTCCTAGGATCACCATAAATCTAAATCTTACCATAATCTTTCTATAGCTCATTGTTATGGGCCATTTTGTGAAGCATTGAGCAAAAATTCTGTTCCCCAGAGTTTGAACCCTGCTGAATCCCCAGTATGTTCCAAGACCTTTGCAAATCCCTTAATGTATTTAAGGGATTATTTGTGTTATCTATGTTTTAAGGCAGATGTTGCTTCAACCTATCCACTTCACTGATGCATCTGAAACTGGCAGCAGGTTTGCAAACATATTAAATGAATCCCTCTAGATGGGTCATGACCCACTCTTACCCCCTCCTTCTCTCAGTTTATTCCTCTCTGGACTTCAAGGGTGGTCACAGCAGTAAAGAGTCTGATTGCCCTCAGAGAATGGTTGAGTGAACTTTCTGCCTGTCATGCTCACTTCGGGCAACAGTGAGCAGGAAATACAGATGGATTACACAGAAAATGTACTCACAAGTGTTGAACAACATGCTGGAAAGGGTATTGTTGGACTGCATATGAGTAATATATAGTGTCTAGAAGTCCAAAAGATTCAGATTACAAGGGGAAGTGCTTATATTTAGCATTCTTTTCTAATTTAATACAAAATGTATTATTACAAATTATATTATTGTCATAAAGAGTTAAATGAAACTGAATGATATTTACAGAAATATCAGATTTTTTTAAAAAAAATGTATGCCCCAATTCTCATGTTGGGTGATCCATATTATTTTAGCATGATTTGAGAATATTCCAAAGAGCATCTTATGTACTTCAGTATAAGCATTTTAATTAGTTTATTTATTTTGTACAAATTTAATGTTTAAATGTGTATATTTGTATAATAACCTATGTTGCATAACCTTAAAGGATAAGTTCACCCAAAAATGAAAATTCTCTGATCATTTACTCACCCTCATGCAATCCCAGATGTGAATGACTTTCTTTATTCAGCAGAACACAAACAAAGATTTTTAGAAGAATATCTCAGCTCGGTGGATCCTCGCAATGCAAGTGGATGGTGATCAGCACTTTAAAGCTCCAAAAAGCACAGACTGTCATTGTAAAAGTAATCCATATGACTCCAGTGGTTAAATTAGTGTCTTCTAAAGTGAAACGATCGCTTAGGATGAGAAACAGATCAATATGTAAGCCCTCTTCACTATAGTTGTTTCCTTCTCCGATGCATGTCCATGAGTGGACACGGTTGACGCAGCCTCTCACGTGACAAAAGTGCATTGGCGTGTTCACGCAAGAACTGACATGATACAGTTGGAAGTGAAGGTAAATTTGTTTACAAGAGAATGCTGTTCACAAGCTTCATTGGTTTTGCTTTAATTTAAACATGCTTGCACGCTTATGTCATGTGGACGTGCATGTAACTACATTGAAAAGGGCTTTAATCTGTTTCTCACCCAGAGTGATCATATCGCTTCAGAAGGCATTCATTTAACCACTGGAGTCATATGGTTCTGTTCTGTACTGATCACCATTCACTTGCATTGTATGGACCTACAGAGCTGAGATATTCTTCAAAAATGTTTGTTTGTGTTCTGCAGAAGAAAGTCATACACATCTGGGATGGCATTAGAGTGAGTACTATCCCTGTAAATATTTCTTCTACATTTAACATAAAACAAAAGCTTGCTTGCATTGTCATTCTTCAGTATATATATATATATATATATAGAGAGAGAGAGAGAGAGAGAGAGAGAGAGAGAGAGAGAGAGAGAGAGAGAGAGAGAATCCATTATGGATATTCTCCCTCCCTCTCTCTTTTATTATTTATTTCATAATATTATACTCAATATAGCTATTGAATGGGCTACAGGATTACTCTGGCCGAGGAAAGCTTTACTTGGAAGTCAAGAGCATGGAAAAGCCATTTTACAGCTATTAGAAATGGCATTAAACTGAAAGTATAGCCTATAGAACGCAACAGTCGGTTTCCAGAAATACAATTTTAATTCATTGTCTACATAGAGAAATTGATAATGTATAAACCATTTACAACAGTCCTACCATGAGCTCTGAGATTGTTCAACAATTAAGAATGGTTTCAGCATCATTTCTAGGAAATTGTGTTTATGCTATCAAACTACTTAGACCTATACGTATATTTGTATATAAATTAATATTTTGCAACAAATGTAAAAATAAATGTGTTTTATACTTACACTCAATGACTATAAGTTTGTAGTTTAATATTTCAACAACGTTTTTCTTTTTATTACTTCATTCACAATGCATCATAGAATGAGTACTTTTATGACTCAGAAAAGACATTCAAATTTTCATATAATTTTTTTGCTTCACATCAGTTATAGTAATTCATCTGATTAATCTTGGATGAAAATAAATGGGAAAAACTGGGAAGTAAGGCTACTGAAAAGCGGGTGGTCCCTGTGTACTCTATTTGCTCACTACTTTGTTTTGTTGATGATATCTGGGATTCATGTTACTAACTCGGCCATTTTACATTTCAGCAGCCAGTGAAATACAAATGATTTCTGTGATAACAATCTTAAACAGACATCATCTGGCCAGTGAATCATTTTCAGTGACAGAGGTGATTCAAGTTTTTTTTTTTCAAAGAAAGCTGCTGTTAGTATTTCTCCGTCTCACGCATTTGCATGTGAGTGTATTTTCACAAAGTGTAAGACATAAGCGTTGCTGGTGAGTTTGCACAACAGATGCTCGTCACTCTGTATCCATAGCAACTTGCGACACAGATGTCTCACCGTCCCATCATTTCGATCTCATTAATCAAATCCTGATTGGCTTAGGCCGGGAGCACTCATTCACAGGATGCTGAATCACCTCTGTCACCCTGGTCAACTAAGGCTTATTTATGATCTCTTCTCCAGAACATTTGATGAGTTTATTAGCAGGTCATTTGAGACTGGTGGTAGATAAAATGAAATGATTATTTACTCTCCCTCATGCCATCCCAGATATGTATGACTTTCTTTCTTCTGCTGAACACGAACAAAGATTTTTTAAATAATATCTGAGCTCTGTAGGGCCATACATTGCAAGTGAGTGGTTGCCAGAAGGTCCAAAAAGCATATAAAGGCAGCATAAAAGTAATCAATACAACTCCAGAAGTTAAATCCATGCATTCAGAAGTGATATGATAGGTGTGGGTGAGAAACAGATAAATATTTAAGTCCTTTTTTTTATTATAATTTCTTTTTTTTTTTACTATAGAACGGGCATGCACATTAGCTAGACCAGCCTGAAAAATAATTTTTAGTGTGATTTGAGCTGAAGAAGCTACATTCCTTGGAAGTTTGTTCCTATGCTCTTGGAAGTCGTAAATGCATTGTGTGATGTGCATTCACATGATTTGTTCACATGAAAAAAATTTGATGCATTGGACAATCTTGTATTTCTCTTTCCTCTTTCAATTACTGACAAACATAGGATGTTTTTTTGTGTTACTCCAAGGAAATGAAGAGCAAAGTGTGTATTAGTTGTGTAATTGATGCTGTGTCTGTGTATTTTATCATTGATAGACAATGTTGTTTTTTCCATGGGCCTGACCATCACTGGAGGAGGGCCCACAGAAAGGCTTCATTGAAATTCCATTGTCTTATCATTTGCTTTTTATATATATATATATATATATATATATATATATATATATATATATATATATATATATATATATATATATACACTACCGTTCAAAAGTTTGGGGTCACCCAAACAATTTTGTGTTTTCCTGAAAAGTCACACTTATTCAACACCATACGTTGTGAAATGAATAGAAAATAGAGTCAAGACATTGACAAGGTTAGAAATAATGATTTGTATTTGAAATAAGATTTTTTTTTACATCAAACTTTGCTTTCGTCAAAGAATCCTCCATTTGCAGCAATTACAGCATTGCAGACCTTTGGCATTCTAGCTGTTAATTTGTTGAGGTAATCTGGAGAAATTGCACCCCACGCTTCCAGAAGCAGCTCCCACAAGTTGGATTGGTTGGATGGGCACTTCTTGCGTACCATACGGTCAAGCTGCTCCCACAACAGCTCAATGGGGTTCAGATCTGGTGACTGCGCTGGCCACTCCATTACCGATAGAATACCAGCTGCCTGCTTCTGCTCTAAATAGTTCTTGCACAATTTGGAGGTGTGTTTAGGGTCATTGTCCTGTTGTAGGATGAAATTGGCTCCAATCAAGCGCTGTCCACTGGGTATGGCATGGCGTTGCAAAATGGAGTGATAGCCTTCCTTATTCAGAATCCCTTTTACCCTGTACAAATCTCCCACCTTACCAGCACCAAAGCAACCCCAGACCATTATATTACCTCCACCATGCTTAACAGATGGCGTCAGGCATTCTTCCAGCATCTTTTCATTTGTTCTGCGTCTCACAAACGTTCTTCTTTGTGATCCAAACACCTCAAACTTGGATTCATCTGTCCACAACACTTTTTTCCAGTCTTCCTCTGTCCAATGTCTGTGTTCTTTTGCCCATCTTAATCTTTTTCTTTTATTGGCCAGTCTCAGATATGGCTTTTTCTTTGCCACTCTGCCCTGAAGCCCAGAATCCCGCAGCCGCCTCTTCACTGTACATGTTGACACTGGTGTTTTGCGGGTACTATTTAATGAAGATGCCAGTTGGGGACCTGTGAGGCGTCTGTTTCTCAAACTAGAGACTCTAATGTACTTATCTTCTTGCTCAGTTGTGCAACGCGGCCTCCCACTTCTTTTTCTACTCTGGTTAGAGCCTGTTTGTGCTGTCCTCTGAAGGGAGTAGTACACACTGTTGTAGGAAATCTTCAATTTCTTAGCAATGCCTCGCATGGAATAGCCTTCATTTCTAAGGACAAGAATAGACTGTCGAGTTTCAGATGAAAGTGCTCTTTTTCTGGCCATTTTGAACGTTTAATTGACCCCACAAATGTGATGCTCCAGAAACTCAATCTGCTTAAAGGAAGGTCAGTTTTGTAGCTTCTGTAACGACCTAAACTGTTTTCAGATGTGTGAACATGATTGCACAAGGGTTTTCTAATCATCAATTAGCCTTCTGAGCCAATGAGCAAACACATTGTACCATTAGAACACTGGAGTGATAGTTGCTGGAAATGGGCCTCTATACACCTATGTACATATTGCACCAAAAACCAGACATTTGCAGCTAGAATAGTCATTTACCACATTAGCAATGTATAGAGTGTATTTCTTCAAAGTTAAGACTAGTTTAAAGTTGTCTTCATTGAAAAGTACAGTGCTTTTCCTTCAAAAATAAGGACATTTCAATGTGACCCCAAACTTTTGAACGGTAGTGTATATATATATATATATATATAAATAACATGCTATTGGCCGCAAGACTGTTTTTCCCCCATAATCTGCCTTGTCTCCTCACATGGTAGCGACCCCCACCCCATCAAGAAAAGCGAAAGTGCATGGTCAAAACACATCATGATGTAATTTGCTTTGTCTGTTAATGTACCTACAGAAATTAATCCAAAAGAAAAAGGAGCAGTGAAAGACCAGGAGGTAGCAGAGTTTTTTTACAGAAGAAATGTGAGCCATACCTGTCATCGAAGCTATTAGGTGAATATTTGTTTTAAACATGGTCCAAAATTAGCATAAGGCACACGGCAAATGTGAGAGAAAAAATAGCTTTTGGCGAGAAAATAAAACAATAATATTCACCAGGTGATTGGTAACATTATTACTGCATCATTACATGATTTTCATTAAACGGTAAACAACAATCAGATGCTTTCTTAATAAAGTGATGTGCACAATTAAATCAAACCGTCAACATCTGCCTCATGCATCCACTGTTTAAACATATTTTATTTTAGTGCAAAACCATCAGATGTTTATCTATGATGCATAAATGTAATTTTTTTCCCATAACTCCATGAGATAAATGTGAAATTTTCCTCACATTAAGCAAACAAAAGAACAAAATCACCTTGCGTTGAGCTCAGAAGCCATTCTCTATTTAAAGTGACAGTACCGATTTAGCGTGTGTTCTAAGTAACAGTGTAAATCATTGTAAATAGAACAATTTATGCATTTATCAAAAGCAAAAATGCAACCAATATGATGTAAAACTGACAAAGTAAAAATGTTTTAATACATGTTTTCAAATTGTATTTAGAAGGGTTACCGAGAAGGTTAGAAGTTCCCTTCATAATTATCAGCATGAACTAAGAAATAAAAGTCAAGAAAAGTAAAAAAATAAATAAAATACTTCTCTAAAACTATTTGAGAGCAGAAATGTCTCAGGATAGACTGAACAACCTGGCACTCTTCTCATTTCAGAAATGTTATGGTGACTTTGCCAACAAGAAAAATCATGCATTTATACATGTATAATTTATTTTATTAGGAGGATTTGTAAAAAAATTTAATAATGTATTGCTTGATCCAAATAATATTTGCATTTGAACATAAAAATGTATGAATTAGCACTGTTAAATATCCATCTAAAATGTTTATACTGGATATTATCCCCACCACAAACCCAAATTGGTCAGGGGGCCCTAAAATAGTTCTGTGCCTGTGGCCTAAAATTTGGTGCTATGCCCCTGCATGAACCGACTAAATGAGTAATTTATTTTGGCAATATTTATTGCTCTTCATCAAAAGTACACAAAATCAGTACAAAGTAAACTGTACATCAACATTCACAATTTCAACTTCTTACGATCAATATCAATTTGCTTTCGTTAGATTCATAAATTGACACTCCCTCAACTCTGAAAGTCTATGCTTAAAGAAAATCAAGAGTTTCCAACTGTTAATTGTGGCTTTGTGATGGCAACTCCTACATAGAAACTCCTACATAGAAAATAGCTGCCCAGTATGGCTGCATATTAACTGACTTCTTTAAAAGTACTTTGGAATGTTTTGTTAATGTGCCTTTGTATGAGAAAGAGAGAGAGAGAGAGAGAGAGAGAGAGAGAGCTAGAATGCACATAGCAATCTTTGCAGTTTCTCTAAATATGTAAACATTTGTTCATTAAATATTTACATCGCTCCCCCATCAGTTCACATGAACACACACAGATATGCCTTAAAGTACCCTGCAGGCAACAAGCCTTCTAAAAGAGCACTTTTTTTTCTTTCAATACTACTCACTGACAGAACAGTGTTAAATGAATATTTCACCCAAAAATGAAAAATTCTGCCATCATTTACTCACCCTCATGCCATGATGTGTATGACTTTCTTTCTTCTGCTGAACACAATGCAAGTGAATGTTGACCAAAACTTTGAAGCTCCAAAAAGCACATAAAGGCAGCATACCTAATCCATATGACTGAAATGGTTTAATCCATGTCATCTGAAGCAATCTAATTGATTTTGGGTGAGATCTGACCAAAATATAACTCCCTTTTCATTGTACAACTTCCCATTGCAGTCTTGTGATTTCGTGCTTTATTAGACTTTCTAGTCCTCGACTCATGCATAGAGCAATAGATATCCCATTCTTAGCATTATCCTAAATACAGTTTAGGCTTAAAAGGCATAGTTCACCCCAAAAAAATGCAAATTCTGTCATAACTCTGTTATAACTTCTGTCAATGGTAGCTCAGCAGTTAAGGCTCTGGGTTACTGACCGAAAGGTTGGGGGTTCAAGCCCCAGCACCATCAAGATACCACTGTTGGGCCCTTGAGCAAGGCCCTTGACTCAATCTGCTCCAGGGGCGCTGTTTCATGGCTGACCCTGCGCACTGACTCCAGCTTAGTTGGATATGCGAAGAAACTGCATTTCATTGGTTCTGTACAGGTACTATGCACAATGACAATAAAGTTGAAACTTAGCCTTAATCTTAATCTCCGATATTCCCTCACCTCCCTCATGTTGTTTCAAACCTGTATGTCTTTCCCAAATGGAACATGAAAGGAGATGTTTGGCAGAATGTTAGCCTCGGCCACCATTCACTTTTATCACTACTTTTTTGCCATACTATGATAGTGTACGGTGACTGAGGCTAACATTCTGCCTAAAACCACTGAAGAAAGAATTTAAAACAATATTAGGCAGAGTAAATTATGGCCGAATTAGCATTTTTGGGTGAACTCTTTACTGTGTGTGTGTGTGTGTGTGTGTGTGTGTATGCTGTAGCACATGTGTTCTGATGAACTGAGGGAACGGTTATTTAAAGCTGCCACACAGATCACTCAACCTCAAACATTCTAGATCATTTTCACTGTCACAGACCCAAATTCAGCAGAACAGAACCTGCTATTTATGGATAACTGAACGCTTATCCAGCCCTGACCTTCAAAACCCACATCATGGAATGTGCACTGAAATTAATAAAAACATATGAAGCCTTCCTGTTTCCATGGCAACCCCTCTTCAACATCCATGACACTGTGTGAGCACACTTACGCTTTCAGTTCTCAGTGTGTAATCAGACTGTGGACAGCTATAACCACGGCAAATTCAGGAAGACCAATTCAGACTGAAAAGTAATTAGAGGTACCTGAATGAGGTCTTGTAGATTCACCTTAAAGAGGAAGCAACAATTCTACTTTTGCTTGAATTGGGTTTGAAGAAGTGTTTTTCTCTTCCAACCAGCCCACCCAAAGAGCTTTGATGCTGTAGTTTTACAATTAGACATGCTGATGTTTTCATTTGCTATATTTCAACTGATAAATCTTTCAATCACAAGTTTTTTTTATTTCTGCTCAATGGTTTGTTTTGTAATTGTCTCAACACAAAAAAAATACCTGACATGTTTTGCTACCTTTGAAACTTTGTCCTCAAAGTTTTGAAGACACATTTGCTGTCCTCTAATTTCCTGTTATAGTTTTTCATTTAATAATTAATTTTTCCCCTCCTGATGTCAATTATAATGCCAGTCAAGTTCCCTATCTGTCACTCACTCGACGTTGTGTCAATGTAGTGACACTAGGAGTCGCCCTTGGGAGCCCCAAAACACCTTTGATATTTGAGAAGAAAAAAAAAAAGCAAAAAAAAAAAAGCATTCTAAGCTTTTGGATATACGTTGCATTGCAGCGAGTTCTCCCCCTCTTGCATGGATAAGTGCAGAGAATGCCCCTGGGCACTTCGGCAGCTAGACAAATAGGGTATATCTAAAAGAGTATTCCTCTAAAAGAGTGAGCACTGATGGAACGCATCCATCCACCCATGTGTAGTTTCTGGATGCGGTCGCTATCTCTCTGCCTCTGATGGCCATGATCGTTGCCTCACGATTATGGGCCGTAGCCACTCAGAGACAGCGTTCGTGGATGGTTCATGCTCTCATTGTGAGAGCATGACCATAGAAATGTTGCGGTCACGGCTTTCCTTCTTCAGAAAATAAGCCACCCCATCTGCTCCCCGCCCAGTCCTTATACCTTTGAGTATCAGGCAACGATGGTTAGTGCTGGGGGTGGTTTGGGGATCCCAATGGGAGAGGTTCCACCGGGTGAACCCCCACGGACCTCCCATTCCCCAATTCACTCGTTTGCCCCGGTTGAGTTCTGGGATGAGACAGACAGCTCTCCCCAGGGCGAGTGTAATGTCTCTTTCGGGGCTTGAGAGCAGGGTGAGCTCTCCCAACCTCGGGTGTGGTCACCCAGTCTGAGGCCGACACGGAGCTGACCGCCATGCTTGCCCGAGCCGCCGCATGTATCGGGCTCGAATGGAACCCTCCATCCGGCCCTGAGTCCTCGCTATTGATAACTGGTTCCTGGGCTCAGTGCGCCGCTCACAGCCGCACCCCACCCAGTTCCATTCTTCCCAGAAGTGCATGAGGAACTCTCAAAGTTGTGGCAGGCACCTTTCATTGCCCAGACCCGGCTTCAGAGTTCCCCCGCTCTCACTACCCTTGACGGTGGGGCAGCCAGGGTGTACACGGAGATTCCTCAGGTGGATAAGGCGGTTGCAATGCACTTGTGACTGCATAACACCGCCACCTGGCAGAATTGTCTGCAACTCCTGTCCAAACCCTGTAAGTCTACGTCGTCCCTGATGGCCAAGGCTTACAGTGTGCTGGACAGGCCATCTCTGCCCTGCATGCCATGGCCCTCCTGCAAGTCCACCAGGCCAAGGCATTGAGAGAGCTACACAAGGGTAATCCTGACCTAAGAGTGATGCAGGAGCTGTGCTTGGCAACTGACCTCGACCTGCGGGCAACGAAAGTCACGGCGCGGGCTCTCAGGCAGGTGATGTCCACCACGGTGGTCCAGGAGTGCCACTTGTGGCTTAGCCTGGTGGAGATGAAGGTTGGCGACAAGGTTTGCTTCCTTGACGCCCCCATCTCCCTGGCTGGCCTGTTCAGCAACACCGTCGAGGACTTTGCTCAGCAGTTCTCGATGGACAAGAAGCAGACAGAGGCCCGTCTGCTCGTCGCCGAGGGCATCCTTCTGAACACAGAACACAGGCTCCACCACAGCCTGAGCCAACCTCTCGGCCCGGGTGTAGAACCCCCTGCAGGAGGTTGAAGCCACTGAGGTCATTGCCAAGACCACCATACATCGAACATTCGTGGTCAGGGCACTATAAATGCGGTTTCCCTGCCTTCGCACACCAAGCTGCGGCACAAACACACCCATGCTCAGGCAGTTGTGATGAGCCATGAGGATGCTCAGCCTCCTCCCCCGTTGCTGACGGCTCCTCAACGTGGCAGTTCCTGATCTGCCCCACCTCGAGGCCCCATCTGCAGGTACGTCAAATGCGATTGTCACTTTGGTGCCCCTCACTCGGAGGTTGGCTTGTGTTCTCCAGCTTGTCGTGTTGGCTGGCCAGGATGATCCAGCTAAGCTATGCGATTCAGTTCGCCTGACCCCGCCCAGGTTTAGAGGCATCGATTTCACCTCTGTAGGAGGCGAAGACGCAGCTGTCCTGTGTGTGGAAATTTTAGTCCTTCTACAGAAGGATTCGATAGAGCCTGTCCCTCCAGCCGAGATGAGGAAGGGGTCATACAGCCCCTACTTGGTGGCTACTTATTATCGGTGGGTTGTGGCCAAACTTGGACCTGCGAACACAGAATCGGGCCCTGCACAAACTCCCGTTCAGGATGCTGACAACAAAGCGCATTCTCTCATTGCAGCACACTATGACGTGGTGGACGGTAAATCCTTAGGGAAGCATGACCTGATCGTCAGGTTTCTTAGAGGCTCTAGAAGGTTGAATCCTCCTAGACCACACCTCGTGCCCTCTTGGGATCTCTCCGTGGTCCTGCTGGGCCTGTGGAGAGCCCCGTTTGAGCCTTTGGATTCAGTTGAGCTAAAGGCCCTCTCCCTGAAGACGGCCCTCAAGACTGCGCTCAATTGCATCAAGAGGGTTGGGGACCTGCAGGCATTCTCTGTCAGCTGTATGTGCCTGGAGTTCGGTCCGGCATACTCTCAAGTGATCTTAAGACCCCAACCGGGCGATATGCCCAAGGTTCCCACTACTCCTTTTAGGGACCATGTGTTGAGCCTGCAAGCGCTGCCCCGGGTGGAGGCAGACCCAGCCTTGTCATTGCTGTGTCCGGTACGCGCTTTGCATATCTACTTGGACCGCACGGAGAGCTTTAGATGCTCTGAGCAGCTCTTTGTCTGTTTTGGAGGACAGCAGAGGAGGAAGGCTGTTTCCAAACAGAGGATGGCGCACTGAATTGTGGATGCCATCACCTTGGCATATCAGGCCCATGGCGTACCGTCCCCCCTGGGAGTATGAGCAAACTAGGATTGTATCATCCTCCTGGGCCTTGGCGAACAGCACCACTCTAGCAGACATCTATAGAGCAGCAGGCTGGGCGACACCCAATAACTTTGCGAGATTTTATAATCTCCGGGTTGAGCCAGTTTCATCCCGCGTGTTGGCAGTTACGAAAGTTGACGGGCAGCTGGCCAGTTGTACCGCTTACACTGCACCTTTTCACCTCCCTGAGAGGAATATGTGCACTTTTTCCCCATGTGAATTCCTGAGACGGGTGAACCCTGGATGTGTTTCCTCCTCAGCCCTGCGGCAGGCGAATTCGGCAGAGAAATTCGATGCCAGGCCCAATACTTTTGCTGGCATGCCCTGTACTGGGGTAGGTGCTCCACATGTGTACTACTGGTAGGTAAGTCCATGTGAAATATTCTCCTCATCTTAATGCCTGCCCAATGAAGACAGGATGTGGTATCCACAGTGTCTTTTCCCCTTGGGAAAAAGAACACCTTCCCTGGCGCGAATACATCTGGCCCCAGCTGAATGATTTTTCTGTGGGAGAAAAATATAATAAAAGGCCAAGCGGCTGCGTGGCTTGTTCTCATTGTAAGTACGCCCTGCCCCCCACCCTTTTGGGTATGAGGGACCTTGTGATGTTCTTGGGGCATTGGGACGGTTACTTGGGGGCCAGGTGCACTTGCTACTAGGCACGCAGTGGCCTGCCTGCACCTGCACTGCCAGTCCACTTAACACAGTTCAGCTGGTTGTGGCGTTTTGTATAGGGACCCCCTCGAGTGAGTAACAGATAGGGAATGTCTTGGTTACTGTTGTAACCTCCTTTCCCTGATGCAGGGAACGAGACATTGTGTCGATGTAGTGACACTAGGGGTGTTTTCTTGCACCAAATAAAATGATAATTTAGATGCATTTTCCACTTTCTCCCAGGCCATTTTTGCTGCAATTACTTCAAGTCTCCTATTTAAATTTGCATGTAAAATACACTTTTCTGTGGGTTTGCTATTGGATTCAATTTTGTTGCACCAACCTTCAATTACAGCTTCTTTATAAACTTTGTTTATTTTTACAGCCAAGATTTAATAAATGATCTTGTAACTGGGGAGGTCGTTTTGGGTTCAGAAAGTCACAATATGATTTTATATTACATTGAACGCTTTTATTTCAAAAGATCAAGCGAAATCTGATTTCACATGATACGACCCATTTAAATGGCTTACTACATTTCTGTGCTGAATTTAATATAAATTAATTAAATTAGCCTGTTACATGTAATTCTAATTTGGCTTCACTGAACATTATGCCTAACTATCTCACACACAAATAACTCTCAGTCCTGCATTTCAAATAAAGCAATATTTGAATAAGAGACCAGAAAATGGCTAGAGGGTGAAAACTGTGGCGGTTCATTTGCATACTGTTTAAATATATAATAAGATAACTATGGAAAATTTTGAAATGTGTTCTATCATAGAGTCTATCTCAGAGAGTCTTTGGCTTTATTTTACTTTATAGTGCAAAGTCTTCCTTTTACTTCTTCATCACTCTTTTATCAAGCCTGATGCTTTCTGCAGAAGCTCTCAGGAACCTTGTTACATAGTTCCATTATCTGCTTCACTCATGAGCATATTTAATTGAGTGTCATGTTCTTGTTCTCTAAGCATGAGGAATCTCTTAGGATATGTGTCTCTTGACCCAAAGCATACAGGACTATGTGGAATGACATTAAAAAGTCACCAGGCAGAGTTTGTTTTTAGTGGAGGTTACATAACTCAAGAGGCACATAACCACGCAGAAATCTACATTTCTTAGAGGAGATAATGTGGTGGGTGTCTACCAGGATCAGATGATGAATGAGAATTTAGATTCCCATGGGCACAGTAGCTAGTTCCACAACAAAGAGGGAGAACATTAGAGGCAAAAAGTGTCAACACTCAAATGATGGAAAGCTAGAGAGATGGAGAGATGAAAAAAGGGCTCTGTTCTAAATCCTAGTCAGCATTGTAAGACCTTATTCACTGTAGCTCCATATTTAATTTTTGACGGGAATGACAATGAGGCTGTGAGAGATCGACTTACAATCTCTCGGATGTGTTTTGTTTAGGCCGGATATTAAGGATGCATTGGATGGTGATATTTTGGAAAGAACCCTTTTGAAGTCCAAAAAGTAATTTAGACGAAGGACATTTATCATTGTGTTTCCCTCAAGAGTTCCCCATTGTAAGCTTAAGAAAGTCTGAGGGCTTGTGAATGTGCTGGGATGGGCAATTTCACAACAGAAAGATGACCGCACATCTCAAAGCTCGCAACAGATGCATTCTACATCCTCCTGTCCTTCTGAGTTCGTTCTTCCAAGGTAGCCTGGCAAGACTGGTCTTCATAAGAATGCAAGTCCATTCTCTGCATTCTTAGCATCGAAAAACATCTGAGGATTTTAGGAAACTGAAAACTGAGGTTTTAAACAAAAAAGTAAGAGTGTGAACTTGGCCTAAGGCAGCATCACATGTATCCTTCATGGGCAATCCCATACTCAGTTGTGGCAAACTAAGTATAAAAATCAATCCAGCATGGCGGACAAAGCGATACAGATGTCGATTTTCAGTTTAATGGACTATTTTACCTAATGTTTCTCTGTGTTGTATTTTTACGCTGTTTTAGATTATTGCGTTGTTTAGCATAGCAGCGGCATAAAACCAAACTATCAAAATCAGTTGAGAGTCGTCTCTCTACTGTTTCTACAATTGGTCACACACTAAGGTTCTATTTCAGTTAGGATACTGCCTTAGGGGCCGTTCATACTGAATGCGTCCTTACGCTAAAAGCAGCTAGACACAATGCCACAAATAGAGCAGAACACAGGTTTCTAGAGATGTATTTTGAACAGTTCTTTGAAGTCTAAAAATCACAGTGCTCCTGTGTGAAATGCTGAAAAACCAGTGACACATGACGCAATGGTTAAAAATGTCCATTGTGCACATTTACATAGAATGTAGAAAACAGTGAAGATGGATATAAAAATGTGTTCTGTGTTACCAACCCCTTACAACACAGCTGCCTATGTTGGAAGTTAACACTGAATGCAAGTTATCCTACTAGGTTTTGGAACTTCTTCTAAAAAACATAAAATCTTAAAACATAAAATCTAGCTTGAGCTGGTTTGCTTGTCCTAGCAGGTTTACACTGGACTCCCAGTATGTACAAGCTCACATGGGCCCAAGACCCTTCTAAAACCAGCTAACAGCACATCCTGACCAGGCTGGTCGACCAGCCAAGTTCCACAAGTCAGAATAGGCTGTTTTTAGGTACTTTTGTTCAGTAGGGATAGAGCTATGAAATGGATGACAGAGAAAGACAGAGCAAGGTAACTGGCCCATTTGTGGGCTTTATTTGATTGATTTTGTATTTCTCTATCCATCACTGACTCATTTAGTGGGGGTCTGATGTGTCCTCACTGTAGGTGAACACACAAAGATGCTATTCCTGTCACAGGCATCATGTAAACATGCCGACTTGAGGGGGGTTATTGATTGGAATGGCTTCTTACTGTGCACAGTAAAGCTCAGCAGTATGTTTGTGTTTTGGCATGTGCTTCATTGGGCAGACATTTCAGTGACCTTTCTCTTCATGAACATCATACTATGTCTTGTTTAGCGGTTAAGACATTTGCACACACAAGCAGATATATTCCATATGGCATACCAGCACTGGCGGAAAAGTCAGCAAGGTAGAAAATTGAAATATGATGAAATGCTATTCAGTCCTTGTGGTGGATAGTAAAAACACACAGTGGGATAGCTAAGGAGGCCTTTGGAAATATATATATATTTTTTTTTAAATAAATGGAAATGGCAAATAATGGTCATGGTGTTCACTGGAAGAGACTAATTATCTTACTCGGCATTTGTATCAAGATTTCCAATTAAAAATATGTAAACATCCTTAAAACAAGATCAATTTACTCTAGAAGAATGACACAAGACACTTGTTTTCAGAGAAATCACTTTTAGAAATCACAGTGGAGTTGCTAACTGTCCCGTATTAGTCAGGACATCCTGTATTTTGGCCTAAATGAAGATGTCCCATATGGGATACCTATTGCCCTAATTTATAGCAGCGAAACGCTTGAGGGTGACCCACCTCCGCTAAATAGAAAGCATTTGATCAATCAGACACATCAGTTGGTCAATATATCTTAAGTTTCCTAGTTTAATCAGGAACCTTAAAGGAATAGAATTCTGTTATAATTTACTCACCCTTATGCCATCCCAGATGTGTATGACATTCTTTCTTCTGCAGAACAGAAATATTAGAAAATATCTCTGCTCTGTTGGTCCATTTAATACAAGTGAATGGTGACCAACACTTTGAAGCTCCAAAAAGCACACATCAGCATCAAAGTAATCCTTAAGACTCTAGTAGTTTAATCAACGTGAGGGTGAGTAAATGATGACAGACATTTTAATTTTGGGTGAAATATCCATTTAATGTGTCCAGTCTTCTCTGACACATAGACAAAAAAAAAGGGATCTGGAATTAAGGAGAAAAATGGGACCCGGATCATAAGCCATCTCAGTAGTCTCACCTTCAATATAAGCCTGCACTGCTGAGAACTAATCAAGAGTTATTTGGGGGGCAGGCAAATCCAGGCTGTAGAGTAGATTTTGAGAGAAAACATTATCTATAAATCAACCTGATAAAAGATAATGCCCAGACACTGTCTCTCAAGAGTTCCCCATTGTAAGCTTAAGAAAGTCTGAGGGCTTGTGAATGTGCTGGGATGGGCAATTTCACAACAGAAAGATGACCGCAAATCTCAAAGCTCGCAACAGATGCATTCTACATCCTCCTGTCCTTCTGAGTTCGTTCTTCCAAGGTAGCCTGGCAAGACTGGTCTTCATAAGAATGCAAGTCCATTCTCTGCATTCTTAGCATCGAAAAACATCTGAGGATTTTAGGAAACTGAAAACTGAGGTTTTAAACAAAAAACGTCATAGTGGGAACTTGGCCTAAGGCAGCATCACATGTATCCTTCATGGGCAATCCCATACTCAGTCGTGGCAAACTAAGTATAAAAATCAATCCAGCATGGCGGACAAAGCGATACAGATGTCGATTTTCAGTTTAATGAACTATTTTACCTAATGTTTGTATTTTTACGCTGTTTTAGATTATTGCGTTGTTTAGCATAGCAGCATCATAAAACCAAACTATCAAAATCAGTTGAGAGTCGTCTCTCTACTGTTTCTACAATTGGTCACACACTAAGGTTCTATTTCAGTTAGGATGCTGCCTTAGGGGCCGTTCATACTGAATGTGTCCTTGCGCTAAAAGCAGCTAGACACAATGCCACAAATAGAGCAGAACACAGGTTTCTAGAAATGTATTTTGAACAGATCTTTGAAGTCTAAAAAACACAGTGCTCCTGTGTGAGATGCGGAAAAAACAGCGACACATGACGCAATGGTTAAAAATGTCCATTGTGCACATTTACATAGAATGTTTTTTGTGAAAAACAGTGCAGATGGACGTAAAAATGTGTTCTGTGTGAACAACCCCTTAGAACACAGCTGCCTATGTTGGAAGTTGACACTGGAAGTCATACTACTAGTAATGTCTAAATTACCTTTACATCTTAACAAAATAAAAACCAGTTAAGAAAATGGGATTCCTCCCCAGATAGAGGAAGTGTAGATTGTAAGAGGAAAAAAAAAAGAATTGATAAATGCCTCTCTCTTTCCCTCTCATTCTATCTAAAGTTGACTCTGTGCCAAATACTACAATAACTGAACAGTAATTTAAAGTAAGTGCAATGGTATCAGGGGAAGCGGAAGGACAGGCAGGTCATTGAGATGAGCATTTAGCATAACATAAGCTACTAGTACTGCTGAAGTATGCAATCTGTGTCCCTGCTGTTGAAATGTGTCACACTTACTGGTAACTATGCAAAACATGCCATCAGTTATTGTGTCAGAGTTTTTTTTATATATATATATATAAAAGAAGGATACATGTTTTTGAATTAGACTTGACTCACAAATCTTGCAAAATTTTGAACACTTAATATTATGTGCTATAACAGCAAAACATATAGAGATTGACCTGCAAAATTCTCCCTGGCTGAAGGTTTTTGTGGCTGTGCTTTGTATGAAATTGATCACTGATATGTTGTTAACAATGCAATAGTTTGTGTGTTTGCTGGGTTTTGTGTCATTTGAAATCAATGTTAAAATAATAAGAAGATAATATGTTTTAGAGTGAAATATTTGATTTTGATGTGGAAGTTTGAGGTTTGTAAAAACAGGAAAAAAGTAAAGAGGCAAGTTTGAACAGGTTTTGAGTCTTTAAAAAGGACATTTTGGAATCTTTTGGTTGTTTAAAAGGACTTTGAGTAAAAGACTGATAACAGCCAATTATATAGCTGATTGTGTGAGATCAAAGCACACAGGTGTACATTACAATTGCAAAGCAGTGGTGAAATGAAGCATTTAAAAAAATGATTGACATTCATTTACACTTGAACTAAAGGTTTTTCTTTGAGGGTGATGTATTTCACTGGGAGTTACATAATCCCTGCATTTGTGAGCCCAGCACAACTCCAAGAACTTCAAGCTTTAACGAAGACAGGGTCACCATGGGGCACTTCACTGCTGCTACACAGCTGATCTGCTAACTGACATGCTAAAGTGTGTGTGTGTGTGTGCGTGCGTGCGTGTGCGTGCATGTGTCTTAATAGATGTAAACAGCTCCTTAAAAAAGTATTCAGACCCTTAAACCTGAATTTTGTGAGAAATTATTTATGGCATCTTAATATGTTTAGGCAACTTTAAGTAAATCACTTTTAATAGAAAAGTGTCAACTCTGTGGCACTATAAAACCTTGCTCTGTTTGTTTGATCGTCCCCAACTAGCCAAACACAATGACATTGACTCAACCAATGTCATAAGTTTGGAGCAGGCCTATTTTTTAAGATAAAGAGGGCATTCGGGGAAAACTGTTTTTAAACAATGTTTATTTTTTGCAATTCCGATTAGAAATTACCCTCTTCAGCTTTTAAATCTGTAAGGCCTGCTTAGCTCCTCTGTCACAATTTTGTGTTTGTGTGCATGTTTATTTCCTGTGTGAGCGGGTTTGAGAGCAGTCTAAATAATTAGTTCTTTCAGTAATGAAAGATGAGTTTTCGGAAAGTTGCCATGGAGACTAGATATTGTGGCATAACATGTTATTAATGCTCAAAACAGATACTGTAGTATGCGCCAACCCTTGTTGGTCCAAAAAAGAATGTTAATACTGCTTTAAATAATGCACCATGCATAGATTTCCAGAAAAAGCATGGTTATCGTTTACTAGATTTGATTTTCAATTTTAGATTAGATTGCAAACAGATGTGATGAATGAGTATCATAAGGGGCCGTTCACACCCAATACATTTTTTGCATTAGTCTGGGCATTTTTCAATTGTTTTTCTGTGTAAACATTGACTAGACTGACGACTTTCACCATTGAGCCACGTCTCGCTTTTATTTAAATGTTTTATGCAGGAGTGCCACGTTTTTTTGGAAGCCGTGTCAAGTATTAAAGTACTTGGCGTCTCGAGACACCTGCATTCTACTGTATTTTCAAAGCGCTTAAGGTGAACCCCTATCTTGTATTGAAGTGCTCAAAATACTCAAGTGTAAAGTTGGCAACCCTAACCGTTGATTTGTCCTGATAAAGCTAACTTTAGCTAAACATATTTTGTCAGATAATTTTGACAATTTGGCAATTTGTTTTTACATAATACAGAGTTTTCGGCTTTTCCCCATTCAAGTAAATAGAAGCTGTACTTGGGTGACTGGAAATACCTGCCTGGGGCATTACTAAGATGGCCATCGAGTGAACTGTCATTCTTTAAAAAAGGATTCAATTAGGACACGTCTGAAGCTGAATCTCGCTCATATGAAGCTATTGTCTTTTCTCTGGTGTGCTGATTTCTCCAGGGTTCTTAGTTTCTAGTGCATAGGCTGCAGCAGGCTGTATTTGGGCTTAGTTTGACAGAAAGAGCAGTTTTTGGCCATGTGTGCTTAATGTCTATGTTCGTTTCTAGCCCGTCTGTCATGGGCCGCTGTCCAGCTCCACCCATCCAACCCCTCCACCCATCTCTCCATTTGCCTTCTGTTCTTACATTCTGTCTGCTCATCAATATTAGGCTTCAGCTTATTAGATTAATCTCTCTATCACATTTTCACAGACATTTTCCCTCTGGTGTTGCCAGATCTCGAAAAACAAGCCCAGAATAAGTGATTTGCCCCAGCAAAATAACCCCAAATTAGAGACAATGGAATTGCATTATGCTGTAAAGAAAATGTTTTTTCAATAATGGTATCCATTAATAAGGATATAATACATATTAACCTGACCATTACTTTTCTAAATGTATCAAAATATTAGGCTTAATAATTTGTCATAAAATAAAATGATTCTGGAATTATCCATAATATGTGTCCAAAATTTGCTAAAGACATTGTGGCAGGGCGGAGGGCGGGCCGGGTTGTGATTCTGCACACCTGGCCCCTAATCAGGCTGATGAAGCCCAAGAGGAATAAAGGCAACCGGAGACTGCAGTATGACAGAGAGAGAGAGTTAAGGGCAGTTGCCCGACACCTGTGTGTGTGTGTGTGTGTGTCTTGTTGGTTCAGTTCTTGATTCTAATATAATTTATATTATCAAGCTGGTTCTTGCCTCCTCTGTTCCATTGAACTGTGTTACACTGGTGCCGAAACCTGAGAAGGAGGAGGGATGCGCCGTAGTATAGTCCTCACCACTACCATTCACCCCAGCAGAGCAGCCGCGGCCATCCAACGGGGGACGGAGGAGCCAGGCCACCTGAAAGCAGAGGAACAGCTGCCGACCGCGAGGGGAGGAAGGGCTCCTAATCAACCGTCTGGAGTGGTCAGGGCCTTTGCCAGGGGCGGAGGAGACCTCTACCTGCCACTGAAACGCGGCTGGGTCTGAGACCGCTTACCTGACATAATTTGCATTCACTGAGTAATCACTGAATTCAGGGAGGCTTGGTTCATAAAAAAATTATTAAAAATAATACTATTGTTACAAAAATTACAACATGTTCACACAGGAATTCGGCATGTTGTTTCCGAGAGTTCAGGCAACCTAGATTTTGGTCACATTATGCTGACTCACCGACAAGCGTCATCTCCTACCATACATTTTTGCACAGGCTCCAGTGTGTTTACTTTCCCTTGTTGCATGACCAGAAGTGCATTGCATCAATAGTGTGGGAAACCCCAGTTCAGATCCTTAATTGAAACCAGAAGGTAATTACATTTGCACGATCAGTGATCCTCTAACCTTTCATTTTTACTCCACTGATGTTAGGTTTAGGTTTGGGGTTTGGATTGGGGAGTTCAGTTTATAAAATATGCATTCCTCATCAATGTATTACAGCCTGTACAGCTGAAAACAACTCGCTTCACAACTTGCTTTTCACAAGCTCACACGTTGGCTTATAAGTCCAACAATACTTTCCACTTTGGCCATTTTTTTAAGCACAGGCCGAATTTAGCAGACTGGTCTCATGAAATTTACAAGGGTATTGCAACATTTTTGCAAAACTGAAATTATGTGATTCATTACACGTTTGGCTGCACTTTTTAAGTAAGTTTAACTGAGCAAAATGAGATTGTAATCAGACAAGGTTTTTAAGGTGACTTTTCGATGGAGGTTTTAATTTAACGAACCTTGCTAACCTAAAACTTTACCCTAAACATAACCAATAGTGTCCGAAAAGAGAAAGGAGAGTTTAAAAAAAACACACATCCTTACCATTAACCAACACCTAACCTTATCCGATAGTGTTTTAAAAAGAGAAATGAAAAGCACATTTTCTGAAGCAACCACATCTAGTCATGTCGCTTCTGTGCCACTGCTGTGCCACGTGTCAGCTTGAGTTCTTGTCTGGTCTGAGTCTAAAGTCCAGTGCTCTATGAGGTGCGCTACCATGGAAGCTAATCATTTTGGAATAAGTGTATATGTTGGTGGGTCTGTAATACAAGCTTTAAAATGTATCATTTATAAAGCATTAGAGTAAAAATGTCTTGATATCATAACATAGCAGAGTCTGAGTAATAGATAGAAATAAGTGTTTATAAAGTCATTATCAGCCATTTTAGTCATGATTTGAATGAAACTGACATCATGGCTGAACAGCTCTATAAAATTTCATGGCTTTTTGAACTGTTGCCTTCTGGCTGACGCTTCAGTGCTCTGAGCACCAGAACCATAAAATGACTTGACGAGTGCAGTTTCTGTACTGTGTTGACGTTTTTCCCATTGAAAAATGAAGTTTGGTTAGGACATATGTAAGGACTGTAAGGAAAAAAAAGGTTAATGCACTTTTGTTACATCACAGAGATGAATCTACTTGTTAGTCGGTTGCAGTTGGTATTTGGGGGAGGGCTATTCTTATTGTAGAAAGCATTTTATTGGACAAAAATCTATGCAATGCACGATGACCCATTAATTTTTTTTGTTTGTTTTCCCGGAAGATTTGAAATGCATAGATGGAACACACAAAATAAAGATATGGCTTTACATCTAATACACACGGTCTAAAACCCACAAAACTCATAGTATATAGCATGGGGTCTTTAACCCTGTAAAGCTGTGCATATAATATTTGATGATTTCAAAAGCCTCTACATCGTCAACATGATACATACTTGCTGAAAAACCTGTTGCATGCAATGTACTAGATGTCTATTGCCTCCTGCTGAAATTTTCTTCTGGAAGTGGAAGAACTTGTAATTATAATGTCCAAAATAATGACAAATAATTTTTAAAAGACATGTTTAATGTGGGAAATTGTATTTACACTAATCAGCCACAACATTAAAACCATTGGCAGGTGAAGTAAACAAATTGTTTTATCTCATTACAATTACACCTATCAAGAGGTGGGATATATTAGGCATTAAGTGAACATTCAGTTCTTGAATTTCATATATTGGAAGCAGGAAACTTGGACAAGCGTAAGGATCTGAGCGACTTTGACCAGGGCTAAATTGTGATGGCTAGATGACTGGGTCAGAGCATCTCCAAAACGGCAGGTCTTGTGGGGTGTTCCCGGTATGCAGTGGTTATTATTTACCATAAATGGTCCAAGAAAGGACAACAGGTGTACCGACAACAGGGTCATGGGTGCCCAAGGCTCATTGATGCACATGGGGAGCAAAGGCAAGCCCACCTGATCCGAATGAATTCTCCTTCAAAATTCAAAGTTCTCCAGCTTGTGCTAAAATCAAGGCAGAGCTTTAATGAAGATCTCTCTAATTGCCTATTTTACCCAGCTTACTGGATGTTCTCCAAACTGCTTTTCTTAAAGGTGTCCTGCATTTTATTTTTTTCATGGATTTTGGATGGCAAAGGGTTTTGCACTTAAAAACAGTCAAAATAGAATTAAATTACCTTTTTCCACCCTGTCTCTGGCCCTCATGATCAATGGATGAGTGAATGATGGATGGACGATGATGAACAAATGGATGGATGTATGGTAGGATCAGGTTGTAAGGCAGCTATCAGCATATAAAAGAGTGATACATGTAACGTCCTCAGCTTTGAGGCTTATGGATTAAGGGAATGTATTGAAAAAGGGAATGATCTGCAGATCTTACACCCATCCTATCCATTCCAGTTTCCACGGCAACTGCTTGTGCTGTGGATTTGGAGTGAAAATGCACCCCAGACCCTGCTAGTCCAATGAATAAATAAAGCCAACAAATACATTGCTGAAAATAGCAATCAGTCTCAGTCTTATTATGTTGTTTTCCTTGATGATGAATTAGATCACACATTCCTTCTATTTCCTTAATAATTATGTTCTTTATTACTTTGTGCATGGCTTTGCACTTCTTTAATAATTAATGTGCCCCTGGGCATTAAAATGTTGCAGCTGAGAGCTTAAAAAGTGAAAGAAAACAGCATTATTTTCTGCATTCAAGTCAAGTCATTTTTATTTGTACAGCGCCTTTCACAACACACATCGTATCAAAGCAGGTTTACAGAAGATCATGTATTAACAGAAGATCAAACTGTAGTGTCTATAATGTCTTAGAGTCATCATTGTGTAGTTTGATGAAATACGATTTTGAATTGTGTTTAATAATAAGTAATTAAATAATATTTGTATTTAGAACCCCTGTGAGCAAGCCAAAGGCAACCGAAGTAGATGTTGGTTTATGGAGAAAAATAACCTTGGGAAAAACCAGGCTCAGTGTGGGGGCCAGTTCCCCTCTGGCTTACATCATGAATATAATGTCAATATTACTTATGTATAGTGCAGGTCAAACTAAGTAAGTGTTAAGGGCCAGTGTTTAAACAGATTTTGTTTGAAATGTATGATTAATAACTAATATCTTTGAAGTCCATACTGGATTAACTGCAGAAGTTCAGATAGATGCATTGTCCTTTGTTAGTTGGCTGATGAAGGGTTTTGTTGGCAATTAATTGATAGTCGATGTATTCCATTTCAAGAGTGTAATCCATCATTAGACCAAAGAGATGCAGACAGAGATCAATTAGGTGCATCGCAGTTCAACCCGGCCAGTAATTTCAGTGAGGTCTATCCTAAATCCAAGGTTCAGTCAATAGCATATGAAGTATCTCATGCCTTATGGTTGGAGTTGGCATCAGTTCATCCTCTGAAGTCCATCATAATAGACTGAAGTGATGTTTGAAGTGATTCAATCCTTCTTGGTAATCTTGGCTGTAGCATTTTAATTTGTTTCCTCCCGGTTTTACTTGCCATCCCACTGACTTTTGAGTCCAGTTTATCTTATTTTTTTAAACAAATTTAAAGCTGTATTATTAGTCATTTTTATACTTAAGAAGTGATTTGTACAACTGACAAATATAGTTGCTGAGTGGATTGCAGGGGGAGATTGGTAATAAAAACTGGCCCTGGACTTTCTGTCCCTAAGCGGCCCACCAAAACCGGCCTGCAACACACCACACCATAACACACTGGCTCATTTATTATATTTTCCATCTCAATTAAACAAATTTTGTGTAGACAAAAAAAAAAGACATTTCTATTGACTGCTAGTCATGACAACAGGCCCCACACTGCAAAAACTATTACAACTTTAAAACATGTAAAACCACTGTAAATGTGATGAGTGGATTTTTTAGAGAAAGCACTAAAACCAGTACTTTATAGCTCAGACAAATAACATGTCCGATTAAACCTATTTTATGTTAAATTGTACATGAAAGTACAAGGGAAATTGTGTTTTTTAGATGCTGTATTCAAAGATCTTAATTGTCTTTCAATCTTTTTTCTAGAAGTGCAAATGAACAATTGTCTTAGTTAATATGAGGTTGTGGAAACATCAAGTATAACAATAATATATAATATATTTATACACCGACTGGCACTAACAATCATCCATGTGATTAACTAATCAGCCAATTGTGTGGCAGCGGTGCAGTGCATAACATCATGATGATATAGGTCAGGAGCTTCAGTTAATGTTCACATCAACCATCAGAATGGGGAAAACAAATTTGATCTCAGTGATTTGGACCATGGCATGATTGTTGGTGCCAGATGGGCTGGTTTGAGTAATTCTGTAACTGCTGATCTCCAGGGATTTTCACACACAACAGTCTCTAGACTTTACTCCGAATGGTGCCAAAAACAAAAAACATCCAGTGAGCAGCAATTCTGTGGATCGAAATGCCTTGTTGATGAGAGAGGTCAACAGAGAATGGCCAGACTGGTTCAAACTAACAAAGTCTACGATAACTCAGATAACCACTCTGTACAATTGTGGTGAGAAGATTAACATCCCAGAAAGCTATTCTGAGATGCAGGTTGGTGGATCTCGCAAACTAACAGCTATATAAGATTATAAAATTTAGTTTAAAATAGTAGATGAAGTGTCACACAGCAGGACACTGATGACAACGTTTAAAATTTCATGTCAATTACTCACACAACTGTGTAAATGTTTATTTAAAAAAAAGAAATCAATGAAAACAAAGTTGGCCAGAATATGTACATATATAAATATAAACATACAAATATAAATATATGAAAAACAAAATAATCATACCTCTTAAAGTGTAGATCTTTACAGATACTTTGCAGATTAATAACTCATATTTTCACTCTATGTTGGAGGTCTGCAACCCGACACGGGCCCGACGGGACCCAAGAACCCGATTGTAACACAGATCATATTCATGGGCAAGGAAGAGGCGAGAAACCGGCTTAACATATAAAGTAAAGGTTTAATGGAGAACTCAAAAGACAAACACATAAGATAACGGACGTCCGTAATTGAGCTCTCTCTCGATCGCCGTCTGCGAGTGGCCTTTATCCCTCTTGACGGCTCAATTAGCCTGATACGGGACCGGGCGTGCGTAATCACGCGCCGGTCCCGCCCTCCACCGTGCCACATTCCTCCCCCGTTCTTTCAGGCTGCGGACCCCCGGCCTGACGTACATCCCCTGGGGGGGGGGCGCCTCCCGCGCGGTCTGCCGGTAGGTCATCCCCATTAACCTGGACGAGGGGGCAAGGTGAGGGAAACAAACAACAATTAAAAATGGGGGGGGGGGGGGGGGGGAGGGTTCCTGCACTGGGCGGTACCTCCCCTCCCACAAACACCATAATTTAAAAGAGAGGGGCAAGGGGAGGGAAACAACAACAATTAAAAATGGGGGGGAGGTTCCTGCACTGGGCGGTACCTCCCCACCCGCGAACACCATAATTTTAAAAAAAAGAGGGAAAAAGGCCAACGCA
Source organism: Moxostoma hubbsi (assembly GCA_032164185.1). Lineage (NCBI taxonomy): Eukaryota > Metazoa > Chordata > Actinopteri > Cypriniformes > Catostomidae > Moxostoma > Moxostoma hubbsi. The sequence goes on from JAVLUX010000035.1 coordinate 9,453,128, forward strand.
GAGCGGTAGCGAGAGAGAGAGGAGAGAGAGATTAATAAAAATAAAACACCTAACTTACCGGTTCTCTGATACGCCGTAGCTCGTTCCTCAGCCACTCCTCCACCCTCTACCGAACGGCAGCCGCGCCTCTCCAGGCGGATTCGAGGCAGTCCTCAGCCCCTGGTGGACGGAACGCCCCGCCGCGTTCTCGGGGAGCCGAAGGGGACTCCCCCGCCCCTGGCAGCGGTTCTCCCGCTCCAGGCGGTCGGTCGCGATCCCCTCCCCACTCGCGGACGGCGGTCTTCCCTCGACCCCTCCGCGTTTCAGCGGCTGGTAGGGGCATCCTCTGCCCCTGGCAGCGGCCCTTACCGCTCCAGGCGGTCGGCTATAGGAGCCCCTTCTCCCCTCGCGGTCGGCGGCCATTCTTCCGCGTCCAGGCGGCTGGGCTCCTCGTCCCCCGGCAGATGGCCGCGGCTGCTTCTTTGGGGTAGTGGCGAGAACTCCGCTACGGCGTATCCCTCTTCCTTCCCGGGCTTTCGGCACCAATGTAACACAGATCAAATTCATGGGCAAGGAAGAGGCGAGAAATCGGCTTAACATAACTTAAAGGTTTAATGGAGAACTCAAAAGACAAACACATAAGATAACGGACGTCCGTAATTGAGCTGTCTCTCTCGATTGCCGTCTGCGAGTGGCCTTTATCCCTCTTGACGGCTCAATTAGCCTAATACGGGACCGGGCGTGCGTAATCACGCGCCGGTCCCGCCCTCCACCGTGCCACACTGATGGATTCGGGTCAGTTTTTCAAGTAGGACTTGGGTTCTGGTTTGTAATAAATAAAAAATCAAGCAGGCACACGCTCTCACTCACAGACATGCGAACGGATGATTTAGGGGCCATTCACACCAAATGTGTTTTTGCATGCATCTGTTCTGTTTTCCCCTTGTTTTCCTATGTAAACACATGTTGGACGAATGTCTTTGACTGTTGCACCATATCTCTCTTTTTCTTCAGCGACTCGCGCAGGACCAGCACCTTTTAAACAAAGTGACAAGTTAAAAATGACTTCAACTTTTTATCAGGCGTGAGCATTATTTAGCAAGCAGCACTTCAGCCCCCTGCAGTATGAATAAATTATGCAAATAATTATGTACTGCTTATAGCTTTAATGTTTGCAGATTTTATATATGCTTCTGTTATTTTATTTGTTGTAACTTTGGCAGACGCTTTAATCCAAAGTGACTTACAGAGCCCTTATTACAGGGACAATCCCCCCGGAGCAACCTGGAGTTAAGTGCCTTGCTCAAGGACACAATGGTGGTGGCTGTGGGGATCGAACCAGCGACATTCTGAATACCAGTTATATGCTTTAGCCCACTAAGCCACCACCACTCTCTATATTATGTTGTCTTTGTCACTATTATTTTGAATTGTATGTCAAATAATGAGGTCCACGCAAGGTACAGAGTTAATGTGCTCAAAAGGAAATGCACTACAATGTGTAAGTAATTTGAAAATAAACATTGTTGGCATGTTGGGGCCCAGGACGGCTATATCACCGGTAGGACAGGACGGTACTTGTGCAGTAAAGGGCCAGCCCAAATTATCGAACAGCCCTCCGGGAAAACGCCGGGTGCTCTCGATGGCCAGCCCACCCCAGGTGGATTGACTTGCCTTGAAAGGGACTAATAAACTTGATACTACTCACTTCATTTGGGTAACTCCTGTTTAAGGGCACTTTCAGAGTTGCAAATTAAATTATTCACCACCAGAGACAAATAAACCTACAAACAGGGTATTTCTACAATGGCACTGGTAATTAAACAAGTTTATTTTTTGTGATGCTTAATCCATGCCAATAAGTGTCAGAATAAATTTCAAGACCACTGTTACATCAGTTGTTTAGGCAGAAGGAATAAGTGCCAGCTAAACTAATCAATGCTTTAACTTTTATATTCATCCAAGACAATCAAGTGTGTCTACTTTGAGTTTGACCAAAATTTTAGCCAACATTTTGAGTTAAATGTGTTTTTATTTATGTTCACTTATCCTTTATTTTGATAAGATTGTTGAGTATCTAATTCTGTATGTGTCCTACAGATGGCGCGCCACTGAGTGAGCTGTCCTGGTCCTCTTCTCTGGCTGTGGTGGCTGTGTCTTTCTCTGGCCTCTTTAGCTTCATTTTCCTCATGCTGGCTTGTCTGTGCTGCAAACGAGGTGACATTGGCTTTAAGGTGAGATCCTCTTTCATTAAAATTACTCTTTACCAGTGACTTTTTCTGTTCTAAAATGCGACTATTGAGTTGTAACATACTCTAATGTATTTACCATTAGTAGAAATCAGCGTAACACAATCACAATCATAACACACTTAATTAAATACACCACAATCTCAGTCTCAAACCAATGAAATAAGTACACTGTAAAAATCATGTTCCTACTCAGTGTTTTTGTCTTGTTTTCCAGTAAAAATATCAATCCAGACTTGCTTATAGCTAAATATGGTGTTTATTTTTAATAAATATTTTTCAATATTGCAATAATTTATCCTATTTCAGCTTACTATGCAGAGACAACTATAAGAAAGCAATTTGTTGATTGATTCCCCTGAATAGTTTAAACGCTGTGGCTCTGTAATGCTATCAAAACATTGCTCTGGTTGTTTGATCATCCTGACCAGACAGACAGAGCAACAATGGCTCAACCAATGGCATGAGTTCGGGATGGGATTACCTAGTTTTTTGACCAATGGCAGATGGGGGGAGTGTTTTGTTTGAAACGGGGTCAGGAATTGGCTGGTTATAGTCACATCATTTGCCCCTGCTGGTAGATTCCGGAACTACACCATCCGGTAACAAAGCTGGTTTCCTCCATTGATAGTACTTCAAAAATAACATATATATATAATAAAAAAAAATCAATACAAAAATCTTGCAAGGCCTTGACCTGCTGCTGTCCTGCAGTTATAAATGAAATTGTTCAGTTGAAAGAGGATCAGTACTTAATCTGATTCAGATTCGCCTAAATTCTTTGATCAAAAACTTAAAAACATGTGCAACACATGCACATAAACACAGAAGTTCTGTTCACTTGCATGTCCTCTTGGCCTTTTAAGGTTACAGAACTCAAGGGTTTCAGAGAAATGAGAGTTTTACAGTGTAAACCACTCAGTGCTGTCTATTAAGGTTCTCAAGGAAGAGATGCAGAGCAAGAATAGGGACGTAAACACATCTCTGTCGATGTGTCTTTCATCTTGTTGTGAGCAGCGAAGGCCATCAAATGGCATATGGGCATGCATCTCTTTGCTCACTGTGCATTTTTCAGTAGAATCTTAAAGTGGGTCAAGACACAGGAGAAAATATGATCTTTGTGAGTGCATGAAAGGGGCGGATTACTTTTTCATGAATCTCAGCACCTGGTCTCCAGTAAAGGCCTAATATTTTTAATTACAGTTCCTCTGTGTACTACAGCTTGCTGCTTAAACTTTAACTGCTGAACAGGGAAATATCTCTCTCTCTCTCTCCCTCTCTCCTTCTCTCTCTTTGTCTCTCTCTCTCCATCTATATCTAATTCATGTCCAGTCTCTATTTAACACTTTCATTCTTGTACCCAAGTTTGGATTTGGACAGGTCTGATGGTAATTTATTTATTCCCCTTTAGCGTTCTCTAGGCCACTCTCACACACACAAACACTAACACAACTCATAAATACTGGGGAAAAATACCTGATTGTAATACAGTAAATACAACGGCTTAAACATATTAATTAATGATGTAATGAACATAGCAGAAAGGTTTGCATTAGGGTTAGGTTTAGAAAAATGTCAGATAGACAGACAGATACATAATTACATCAATTGATTTTCAGTGGATTTCTGGAAAGCTGAAACTCTGATCAGTTAGAAAAATCATAGCACACAAATTCAGATCAGTCTGAAAGTCTGTACCATGTTTGGTTGATGTAGCTTGAAAGCTCTAGGAGTAGTTGGAAATTTGGTCTTGGTTTAGAGATTTTGGAAAAACCCTAATCCAAGTGTGTAGTGATTTGTCAAGCCAACATAATTAACACAAAACAATAGAAGTCAATGGAAAATCCCCACTATGATATAAAAACAATATGTGTTAATATGTACGATTATGCTAAAGTTCCTAATAAAGCTTTATTAGAAACTGCAACGTAACACATAGAACAGAACACAAGTGTAATAAGAGACCCATTTTGAAAGTTGAACTTTTTTTTTTTACTGACACGGCATCTAAATAACATGGCGCTCCTGTGTGAGATGCTTAAAAAAACATCTGTCTTACGCATATAGACAGCTAAAATCAACAGTGCAACATGCATTTGGTGTGAACAGCTCCTAAGAATAATAGTCTGACCCCAATAATGGAACTGACATGTGCGTTTCTAATCAAAGATATACAAACTGTCAACTAAAGACCTTTTTCTTATTCTTCATGAATAAGATGTTTTGGAGGCATGATTTTTTTCTCTCCAGAAATCCATGTTTTGGCGCCAAGCAATATGTATGAGCAACAATGAGCTTTCACGTTTTTTTGTGACAGGTGCAGTTTCACAATTTCACTGGCATATAATGCAGTGATTCACACAATAATCTGCACTATTTGTCACTAAGTTGCAAGGATGTGAGCAGGTTCATTTCTGCAGATAGCTGAAGGGTCTGTCATGCACATGTGAGAAGGAATGAGTGTGAGGAAGAAAGGAAGGAAGGAGAAAAAAAAAGTGATGTCATAAACACAGAATGTAAAAGCCTTTCCCTCTCTTTCGCTGTGAGTTTTTTTTTTACTGTCACACATTTTTGTGGGAGCGTCTCCTCTATTCTTAATCACCAGTCCTCACACTCTCATGGAAAGAAAACAGGAACTGCCTCTCCCTTCATTCTCTCTCTCTCTGTCTCTCCAGTGGAGGATTGATGTGCTTTTTATTTGTGTGTTTTTTGGAGAGTTGTAGTGATGTATTCTGGAGACCTAGGCTCTTTGGGTCCACAGCAGCATGAACAGGTTCCTACCGTTCTGTTCTGTGAGCGATCAGTCTGGGGGTCAGTTTGGACACCTCACAGGTGCTCAGTGGATAGCCCAGATGTGCAGGTTTATGGTGCGAAAGGGAAGTGGAACATGTGCAATAAGGACAGGTAAGATGGGAAATTTATATTTTGATATTTTTTCAATCTCTGGAGCTGGAATGTTAATGATTTCTTCAGAAATGTTATAGAATTGTAATTAGAGGTCAAACGTTAGGGTATAGGTGGTGGGAAAGGAAGATAAATGATTAATCGGCGGATAGTTTTTAAAATAGATTTATAGAATTTTGACAAATTGTCTTAGTCTTGCCTTACTGTGAAAGGCACAGACACAGGAAAAATCATTTATCGGCATAAAGGTTTGCCAATATCCTAGAGTTAAAAAAAGCAACTATTGGCACCAGTTAATTTGTAAAACCGATGTATTGGTCTACCTCTAATTGTAATAGTAGTTTGAATGGGATGAGTTAGCAAAAAGTGTTTCCATATCAAAAAAGTAATGTTCCCACACGAATGGGGTGTGCCAAAATCATTCTTTTTAAATCTCTTAAAACACCTTATAAATAACCAAAAGCACAATTTTAAATGATAATGAAAGGATGTACAGTATTTCATTTAATGTAACATTTTCTTAGAATTTTAAATGGGTTCAAGTATGCATTTTTTTTATTTTAATTTATCAAGAGGTACCTTCATAGCGACCGCTCACTCTCTGTCTACCGACATTGCTCTGACTGTCACATAACAAGAATGGTCAGAGGGGGAATGCGTTATGACCTGGGGCACACAACAGAAAATGAAAAACAGTGCATTAAAATGAATAACTTGCTTAACAATGGCTTAACTTATCACTTTATCACTGAAAATCTTGAAGAAAGGCTCTAAGTTAACCAACATTGAACATTGCTGAGAGGTACAGATGGCCAACTAATATAAATATCAGTTCATTTATTTTCTGTCACAGTTATGCAATAAGTCACCGTATGTTTGGGAATGGGTGTTCAATCACTTTACAATTTGAGAGAAAACCTTGTTAAAAAGTTGTTAACTGACCCTCCGTCATGTCCACCCTATATTTGGGCTCCTCTTACTAACCGTAACTAATGTTGTTGCGCTTTCCTTCCTTTGCATGTTGTTGATGTGAGAAACCAATGGATGTGGTGTGAGTAAAGTACCACAGGAATTATTAAACAACACCTGGATCAAATATTGACTAAATCCAAAAATTTGGGCAAAGAAATGTGTGATGGAGAGGATTGCTTCAGAATCATGTTGAACAATTAAGCCTCTTCTTTATTTTCTTTCTTTTTCTGTTTGGATGGAAATAACTACGCAGATAAATTTAAATTAATAATAGTTTTTTTATTTATGACTAATCGATGTACATGACTGTTCGCATAAAAATTCTAAATTAAATTCTAAATATAAAAGTTTTAATTAAATAATTGGCATCACATTATGTTGTAACTTTTGTATTAAATTCTTGATAACAATTTTATTTTAATTTTTTTGTAATTTTGTGTGTGTGTGTTTGTTCCGAATTGTAATATGCAAAATGTGTGTGCATGTGTGTGTGTGCGTGTGTTTGTGTGTGTGTGTTTGATGGGGTGGTGGTGCGTGGGGCATACATGTATTGGAACACTTAAGTCACACTTAAAACTGCCTGAATGTCACTGTACTAGATAGCAAAACATTTGTTATTATAACAAAGTGGTATCTGAAAACAATTGATGCTAGAGCATTTCTTAGAACTAACTTATCAGAGACATTTTGCAATAACTTTTAACAAACTGGTGAAATTGTATTTTTTAAATAAACATTTTAAATCAAACCCTAAAATGTGCATAAAAAAATAACCCATCCATCTAATATTTAAGACAAATTTTACATGAAGCGGTGCTTTCATCTGGCACTCCAGGTTTTCCTTAATTAAGTCAATAGTATTTTTTACATTATCTGTATTTGTGTGGGTAGGGTTGTTGAGAAATTTGATATTTAGCTAATATTTTAAATTCAAACATGGAATCGCCAATATTACTGATATACAGTACAGGCTTATTTATACTGTCACCCAAAACAACATTTTCAATGTGTGTTAGTCTTCATGCTGAAACTCTGATCAGTTAGTAAAATCATAGCACACAAATTCAGATCAGTCTGAAAGTCTGTACCATGTTTGGTTGATGTAGCTTGAAAGCTCTAGGAGTAGTTGGAAATTTGGTCTTGGTTTAGAGATTTTGGAAAAACCCTAATCCAAGTGTGTAGAGATTTATCAAGAAAACATAATTAGCACAAAACTATAGAAGTCAATGGAAAATCCCCACTATGATATAAAAACAATATGTGTTAATATGTACGATTATGCTAATGTTCCTTATAAAGCTTTATTAGAAACTGCAACGTAACACATAGAACAGAACACAAGTGTAATAAGAGACCCATTTTGAAAGTTGAACTTTTTTTTTTACTGACACGGCATCTAAATAACATGGCGCTCCTGTGTGAGATGCTTAAAAAAAACATCTGTCTTACGCATATAGACAGCTAAAATCAACAGTGCAACATGCATTTGGTGTGAACAGCTCCTAAGAATAATAGTCTGACCCCAATAATGGAACTGACATGTGCGTTTCTAATCAAAGATATACAAACTGTCAACTAAAGACCTTTTTCTTATTCTTCATGAATAAGATGTTTTGGAGGCATGATTTTTTTCTCTCCAGAAATCCATGTTTTGGCGCCAAGCAATATGTATGAGCAACAATGAGCTTTCACGTTTTTTTGTGACAGGTGCAGTTTCACAATTTCACTGGCATATAATGCAGTGATTCACACAATAATCTGCACTATTTGTCACTAAGTTGCAAGGATGTGAGCAGGTTCATTTCTGCAGATAGCTGAAGGGTCTGTCATGCACATGTGAGAAGGAATGAGTGCGAGGAAGAAAGGAAGGAAGGAGAAAAAAAAAGTGATGTCATAAACACAGAATGTAAAAGCCTTTCCCTCTCTTTCGCTGTGAGTTTTTTTTACTGTCACACATTTTTGTGGGAGCGTCTCCTCTATTCTTAATCACCAGTCCTCACACTCTCTTGGAAAGAAAACAGGAACTGCCCCTCCCTTCATTCTCTCTCTCTGTCTCTCCAGTGGAGGATTGATGTGCTTTTTATTTGTGTGTTTTTTGGAGAGTTGTAGTGATGTATTCTGGAGACCTAGGCTCTTTAGGTCCACAGCAGCATGAACAGGTTCCTACCGTTGTGTTCTGTGAACGATCAGTCTGGGGGTCATTTGGACACCTATCCACTCAGTGGATAGCCCAGATTTTTTTATCCTAGGTAAATCCTTTTTAAAAATAAATTTCCTTCTTTGAGCCTCTGAGCTCTGTCTGAATTACATGGCAGACAACATTTTTCTATTTAAGAAGAGAGACGTCAATTGGCCAGAAAGCTTAACTCCTGTCGCCACCTTCCACATGACATGTTCACTTACTCTCTACAAATAGTTTAAGGATTAATTTGCTTTATTTGTTTAATTTATTTGACAATTTAGGTGAATATTTAGGCTTGCAAAAAAAAAGTACAACTTTTAGAACTAAATTATAAAAATTGGTTCAAATACAACATTTTGACAGAGGGGGCATAGTGGTCTGGCTGAGGGGGCACTGAAACCTCTTCAAGGCTACATACACAGAAATTGTTTAATAATTTATAATCGTTCAGTTGGCGGAGTTACACCAGTTTCATACACTAACCTGCAAACTCATCAACGTCACTTTGTTCATTTTTGAAGAAGTACAAAAACCTTTGTTACTTTTGTGTGTATGGTGACTAGATCCACAACTTATTTTGGACTGTGCCTTGTCCTACCAGAAAACGACTTCAGTAAATGTTATATCACCCTCTTGTGGTCTCCAAACATTATTACACCAGACTACATCAAACAGAAGACCAAACGACAGTGAGTTAAAAAGCGTGCAAATTAGGCTTCTAATTAAAAAGTTGGCTACTGATTATACATTTATGCCTCAAAAACATATAGTTAAAATAACGTGCTGTTCAATAATCGGTATATCAATATTTGATGACAAATAAAATAGATTTTTGTCCAGGATGGTGTCAATTCGTTTTAAATGCCACAATATGTTTGCTGATTAATTTTATGAACTGTTTCATCAAATATTGTGTAAAGATATTTGCTATATGAATCAATTGATTTTTAGGTGGATGTGTTGGCTGGTCTATTAAAGTTTTTAGAATTATTTGATATTCTCAAATAGATGTTTTTGCATCTGAGAATAAAAAAGATGTTGCTGATTACTAGCCTGAAGTTATACAAATATGATTCTATTTAGTTGGCAGTTGTGGATGAATGTTTACCTTTGAGAAATCTTGATAATGATGCTTTAAGGAATGTTTATCCTGTGACTTGGGCTTAGGCAAGAAATTAATGGAATTAAGTTAGAATCACAGCATGCGCTGTTGGGATTCCCAGCACTGTTTATCAAGATACAGTGTTCGGTAGCACTGCCGTGCATGGGCAGATCGGGAGCAGGGTCATATGGCAGCCATGTGGGGCATGTGAAGATGCGGACAATAAGGACTCTAAGGGAATTGAGTGTTTGTGTGTGTACAATGATGTGTATATGTCTGTTAGCGTGTGCAGTTGTGAGTTTAGCGTGTGTGACTCCTCTAGGTCACTGTTTTCCATTTCTTCGACCCCATAACTCTGCAATGCTGTTCACAGAACGGCTTTTTGCTAACATCTGGAGGAGCATTTCCGATTTCCAGATGCTGCCAAGTCCTTTCTTGTCTCTTCTAAGCACACACTCTCTCTATCTCTCTCTCACCTCTCTTGGGAGTTTCATCACATGCATGTGGGAGTAAGAAGCATATTGGGGCATGAAGTACAAGTCTAAAGCTCTTAAAATTTAACTGATGGCTCATTATTAGATCTGATTATGGTGACTCGCTCTTTACTGAGCTGTTTAATTAATTGCCATTTGTTCCATTAATCATTAAAAGGTATTTTTTTATGATTAATTTTAAGAGGTTCAACATTCCTTACTGCTAGAAGCTACTGATGTGTCTATTCAATTTAAATATCTATATGCTTGCTTATTCGTGCACATTGTGTCCCACCCAGAGGGAAATTCCATTTCTTGGAGGTTGCTCTTTTAAAGCTTAAGAAACTTATTTGAGATCGCAGTTGTTTCATTTATGTTCGGTATCAACTTTGTCACAGATATTTCTCCTAAATTTCCTGGGGAGAAATAAAAATACTCAAATAAGACAATTCTTGATGAACTGTAAGTATAGAGCTTAGTAAAGCTTAAACAAATGATGTGGATAGTACAGCTTATATCATTTTGTCCTGAAAATTATTTAAAGAAAAATGTTTGAGTTCATCACTTTTGACTGCAGCATTTGATATATTGGCAAATTTAAGCACAGTTTGAGACTTTATTGAGATCTATTCTGAAATTAGAAGAAACACATGTGAGAATACTGTGGCCTTTTTCTCAGGAGAAATATCTGATAAGCAGAAGTCTTGGCTCTCCATCTCTCTGCTGTCTATGTCTAGAAGAAACAACATAATAATGAGATAGTAGAGTTCATTTGTGATTTTAAGATCCCTTAAACCATTCACACAATGCTGTAATTGTGCAAAGAAACATGACAAATGACTGCTGTGATCACTTTGTACTCAATCTAATTAATTAAATACTTCCTACAAAACCAGATCAAAAACATGTCCAGGTAATATTTCTCCCAAATGAAAAAAAAAAAATTATGGATGGATGGATAGATTTGTTCATCAAATTCACCCATTCAGATCTTGTCAGTTAGGCTGCAGTGCTACTTTGACCCTTGACCCCTCTCTATTTCATTGCTACCATAGGAGTTTGAGAATGCAGAGGGAGAGGACTATCCAGGGGACATGTCCACGCAGGCATCGCCTGCATCTCACGCCGGTCCCGATGTCTACATCCTGCCTCTCACCGAGGTCTCGCTGCCTGTCGCCAAGCAACCTGGCCGATCAGGTGGGTTATTGTCACACCACGTCTGAGGATATTGCTAATATTTGCCATTGATGAAGACTTGTTGTGTTTTGTATACTGATCCCCATGAAAGACCATGCTGATTGACCTGGAATTTATGTTGGTGAACAATATGGCTATGTTGGATCACCAGCTAGACCAGCTCCAAACCAGGAGATTTATGTATGTCTAAGCTGGACTTCTCAGCAGGGCTGTCATATGAGCAAGACAAGATGTAATAGCACTTAAGAAAGCTCAAGGTTGTTGTCCTCCCAGTCTTACATCCTCTCTGACCCTGCTTATGCAACTCCCATACAAGATTCACATTCTCTGGACTAGAGTTTTTTCCCCAGAGGACATTGTTAATGTGTTCGGTCTGGCTTTTAATACACAAGTTCTCCAGTGTAAAATCCAGAAGGGACCAACGCCCTGCCACTGCGGCCCAGCCTCCACTCCCTCTTCCTGGGGCGGACACTCTCCCACAGTCCTGTGTTGCTATGGGCCTTAAGGAGCCAGTGCAGCTGCTCAGTACTAATAGCCATGGAGAATAATGAGTGCTTTGGTTGTCAGTGTTGTTTCTCTCTATTTTCTTTCTTTTCTGCCTTTTGCTTTCTATTTTGGGGGTGATGGGTATATGGTAAAGAGAGACAGATTAGACAAAATTTGTATATAAATCTCTTTGAATAATTTTGAAATCTGTAGAGCTCTCAATTTAGCAAGTTAATTTTGTGCTAAAATATTGTGTAAATAAATGAAAGCTAGACATCATGCCCCGAGCATTCCGTAAATTCTGTAATAAGGAATGTTCCTACCATCTGAGCAATTTAAGCTTGATGTGCTGCCTTGATACTCTAGGGGGCAGTCAGCGTGCCAGCTGTACAGTCAACACACCTCGTAAAACCAGCGAGCAGGCATAATACAGGCTTGTACAGATGTGCTTTCGCGCTCAAAGACAGCTGGACGGAGCACAACAGAATGCAATAATTTCGAGATGCATTTTACAAAGTTTCAAATTTCGTTTAACTTGATATATCGTCCTAAAAATATAGTCCTTACGACTAAAAGCACTGAAAACTAGTGAGAAGCGACGCAACCAGTGAGATGCTCCACAAGCGTCTGTCTGATGCATGAGTACATTTACCAACAATTAAACATAGAGCAGAGAGATGTAGGCCAATAATTGCATTATGCTGAATGGTATGGAAAGAATGGTGGTGTTAAGAAAATACAATTATTTTATGATATACAGTATTCTCTGAAAACAAGTCTTAATATCTTATACAGCTTTGATTCTCAAGTAAGTTTATCTTGTTCTAAATTTGTTTAAATACATTTTTTTTACTAAAAAACAAGATAATGATTTAAAAACCTTTTTTCAAGTGTAGAATAGAAATAGACACATCTCAGATATTATTGTACAAAGAGATTGACGTTACTGTAATAGCACACACAGATTTAGTAAAAATCGTTGTTAAGCACTGCATTTCACTACATTTTCAATACCAGAATTCACTCAAGTCAAAATTCAAATGTACAGAACTCTGTGTGTACAGAACCGGATTAAGCACACAGAAAGGGAGTGGCAACCTCATTTAGCTTGTCAAGTATTCAAAGTATAAGTCAAGTATTCATTATGTACAGGAAATAAAAATGTTCATTGTGATTGGCTTTGTGCTGCATACTATATGTTGCAGGCACGTGCTGTGGGCTTTGAGACTGAGCAACTATCAAAGATTTTAAATACACATTATTAAACACTGTGCCCAAAACACATTATACGGGTGAGTGTAATGTCGTGGAAATGTTATTGATGTAAATAACCCCCCGAGTCAATGGAAACAGTTAAGTCACGGTGGCAAACTTCAGGACCAAATTGTATAAATTCAGGAGAGTAATACTGTTTATTTCACACAAATTAAAGATTGTCACATATTGAGCCAAGCATGTTTATGTCCATTAAATCATACAATGAACTATAGTGCCATAAGTGCCGTATGTTTGACATACAACAAAAAGAAAAAGAAAAGATTGCCAGTTACTAGTTTCAACTTCATAGGCCACACACATCACGCTTCACAGATCAGAACCACTGGAATGGTCAGCAGCAACAAACTGACCAACAATGTAACAATCTTAACCTGAATGCACAAGGCAAATATTATGTAGACATGGCTGTGGCCTAAAGTTAGAACTATGAAACAGACATAACACAAGGATGACATGATTGCCAGATCACCACTTCATAGCCCCAGACTTACCAGAAACAATGACCTAATATTTATGACCTAGTATCAATAACACATATTTTTAATAAATATATTAACTTACTTTTACGTGAACACAAAATCCATGCGTCTCTCCGTGCAAATGAACATCTCCGTCACTTTGTTGTAAAAGTTTCGATAGCCTCTCTTTCTCGATTTTTAATTGAAATTAAATTTGCCAAATCTGCGTAGGTGCTTACATTGCAGAAAAAATGTCAATTTTAGCACTTAATAACGCATTAGTTATGTGAATGTGTTAACAAAACTAAAATCAGACAGCGTGACTGAAGGAAGGAGCTTCTGATTGGTTTACTCATCTTGGTGAGCATGTTTACCTTGGCCATTTGTTGTAGTGGGCATGAAATGGCGGAAAACTGGTGCTTTGAATGACAGAAAGCATAACATATGTGCTTATACAGTACCCGGGGGTGGCACCAAAGCGAATAAATGAAAAACTGTCTGTGCTGTTCAACTGAGATGAAAGATGACGCATTTGGATGAAAACAATTCTTTATATTAACAATTATATATAAATATTTCAGTGTAATTTTTCTTTTCACCCTTCTGTTAGGTAAGCACTGCTTATATGGACGGCACGTCCCTGGTATGTTTTATTATATACACAGTATATGGCTCTGATTTAGAAAGGAAATTCATTTCAGTTGTGTAGCATTTTTATCTCTCTTAGATATCTGTCACCCACTCTCTGTTCTTCTCTCTCTTTTGCCTCTTCCTTTTCCCTCTTTATCTCTCTCTAACTCCATTTCGATCCGAGCAAACTTCTGCCTGTTGAATAATGCCGCTTCTGCCAACCTACGTAAATGTGCATTGGAATGTGAGGAATCCAAGAAAGGATGCGTACAGTCAGATCCATGGAAAGAGACTCTCTCTCTCTCTTTCCCATAACAACAGCTAACTTCATAAGAGGCTGATAGTGATGTAGGCAGCTAATGTGGTGAGATAAGTAAAGGTCAAAGGTTAAGAGGGTGCGGTTGTCCATATGCTGCCCACAGAGCTCACACACAACTCTCTACTGTGGCATTTCATTTACTTGATTAGAAAATAATGGATTGCACCTGACAGATATTTATGCTAATGCTTTATCTCCCACTGCTAAAAAGTGTTACAAATGTGTAAATGAAAACATTTGCAGATTTAGATTACTGAAGGAATAAATTATAAATCTATTAATTTCCAAATAAAAATGTGAATAAATAAAGCAATTTAAAAAATGGACAAATAAATGGACACGTTTAAATGTGTTTATTTAACTCATGTTTGAAATGTACTTATATTTAGCAATAAAAGAGCACATTAATAAGTCATTTTTAAATGCACCTTTTAAATTGCATTTTAAAAAGCATTTGGCAGCTGCTTTTCTTCATCCATTTGCCAGTTGCTTTTCTTTATTGTTTAGCTTTTCCTTTTCTTTTACCATTTGTCAATCCATACCAGCCCAGGAGTGCCAATTAATAAAGCACATCAAATAATCGATCTATTATTTTGAAAATAAAAACTTTAAATAATAAATAAAATGATAAATGGACAAATAAAAAGTCACATTTAAATGTGTTTATTTAAATCATGTTTAAAATCTCATAATTTTAAACAATAAAATTGTAAAAAAATTGTATTTATTTATGTTTAAAATGTAATTAAATGTAGCAATAAATGATTCAAATAATGATTCTTTTAAATGCACTTTTTAATGCACTTTAAAAGCACATTTTATGTTGCATTTTAAAAAGGTATTTGGCAATGGCTTTTCTTTTCCTTTTTCCTTTTCTTTATCCAATTCAGAATCAAGTAAAAAAAATGTAATTGGACTATTGACTCATCAAGAGCAACCAATGAAATTTTGACTCAGTTATAAGACACACCCCCTCTCCCACGTGGCACTCGAAGATGGCCTGTCATTGCATGACTTTACAAGCAGTTTACTTGATATTATTTGATCTGAAAATCCCATGCATAAGAAATGGATGCAAAGCATATCAGAAGTTAATGGTGGCTCATTCATTGTTGCTATGAAATGCTGAGCGCGGCCCTACCTGAGCGTGCACAGTGATATGTGTCCAGGATGGGAGCTGGTAATCGTGATGCTGTCAACAAAACCAGCCTCCCGATCCGCACCCCGAACTGAAACACGTGCAGCAACCACCATTTGCCTCACCCTACTTCACCGCTTGAGGTACCAAGCCGATGAAGAATACTGCCAGGTCCTGTACTAAAGCACCTCGATGAAGTTGGCACTTTTAGAATTTAGAGTATGAAGTCATAAAAACTAAGAAGTAACACAAAAGTATGGAAATGATGCAGTGACCAAAAACAGTTACAGGTATCATTACATCCCTAATATATATATATATATATATATATATATATATACATGGGAGGGTTACTTTTGAAATGTATTCCACGACAGATTACGAAATACATGCTGTAAAATGTAATTTGTAATGTATTCCGTTACATTACTCAAGGTCAGTAACGTATTATAAATACTTTGGATTAATTCTTCAGCACTGGTAGATATTTTCACTTGTTTTGACTATAAAAACTCTGCCAGTACAGTAAGACAAAATACACATGTTAAAAATACATTCTCTGAAAAACCTAAATATCTTACGCAGTTTTGTTTCTAAAACAGGATCAATCTAATTGATCTTGTTTTAAGGATTTTTAGATATTTTTACAGGGGAAAAAAAAAAAAAATATTATCAAGAAAACAATTTTTGCCCTAATATCAAAGGTCTTACTAGAAAAAAATAATTATGATAAAATGTGAATATACTTGATAAAAAAATATGATCGTGCCTGGTAACATGTGCATGTAAAATGGCTAGAAATAGCATTTTAGCTTAGCGAAAAGCTGGCAATTTACACAAGGTTTATTTCTATTTCTTCTGCTCCAAAATTACTTCAAACATACTTCTCTGTCTGCTCGTATGAATGTAACACATCTTAAGAGCATTTAACCGCTGTTCAAATGCACTTTTGATCACATAATTTATATGTATGAATTTTTCCATCTGAAAGGACTAAATATTAAATGAAACAAATGACAATAAAATGCAAATTAATCTCTTCAGTTATCAAAATACTTTTTGAATGTAACTGTATTTTATTTAAATTGTAACTGTAGTGGAATACAGTTACTTATATTTTGTATTTTAAATACGTATTCCCATTACATGTATTCCGTTACTCCTCAACACTGTATATATATAAAAATGGTAAAATTACTAATATGACATGCTGAATTGGAAAACGTACCATTTATAAATGCGCTGACAACAGCAAAAGTGTGATTTTGTATGAGTATTAGTCATATTACCAAGTGACAAATTAATTTGTGCCTAAATAATATAGACTTTGGATGCACAGTGTTTGGCATCAACAAAATATATGGGAAGCGTTTCTACTTGTTTTCCAAAGCTGATAAACCTACTTATTTTGCAGTCCTATCTATGAACAATGATATGGCTAGTTGCAGTTTTTATTGGCATTGGCATAAAACAACCCTATTAGAACTGACAATTTTTGGGTCACAACCCCCCATTTGAGAACCATGGCTGTTTTTTAGAGCCAATTCATTGGGCCCAGAGGAGAGGGGGCCATCTGTAAACGGGCCTGTGAATTTCAGGTACAGCTCTGTTTTTAGGAGTGACTGGAATGATGTCACTCCTCAGAGATGAGGCTGAGGTATGAAATACAATCCTCCAGCCGGAAAGTGCCGGTGCAGTCAGGCCTCCCTCAATCACTGTAACACAATCAATGAGCTGTTGTCAGCCATGTGTCTTTGGCTTTTTTAGCATTTGTCTGCAATCAGGCATGTCTTTCTCCTATTGAGGAGTCAGTGAGACAAATGAAGAAATTAATTGTTGCGTGTTTTCCCTTTCAATTCGAGATGTTTGAGCCAAACAGTTAATGTATTGCCCTCTGGTGTACAGTATCCACCCCAACACAGCTGTGCTCATAAACCCACCCACATACACACGCATGCATGCATCTTCTTCTGAGCATGTCAATTCTCTGAAGGTCACATCATTTCATATAATATGCACACCCCTGCTGAAAAACAAATTGGCTTAAACCAGCCAAAGCTGGTTTGCTGGTCCTATCTGGGCTCCAAGCATGGTCAGGCTGGTCTGTTTACTTTTTTGAGGGGTTTTGGGCACCTCTGGGCAAGACCAGCTTGACCAGGCTGGAAGACCAGCTCAAACCCGCTAAGACCAACAAACCAGCTCTCTTTCTTTCAGTCAGATATTTACTTCATCAAACTGCATCACAAAATAATTATCCAAACTGATTTGCATTACTCAGAAAGATGGACTAGAGGGACGGATAAAGCAGGATGTGCAAAATGTGTTTCATAATGTAAATTCCATTTGGCTGGAATGGAATGATTTTTCTCTATCATTTGACCAATGACTGCATTCCCAGCAGCCACTTGTCCAGATGTCACTGTCACTAACCTGCACAGAGGTAATGAGCAAGCCAAGTAGTGACACTCTGGGCATTTTCTGATACAAGATGTTATGTTTGTTGACATATTGTTGTTATACTGTAGGCAGCATCATGTAGGGATCCCAGTACTGTTCTATTCAGTTTTGAATATTTGGCTATTGTGACATTGGCCTTGTTCACACTGCACAGGGGACACATTTAGAAGTGACAGCCACATAAAATTGTGTGTATGGCCCAAGTTGTTCCGTATGTGAATGGAGGAAGGCCAGAAAAATACTTAACGCATGTGCACATACGCAAACGCGAACGCTTGGCCAACACATTTCCAACATGCTGTCCAGTTGAGCATGCTTACATTTTTGCATTATGGGGTGGTCACACTACATTTTGCGCTCCATTCACTCCCATTCAAACGCATCCGAATGCAGCAGAGCGGAAACGTAAGCTTGTGCGAAGAAATTTTGTACTATGCTGCTTACCAAAGTTCAAGCTTGGTAAACTTTAAATCATGAATTCATATGACAAGAGGACGCGCGACCAATTAGAGACTGAAACGTCATATGCTGATCTCTTAGCTCAATTCAAAGGATAAATATTTCAAAGCTGCGAGATGTATTGTTGCAGGAAAGTGAGTACACAATATATTTTTACATTTTTAATTTAATATTATTTGTTTTTTTGTAATGTATTATTTACTTACACCAGAAGTCTTCCCACAAGACATCATATCCTGGTCCATTGCATTGTACAAAAAAAGTCTTACGTTCAAAAGTCTGTGCTATTAAACTCAGCATGTTAATTATTCAGGTTAGTTACTATCAATATATGAACTTTTACATACTTGCTCAGCAAAATTCTCTTCAAACTGTTAGGACTTTTGTACATTTTGGTTAAGAAATTTCCACAACATATACAGTAGGCAAGAAACTAGTAGATTAGACAGACTAAGTCTCATAACCTTGTTTTCATTTGCATCAAATTAAAGGGATAGTTCACCCAAAAAAAATGATTCTGTCATAATTTACTCACCCTCATGTCATCACAGATGGGTATGACTTTCTTTCTTCTGCAGAACACAGACAAAGATTTTTAGTAGAATATCTCAGCTCTCTTGATCCATACAGTGAAAGTGAATGGTGGCCAAAACTTTGAGGGTAAAAAAAAAGCACATAAAGGCAGCATAAAAGTTATCCATACAACTCTAATGTTTAAGTACATGTCTTTAGTAGCGATATGACATGTTTGGGTGAGAAACAGATTCATATTTGTAATTTTTTATAATAAATTCTCCCTGCGATATGCACGAAGAATGCAAACCACCAAAAACAAAAGATGAAGAATGTGGAAGTGAAAAAGGTCTTAAATGTTGATCTGTTTCTCACCTACACATATCATATTGCTTCTGAATATATGGATTTAGCCACTGGAGTCTTATGGGTTACTTTTATGCTGCTTTAAAGTGCTTTTTGGACCTTCAAATTTCTGGCATTGTATGGACCTACAGAGCTGAGAAATTCTCTAAAAACCTTTGTTTGCATTCATCAGAGAAAGAAAGTCATACAAATCTGGGATGGCATGATGGTGAGTAAATGGTGAATTTTCATTTTTGGGTGAACAATTTCTGTACTATACTGTATATATTTAATAATGCTGCATTCAGTATGCTCTATGGTTGTATGCAACCTTATTGATTTTAAGTTACTATACTTGTCAGTATTTTGTTCTGTATTTTTTTGATCCTATTCCGCACACACAGAAACCTTTCTGATTTGCTTACCGGCCATTTGCTCTGCCTGTCACAGGCTACAAACCTCAGGAATAATAGCATTAGTTTTTGTGCTCTCTCACTGGTACCAAGCAGCACCACTGTGAGGACAAAGGGCCTGATTCTCCCCAGCAAGGGGTCTCTGCGAGGTGGCAGGGAGAATGAACAGTCTCTACAGCATCACGTGTGTGTAAAATATGGTTGCTGCATAACAAGGCAACAGAGAGTGAGACTTATCATATACACTTTCAATGAACTGTCTGTTTGTGGCCATCATGATCAGCATCTATGTGTGGATGCAGACAGGAGAAAGAGAGAGAAAGGGACTGTTGGCTTTTTTTATTTAGAGATATGTGAGGATCTGTCAAATAGGGGGTGGAATGGTACAGAAATTCACTTGCCAAATCCGTCCCTACTGCGGCAGACTCCATCCGTTCCCTGCGTTCTCTAACATCTGCATTTCAGAAAAATGTTTTTCAACCAGTTTGATAGATCATGGGGAGACTTTGAACTCTACAACCAAACTGTTGTCTTTGATTTTGTGCCAATGAACATCACTCTTTCGCAGAAGATTTACACTCTGACCCTTTTGGAGAGGATATTTGGAAGATGACGTTTTTGCTGGAGGAAGATCTTAAGTCTTCACTTATTTCACTCACATTGTGAGAAAATCTAAGGTTCAGACAATGATCATCATCATTTTTCTTATAGTTTTTTGGGGAGGAAACTGCAGGGTTTTTTTTTATAACATTTGCTGTCAGTTCAATGAATCTAGCCTATGCATATAGTGGTGTCAAAGTGTGTGACCACATGGAAAATCTGGAACTGAAAATGTAATTTAAACCTAGAAAGAAACAGAAAATTTTAGGATTTTAAAATATTTTAAAAAAAGAAATAGTTGTGAGGGAATGAAGGAAAAATATTTAAGATTTTGCAATATTTTTAGGTTTTCTAATTAAATTAGCATATTTGTGACATTAAGCATGTTAACGCCTTTGTTTGAAATGTCAGATTTCCTCGCTTGCATTGAAGCATATAAGATGCTCTTTGGAAAATTCTCAAATCATGCTGGGATAACATGGACTATCAGGTTCTGCACTTAAGGAGTCCATGTCAGTTTGAGTACTGAACATGCTGTCATTAAATCAGAAGGAAGACACATAAATAAAAAACAAAGAAATACTAAAACTGATGTAATTTTTCTTTTTAACTTTTAACTCAAATTTTGATACTAATGATATACTTTGTAATGAAAAAAATTAGCAATTGTGAAAAATGCTAAATAGAAGCATTCTCATGTGGACTTTTAGACCCCACTGTATATACTAGACCTGTATTTTACAATTCATTTATTGTATTGTCTGTGTCTTCTTGTTGATATTTACTCTCTAGTCCAGCTCCTGAGATCCAAAGATCTTGGCTGCCACAGCTTGCTTTACATAAAGGAGATAGGACATGGCTGTTTTGGAAAGGTAAGCCTAGTTTATTTGTTTATATATTTACTGTGCAGATGTAGATGCTCTAGGCTGCGTCAGTACAGATCAAATGTTTAGCTTTATTCTGCTCTGTGCTCAAGTGTAGTTTAGTCCTGAGGATGTGAAAATGTCTTCCACGCTACATTACCTTTGCCGTCCCTCTGTTACACTGCTCTCATCTTCAACCTTTGATGTTGGATATCTTGCAATCTCACTGCAAGCAGTATTGAGAGAGTTAAAGGGATAGTTCACCCAAAAATAAAAGAAATCAGTAGTAATTTTTTACCCTCATGTTGTTTCAAACCTCTATGACTTTTTTGTATGACAGACTGACCGTTAACATTCATCTTCATTGTATGGGAAGAAGATGCAATGAAAGAAGGGCTGTCAGTTGATTACATTTTTTGTATTTATTATATTTATTTTTTATTGTATTGTCCACTGATGTGGAAATGTTCCTTTGGCTTCTAACCACAATACAAAAACACACAAGATTTGCAAATTAAAATAATACTGTACATTGTGCACAAAATCTCATTCATAAATGATCACAATTGGATTAAAAATGGAAAAAACAATAATTACACTCCTCCACTGAGCAGTCTAATGGCCTTAGGCACAAAAGTATTCTTAAAAACGTTTTTTTTTTTTTTTTTTAGCTCTGTACCGCCTTCCTGATGGAAGCATTACAAATTCAGCATGCAATGGATGTGCATGTGAATCGTGATTAATCGCATAATGTTTCATAATTAATCAAAATTAATCGCAATTAATCGCAGATTTTAACAGTGCTGAAATTGTACTCTATATGTACTTCTTTTCCTGTCAAAATGCATTTATTTTATTTTTTAGAAAGAAAACAAAACAATAAAGAAAACAAAATGTAACAATAATGCTTAATTAACATTTTCCAAAAACAAAGCCTTCCACAGTATAAAGATAGAAATGCGATAAAATAGCACCATTTCAAGTAGCCTTAAATGTTTCGCTAAGTCTAAGTGGGAGGATGATTATTTAAAAGAATTAGTCCCCATGGGTTGCATATCCATTGCAAAGCACATTAAATCTTTTAAACTCTCATCCTCCACTATATTAATCAGCTGGCAGACTGTGGCTATCCGCTGTGCTACAGCAATTGTGCAGCTGCATTCAAAATTCACATCAGGGCATCAATGCCAGTGTCAACCACTGCCTTGTACTCTACATAATGTAGTGAATTGTTTGCATCAATCAATAATAAGGCCATTACCACTTGCCCGGAGTGTAATGATTCCAGGCATACAAATAGCAAAGGTTTCCACATACTCCGACTAGTGTTTATACTTGTTTATGCTTTGTTATTGGTAAATACGTTGATTTCGATTAAGAAAAATGTATTTGTTAAAAAAAATTTTTTTAAATTAATAGCATGTGTGAACTTTGACAACCTTAAATAAAGTAAAGGTAAATGGTAACTGAGGCTTTCAGTCAATAACCTTCTGCCTTTGTCTTCCATGGAAGAAAGAAAGTCATTTGGAACACATGAGGTTCTAGTGTTGTAGTATTAGTAGTATGTAGTATTATTACTAGTGTAGTAGTAAATTATGACAGAATTTTCATTTTTGGGGGAATTTTCCCTTTAAGGGAACCCAATAAAAACATATATTTTGGGGGGAAATTAAAAATCTATATATTTTAAAGTTAAAAAAGTAGTTTAGAAGTTTTTCAATTTAGTTAGTTATTCGAATCTTTGTTATTATTTAAACACTTAATTTACTACAATTATCTCTGTGTTTACATTTTGCTAAATAGTCATGTTTATTACATAATGGCAGGCATTTAGGAGCAAAAATGATTTTATATGTCTGTTTAGCATTAGTAGTTTACTTGAACATGGTTGGGAATGGTGGATGCCTCTTTCATTCTCATTCTTTCTCTTCTTCCTTCTTTTTGTAACACACATACATAAACACACTCTACCCCAATTTCCCCAACTTTCCATTGACTGGGTATGTCCATCTGTATGTCTGTGTCTCCGTGGCTGCATGTTTACCAATATCTCATCTGGTTTTGTTTCGTGTGCTTCTTTTGCATGATTCCAAAATTTCTTTTTGGTTTGTGTGGAATATCTGTCTTCCATTCCTGTCCTTCCTTTGTGCCCATTTCCTTCCTGTGTGTATCTATTTGTATCTATATATATGTCACCCTGTCCATAATTGTGCGTTTTGTCCAATTTTCCTCTGTTCATATATGTATGTCTGTGTTTTCTGTTGTCTTTCCCTTGTGTGGATGTGCATTGTGCCTGTGTGTGTTGGTGTGTTGATGTTCACAGGTATTGTTGGGGGAGGTTCACTCTGGTCTTAGCAGTACCCAGGTGGTGGTGAAGGAACTAAAGTCCAGCGCCAGCATTCAGGACCAGATGCATTTCTTGGAAGAGGCTCGTCCATACCGGTAAACAAATCATGAATTGTATATTTCAATATTTATCTCATGTTTTTTGCTAGAATGTGGGGGTGGTGTGGCCTTGTGGTTAAAGACCTCATGAAATGGCTTGACAAGCATAGTATTCTTTCATGAGTTGACGTATTTTCTCTTAAAATAGGACATTGTGGCGGTGCATATAAAAAGCTTGTCTGCTTTTATATATAAAAAGTCAGTTGTTTTTCTTCTCCTAGGTTGCACTTGAGTTACTGTCCTTATAATAAATGTACTGTAAGTTGCTATGGATGTGTCTGTTTAATTACTAATTAGAATGCAGGACTTTATATATGTGTAGTGTGACTGTGGTGTATTTAAATTATAATGGGGCTAAAACACTCTGTCCAGGACTCTCCAGCACCCAGCTTTAGTCCAATGCCTCGCCCAATGCACAGAGGTCACACCCTACTTACTGATCATGGAGTTCTGCCCTCTGGTTAGTACAAACTTCTGTCTAGATTTACATTTTCTCTCGGTAGAAACAAGAGGTCATGGAAAAGGAGATTCCAATTGTAATTAATACGTGTCAAGGTGGATATCTTAGTACATTATTAATGGTGTTTGCTAAGGCAAACAGCACTATTACTATTGCTCATACTTAGGGTTAGGGTTTTTTCCAACCTATGCATTCAACTTTAGTGTGTAGCTCTTCAAGCAATGTTTCTGCTCAAATTGTGTGACTGGCTGAGTAGGAGGTACTTTTCTAAGTTATGAGACTAATTTTATTCTTGTACATTTTACTACATGCAAGAGTTACTTCCTGTTTTTTGGTTCTTGCTTTTATATAATTCTTCTGTTATGGTTAATAATGATCTACCCAGGCCATTGTCTACAGCTTTGATAAAAGATGAATAAAAATAGTAATATATTGCCCCCCAGTGGCCTGCCAGTGCAAAACAGACTAACAGTGCATACTTTGGGCATCTGGACGTACTGATTAGAATTTTTGCCTTGTGTTTGTATTTTAAGCTTTATGTTTGTATTTTTTTGTCTTGAGATGTATTTGTTTGTTTTCCATGGTTGATGTTAACAGGGTGATGTTAAAGGCTACCTGCGCAGCTGCAGTGCAACAGATTCCATGATCCCTGACCCCTTACTGCTTCAGAGAATGGCATGTGAGATTACTTCAGGCTTGCTGCACCTTCACAAAAACAACTTTACCCACAGGTGTGCCGCCACTTTGATACAAACTCTAACATCCTGATTTACACTCTAATTAACTCTTAATGAAAAATAAAAAGGGCCCTTTTTTAATATACTTTATTATTTATCGTCATGTTCATCTTATGATAAAGCGCTAAAGGAAAACCATTAGATTTAGATATATGAGGATGAATATAATGATCTGCTTCCTGTCCAATGGTTTCTCCCTGCAACAATCTCCTGATGCTGACTGAGTGTTCTTACTCCACTCCAGCATCAGTGATTTTGTTGCCGGGGGTAACCAAACATCTCCAAGCAACTTCAACATCTCGCTGCCAAGGTTTTTCATTGTAAAGGCTCCATAAAGGGAGAATGTTCCAGTGCCTTAGGAAGGTAATGTCCCATTAGCTACTCATCAAATGTGTGCATTAGAGTCTGACATTGTATCTGTTTTATTGTGTAACTGTTTGACCATTTTTTAGAGGGTGTCCAAGTTAATCAAACCCATCAATTAATGCTTTAGCTGGATATTTGTTCTGGAATAATTTAGGCCACACCCAATTTTCACAAGAGGATCATCAAATTTATTTATAATGCTCTGATTTTTTACAGTGATTTGGCTTTAAGAAATTGCCTGCTTACATCAGACATAAACGTCAAGATCGGAGATTATGGACTATCACACAACAAGTATAAAGTATGTAAAGTTTAATCTTATTTTTCTATATCATATTTACATAATGAAGAAGAATAAAATATAAAATGAGTTTTAAGATTGCAGTCATTTAATTGAAATCTGCTTTTTCACTTACTTATTTCCCTAACATTAAGTACTATGCCCTCTTGTCTATTCCTACCCAGGAAGACTACTTTGTGACATCAGACCAGACTTGGATTCCTTTACGCTGGATTGCCCCTGAGCTGGTGGATGAGGTTCATGGTAACTTGCTGGCGGTGGACCAAACCAAGGAAAGCAATGTCTGGTCAGTACCCCTACAAAATGTAACAGCAATAGCACAATTTTTATATTTATGTGGTAAAAATAAAGTAAGATAAAGGCTTTCAACTTAGCATTTATGCTGACAAACAATCATCAAAATTTGAAACAACTCTGATGATTGTTTTATGTCTAGATAGATATAGAAGTCATTATTGATTGATGCAAACAATCTTTATATTGTTTATAAATCACTTTTTACTTTACAGTTACAAAACTATATTATTTCTTTCTGTACCTAAGGTCACTTGGTGTAACGATCTGGGAGCTGTTTGAGTTGGGGAATCAGCCATATCGTCACTATTCAGACAGACAGGTTCTCAGCTATGCTGTAAAGGACCAGCAATTGAAACTGCCCAAGCCTCTAATTAAGCACCCTCTTGCTGAACGCTGGTAGGTGTTATCAACTTTCTATTGCCCTTTTTGCTTATTTAATTATCTGGAGTTAGATCTCTGATTTTTTTTATTCTCTGTAGTCTTTTGATTTTTACTCTTTGCTTTCGAAAACTTTTTCCTAAAACTGTAGTTTTGCTTCGCAAATATGAACGTTCATTTGGCAAGTTATTAGATCATTTCCTTCATATTGCTATCAATTAATTTGGGTACACATAACATGTACATGAACTCATTGTAAAATTAACATCAGTATTTTAGTTTAAAATGTAAATGACTGTATAAGGGAAAGCATTTATCTTGGGTCCTATGACTGGTCACTATTTTAATTTCTACAGTATTTCTAAGTTTTTCACCATTTTTAAAAGATTTATGTCCTTCACTTGTTCATTTTAAATGGTCCTAAGGTGTGGATAATTAATTTAAAAACGAATAAAAGTACAAACATTCCATGTAGTCTCTTAATTAATATGAGGTCAAAAAAGCTGCAAGCATTAAAAATAGAAATTAATTAGCAAAAATCTGTTTAAAAAAGTTTAAGATGGTGTATATAATGTTGCACCGGTGGATGTGTCAACATTCCAAAAGTATTTCATGTCAACTACCCATATTCATGATCATCTGCAAATTTCTAATAATATTTGTCCTGTGAATGTATCATCAGGTATGAAGTAATGCAGTTCTGTTGGCTTCAGCCTGACCAGAGGCCAACTGCAGAGGAAGTTCATCTGCTGCTTAGTTACCTATGTGCCAAAGGTGCCAGTGAGGCTGAAGAAGACTTTGAGAGACGCTGGAACTCTTTGAGACCCAACACAAGCCAATCCAATCTACACGGAGCCGGTGCACTTGGAATTGGCATGCCCGTGTCATCCACCACTTCCTCATTCCCTCTACTGGAGCACTTTCCCTCTGGAGACAGCTACCACTCTGAGTCTGGAGATGACATCCTAACAGTTACTGAAACTAGCCATGGCCTCAACTTTGAGTACAAGTGGGAGCAGGCCAGGGCTGAACAGCACTACCATTCTTCATCCACTAATGGCACTTTAGGTCAAGGAAACCCCCATTGTCAGGAGATCTACTACCCTCCAGGAGGAATGGTGGGTGATTGTGCAGTTGAAGGACTTCCCCTAGGGGTTTCTCCTTCATACTATGAGCCCAAGCAACTACACACCCCTGGTGTGGTACCAGTTTTGAGCGCTCATAGTCCATTTGTGAGTAATGAGTATTACATCCGCATTGAGGAGCCAGTGCAAAGTAATATTGACATGAACTTCACCATGTGTGCTTACAGTCCAGAGTTTGGGGAAGTCAATGGAATCTTTTTAACTGGTAGTGGAGACTCTGGGGAGTGTATCAACTGTCCCTCTGAAGCCAAGCCAGAAGACATATACTGGTCAGCGGAGGTCCACAAAAGCAGTGCCTATGATTCAGACACCAGTCCTGCTATGTCTCTAACTATGGAGCCTCTTTTAGGCCATGGAAGTCCTCTCAGGCCATGGGAGTCTGGTCACTATGTTTCATACAAAGACAGAGATATAGGTTACTATTATGAGCCATCACCTCCAAAGCGAATGGACCACTACTTGATTGGAGACCCAACAGAACTTCCACAAGAGAGCTGGGGGTCTCGAAGCCTGAGACAAGCACTTGGGGAACTGGAGGATCCTTTAGGGGTCTCACCATCACTTGGCAGTCCACCACAGGGATATGCTGATCCTTACTTAGAGAACATACAAGGCTCCATTATTGGAAAGAATGTCACAGGAGGGTACTATGATATGATGGGTTCCTTGAGGAAGACTATGCCAGGCAACCACTCAGTTTGCATCGACATGGCGTCGGGTGGAGCTATATTTGTAGGGCATAATGACAGTGACTCTGACGAAGACATATTTGTGGAAAGGCGAGGAATGAGTTGGTCCACCAACAATCCAGCAATTAACAACCCAATGAATTTGTGTCAGATGCAAGGGTCTTGTCTGCAGGATTCTTATGCAGACTTCCACTACACTATGCCAATGACGGATGTTGAGGATACATGGCCAGAAGAGCAGAGCCTGCCATACCACATTTCTAAACCAGTCGACTGCTTAGAGGCAACAGTCAAAAGTAATACTTGTTTGGTGCATGGAAGACATGTTTCTTCAAACCCTTCACCTGAGTGCAACTCGTATATAAATATATGCCACGAACCCAGAGAGGCTGAAGTATACCCCGTGCCATGTTGTCAGGCTTTGAGCAGTTCACATTTTGTTGACCCTCTAACAGGGACACTTGTGAGGAACTGCTTCATGATTGACTGTATTCCAGGGAAAAGCATGGTGTTACCCCAAAAAGACCAACATCTTGGCCATGCACCTTTATCTGCTGGACATCTAGTGTCCAAAACAGAGACATCAAGGGAAGGTGCAAAACTCTCTGAAGTATCTGAGCAATATGTGGATATTAGAGTAGGGGACATGATCTCAAAACAAGAAAACACTCAACAATCTCCAGCAGACCCTAAGACCGAAGTTCTTACCATCACCTCACAGTTGGAGAAATCCTCAGCCGAATTATTCAATTCAGAGCCCGAGTCAGAGTTGAGTAAGACGGTGGACAGTGGTATGGATCGTGGACGCTCTAGTATCAGTCTAGTGGAGATTGATGACTGTAGCGATGATGAAATTACTGATGTAACCTCAGGGATTTTTTGTGATTTTACAGTGGAAGCAGACACTTTTGACTACACCAATCCAACATTAAAGTCATTACAAAAGCAAGTTGGTACCCCAGACTCAATGGACTCCATTGACATACCATCCACAGCATGTTCAAGTGAGACTCTGAGTCCTGCGTCCATCCATCCATCAAGCTCTCCCAAGACTGTGGACAGTGGCTACGACACAGAAAACCATGAGTCTCCAGAATTTTTTCCAAAGGAACCCCATGAGATACAAGATGCCAAAGCCTTCAACCAGCCCTTGGGAAAGGTGACATCTGAAACTACCTTTGTCAGTGAAGAACAAGCGGTTAAAAGTGCTGAAGCTGAACAGATAGATCACAATGTTGATACTGTAATGGCCTTGACAGCATCTGAGAGCAGTGATGGGGAGTTTAATGCACTGAGTGATAAAACTCCATACAGAGATTCGGCCTACTTCTCTGACAATGATGCAGGGAAAGATAAAGAAAGTGAAGAGGACATCAAAGAACTTGAGGACCAGAAAGAGGGACCAGAAGAAATTATAGATAAAGAAAACCTACGTCCTCCACAGGAGACAGATGGAGATGAATATCTTTTGTCATCTACAAAGGAGAGTGAAAAGGCTCTCGAACAGGCTGAGGACATAACCTCCCAATTTATTTCAAAGGTAGAAGAAGGAGTGTCTTCTTGTGACCATACCATCTGTGAATGTCTCTCAGCTCTTGATAACAAAGTATCCACCATAGAAAACCATTTTGATGTTGAAAACCTTGGGATAGATTCAGATCACTCTGCAGAACTTGCACCCTTGGAATCTCAATTCATTGATTCAGATGTATCCCCTTGTCCCAATGTAAATCATGAGGATTCTTTCAAGCAAGAACTTACCGGGAACAGTCCATCTCTTGACACACTAACCTCTGAGGGTGATGTTGCAGACGATGTTGAGTCCAATGGAGAGGAGAGTATATATGAGCTCGACAAAGTCAAAGATGTGAGCTGTACGATTTTGTCCACAGATGAACCAGTGCCTCAGCAGGAAACTTCAGAGGAGGTGTTAGTGATTGGGCCAGAAAGCAACCATTCTTCTGATTCATCCACACATGAAAATCTGGAATCTAGGAATAAAGACCCTGAAAAGGGATGGCGTAAAAGAAGCTCCACTTGCTCTCCTCCCCCTTTACTAGAAGGACGGATGTCTCCCATGGATGGGGAGGAGGCAGATGAGGAAGATGGCAACTCTGAGGACAGTGATGAATCGGATGAGGAACTGCGCACGTACAGCATTCGGGAGCAGAGTGAAGAAAGTGAGGATGAGAGCTTGCCTGTGCCTATTATTGTAAGTGACAGCAGTGATGCACACAAACTCAGAAGCCTTCTCAAGATACCAACTCTGCTTAGCGATTCACTGTCCGATGACATGGACACCAAAAAAAAGGTGGTGTCCTTCTTTGATGATGTCACCGTCTTTCTGTTTGACCAGGTTAATATTCCAAGTGAAATTTCTAATTTTCATGAATTGAATGTAACCACTGAACTATATTTTAGTACAAACCCTAAAATATATATATATGTTATTTTGAATAGGAAAGCCCTACCAGGGAGCTGGCAGATAACAGCTCTCCCCTTGGTGGAGAGTCAAGCAAACCAAGTGCAAAGGACGAAGTACCAAACCAGAAGGAAAAGGTCAATGTCTCAGATGACTCTTCAGATGGAAACATATCAGAAGAGAGTAAGAGTCTACCTTTTCATCTGGCTGAAAAGTTTTGTTTCTTTCTATTTTTCTATAGCATTACTATTTACCCTCCTGTCATCTCTTTTCTTTGATATCAGGTGCAGGGTTTGAATGGGAAGATGATTTCCCCTTGTTGCCCCTTCCAACATCTACCAAGGGTTCTCCTCCAGACATAACTTCAAAGCCAAGCCTACTGACCTGCAGCACTAAACCTGTGGTACAGGTTTCCTCCCGTTTTACTGTGTCTCCATCCAATGTTTCACGATTCTCCATCACACATGTGTCAGATTCAGATATGGATTCTGCAGGAGGTAAGCAGTTGTTTGAAGTACATAAAGCACTTCAAATGTTCAAATAATTCAATACTTTAAATAGTTTTGTCTTTTTTATTATTTTTATTTTATATAAAACATAACAATAAGGTTGTTTTCATTTGAAAATGCATTAATTTTGCTACAGTATATTTACACCTCTCATACACAATGGAATGGCATTTTCCTCCACCGATAACTGAGAGTCTCTAAAACGCACTCCATACAAACAAATGATGTTAGGAAACTGAAAAATGAGTTTTCAAACATTAAATAATCTTAGTTATTGTTAATTTATTGAAAAACTTTTGTTCATGTTAGAACAATGCATGTTCTAATTTGAATATATCCAATTGTATTGTTAAAATTGAGTTATGTATGCAGTAATTAACATTAACCAAGATTAATTAATGTTGTATTATAAGTATTATACTTTAATTCATGTAAACTATTGCCTTAAATAATGTTAACGAAAACAACCTTTTGTAACACTTTACATTTTTATTTTCCAAGTTATTTTAATATTCATAATACAGTATTTTCAGCATAAGTCAGGGAAATATCAAGCTAATGTAATATTGTACTTTGCCTTTATCTTAAAGGGAGCAGTGAAGATGGGGAAAGAGAGTAAAGCATCATACTGCCAAATCACAGACCCATTATTTATTTATTTTATTTTACTATTTATTTTAACAAGAAGAACAAATTGAGAAAGTTTGGATTCCAGTGAAGACAGTGCCTCTTAATGTCAGCAAATACTGAAGAGCTTTTTCAAAGGGGCCCCAGCTGACAATACACTTTTAAAATCAAACATTAATAAAGTCAAATCAGATTCAAACATTCTTACTTAAAATCAAGCATATATTAAATGGAAGAGAGTTTGAATGGATTAGTTATGGAGCTCCTGGGAAACCTACTATGAACGTTTACAACACAAAACATCAGATACTCTATTTTTGGAAAGTTGTGAAACAACCCTGAAGTTACGACTGCATAAAAAAATGGATGAGAATGGTCTTAGCGAAATGTGTCAAAACACAACTGAACTGATTTTTACTGTGAAGTAGCAATACAGTATCGTCAGTCTAGTAAAGAAGGAGGGATTCTAAGAAGAATGGGTATTTAATTGTTTTTATGACTGAAAATAAGTTAATGACACAATGCTGCCTTGTGTTTGTCACCTACTGTACCTGAGAGTAGCATAGTGTTGTGGTGATGTGGCATTCTGAAACCAACTGTATCATTTAATTGATTACAGTGGAATTCTTTCTTGATATCAAATTTCTTTCTTTCTAAAGAAAATTTGTATTGCAAGGTGTATGTTTTTTTTATATAATTTGTGTTATTTATTTTGGTGTTTTTTCATTGTTTCAATTTAAATTAATGTGCAAATCAGGCAAATTTTTTGAACATTTGAGCTTTTTCTCTGGTTAGAGCTAAACATTTAGACAAAAATCATGTCCTGCTGATATAAAAGGATAACATTTTGGTTATCATCAGCTAAACCCATGACATAAACATTTTGAATTAAATTATAACCTTTTTGAAGTAGTGATGTTATGCAATTTAAGTAGAAAAGCTCCATTAATCTCTTAATACACAAACACTTTTGAGAAAATATCAACAAATATAATTGACAAGATATTATTATGTAATGGGGCAGTTCATGGTTATTAACGCTGAGAAAGATGTATTTATCAATGATGCTGTAAATGCCTACTATCTTTTGAGGGATGGAAAAGAGTTGTATTATGATCAGGGTGTAAATTTAGACATGCGTTATTTATTATCTTTTCTATTTCCTGGAACGTTGAAGCACAAAGATAAATGTTCTTTATCTTTGTAAGTCATGCTGAGCTACTTTATTGTTGGACTTTTCACCAAAAGGAACCATTTCAACTGAACAAAGTGGACATATGATTTTAAAGTATTACTGTCAGATATTTAATTCTTATTCTCATATGTGGTTGAGAAACACCATTTATCACACCTTTCACAACTCAGACATGATCATGGACTTGCTTGCAAATGTGACTGAGAACAGTGTACAGTACGGAGGAACTCGATGCTACCTGCATAATTCTGTGCATCTGACCACAAGCCTGGCAGCCAGAGAGAAGCAGAAATCTTGATCCTCTACTCTTGGTATGTTCTATGTTTGTTTGGCCTATTATGGCATTATGTAATTGTTTAGCTTAGATCGAACTAGACAACAGTCTGTACTATTTTTGTATTCGATTAAACAATTTTAAACTACTGAAAGATCAAATGGGAACTCTGTAGGAAAGGGAAATCTCCATGTGTTTTCTGCCAAAGAATTGTGTAATGTGGCACATAAAGGCCGAATTGGCGTTCCATAGATGTTTTAATTCAGATGGGCAGAGTCACTGATTTTCCTGGCTGTTGCTGCAGACATTTGGCGGTTTGAGGGTTTTTAAATTGCAGTATTGTTAAGCGAGAGTGGTTGTAAGTCTGTTCCTCATATGTGTTACAAACTTAGTTCGAAAAATAAAACAATTCTGTTTTACCATTTTCTCCTTTACCATTGTCCTGTCTTGCTATAGTTCCATAAAAAAATGTGTGTGTGTGTGTGTGTGTGTGTGTGGGAGAGAGAGAGAGAGAGAGAGAGAGAGAGATGGAGCGTTTGCGATCCCCTGTTGCCACACCCAAGCAGAGATGCTGTTAGCTTTCTGAAGATCAGCATTCTCATTGGAAAAATAGCGTCCAAGCAGGGGTACTTCTCCCTATTTTGTGGTAGCTGGTGTGCAATCATACAGAAACCACAATGTCCTCCGCCATTTTAAACAGCACCCATTTTCTAATTAATCAGTCTGTTGTGTCTCTCAGCTGTGATGAGCCAAAATGGTGAAGTTGTTCATTTAAAGCCATTTTAACGCTATTTCCTACCTTTAGTAATGTAGTGTAGTAAGCGATCATTAAGAGCTGTTGTATGTAGACGCGGATTCACTTCATGTCACCTGACTGGTTCATGATACACACAAAAATTATTTAATTAATTTTAATTACGTTTGCCACCACCTGCTGGCTAACATAAAAATAAGCCAAACAGAAGCTCTTAACAGATCTGCACTGCTCTTACACTTTAGTTTACAATGGCATGAACACAAGCGGAATGATACACACAATGAAGCGTCGGAGTGCTGATGACGTCAGACCATCAGTGCTCATGGAACGTCTCTCGTCTAATCAGATTCGAGGACCGGAACTAACTGTTGTGTGTGTGTGTGTGTATGTATATATATCTATATATATATATATAGATATATATACAAATTATAGTGTTATTGCAGGATAAATATAACACACACACTAGAAACCTTCACTGTTATCCAACTGCTTTATTTGAGTGTCTAGAGAGTTTTAATAATTGTTGTGCATATTGTTAGAGTTGAGACTGTTATAAAGTGCAAAAACTTTAAATAGGTTACGGAGTGAACCATGCATGCATGTAAAGTGTTAGTATATAGGATAAAACAAATCCAAATACATACATAGCTCATATAAATTAAAATAAATTCCAACATTTAGAGGAACCTTTGAAATAAACCCAATGTCCACCTTTTGTTGGGACTTGAACCTATGTGGTTGAATTACATAATGTCTACAATGTCAATAGCTTAGAGTAAATAAATGATATTGCTGCATCAAGAGGTGCATTTCTGTTCTAATATCAAATACAAAAAAAATCATCAGCCTCATTTTTCAGAATTTACAGGAGACTACAACACATGTTTTATATAGTATAGTGAAATGGTACTAGGGTACCATATATAAATTGAACCTTGCACTTTATTTGCTATATTAGGCAGATACATTGTAGAGAAAAAAAAAAACCTATTATTTGTACTGTGCATGAGAATTGGTCAGTTTTAGTTAATGGACCAATCAGTATTTTTTGCCCTACTAATTATAAAAAGGTCATACTAAATATATTTGATAATTTGTATAATTTGTACACACAAATGAACAAATAGGGGTTTTGAAGGTTTCGTCCACGACGATACGCTAATTGTGCACTAATAGTGCTAAATCATAAACTATTATCCATATGCAATAAAGCGTGTTTTGGGTTTCTGATCTGAATGAAGTTTGAATCTTGGGGTTTTGCCTGTAAGATAAGGTATACAGTACAGCAACACTAGTCAATGAGTCCAAAAATATGTTCTAAGTTTGGAAGTCCTAAATATGTAGGGGTGAGATGAGGTCTTCAGAGTGGATGAATTTGTGTCTCTGCTCACAGATGGAACTGCTTCGTCTTTGTTGAGACGTGAGTGCAAACGTGGTGAAAAGAACAGGGTCCGTTGCTCTAGAAACACAAACCACAACACTGACTCTTCATTATATAAATGGGACTATGCACTTGTGGCCTTGTTTTAAAGCATGCTTAGCTTAAAACTTACTTTGTACTATATTTGAATGAATAAAAATGAAAATATGCATGCTATATCAAAATCCAACATGCTGATTATAATTAAAATACAGTTACTCTCTCTCTTTCCCAAACCATGTATATGTCCATGGCTAATCAAAAAGATCAATTTTCAGAGTAACTAGATTAACAGTCACATTATGAAATTATCACATCTCATTTTGGTTTTAAAATATAGAATAGGATGCATGAAAGCATGAGTTTTATCACTTGAATAATATATTATTATAGACAACATGGACTGGGGAAGAAAGAACTTGAACTGAAGTAGAATCAGGCCAAGTTATATTGTGGACTAAAATGCCAACCCTTAAATCATACACTCTTGGTGCTATATTATTCACAGATTTCCATTGATGAAGTGGTTAAAATATTCAATGGTTTCACTAGCATGCGATTTTTCTTGCACTCAAAACCTAATTCACAAAATACTCATTAAACCCATATAACCCCGTATAACTCAGGATCAACCACAGTAACAAAAGCAATGAATGAGATGGATAAATGAACGTGGAAGAATAAAAGTGCGACTTACTCAAAAGCGTGCAAATTCAGGAACCATACTGAAAGAGTCAGAAAATGCCTGAAATTTGACTAACTGTCTTATTAAAAACATATACTATAAATCATAGAATGTGCATTATATTAAATGCTCCATAAATACGGAGTACAATCAGCATTTTAAGATTTACACTGTGCTGTGGAATCTGAGCTAAAGGGTAAAACTTGTATAGTATTCAACATAAATTGTTCATACAAATAAATGTTCTGCAAATGAGCAGTTAAATATTGTTCTGAATTATGAATCAACAAAAATAGAGACCAGAAAGAAACAAAACAGAAGGTAAAAGCAGGTTATTAGACAAGACAACACATATTAAGTGATTAACAAATCAGACCTCTTTTGCCAACAAACACATCAGAGTGAAAGTCAGGTCGATTTATGTTTTTAACCATTCATTTTCTTCCCTGCCCAGTATGAATGTGAATCGCCAAAAACAAATGAAGAAAAATGTGAAAGTGGAGATTTATTGTAATAAACAACAAAGGACATAAATATTGATCTGTTTCTCATCCACATCTATCATATCACTTCTGAAGATATGGATGTTACCACTGGAGTCTTATGGATTACATTTATGGTGCCTTCAAAGTTCTGTACCATTCACTTGCATTGTAAGGACCTTCAGAGCTGAGATATTCTTTAAAAATCTTCTTTTTGTTCAGCAGAAGAAAGTCACACATCTGGGATGGCATGAGGGTGAGTAAATGATGAGAGAATTGCAACTTTTGGGTGAACTATTCCTTTAAAACCTGATCAAGGGCAATACTGTCTATGAGGAGCTTTCTGGCATGTTTAATTATAACTTAAATGTTAAATATGCAACGTAATCAGATTCTGAGAAGACAGACACTAAAAACTGTACATATATTAAGATATTGAAGATTAAAGACTTCTATTTCAGATCAATTTAGAGACAAATGAATTACATTTACAGACAATCTCAGATTTTGTTGCTCGTTCTGTCTCAGGGCAAGAATAGAGAGATGTAAATATCGTGTTTAAGAGGGAAAAATGACATGAGGGCCAAAAAAATATAATAAAAACAAGGTTAGAAATGACTACACAGCTTCCATCTGAAGAAAATTTTATTTATCTTTTTCAAGAGTAAAAAGCCACCATGGTCATTTAGCAACATGACACTGTTTTGGTGTAACCCAAAACACATGCATATTGGAGTAAATATTTTCTGTACATTTTTGTACTTTTTCTATTTTACATTCAAATGTGGGCATTCCAGAAGAAAACATTTTTAAAATGTGGACAAGTGGAGATTTCTCTGAGCTACCCGGGTTCAGTGAGCGTGGCAGCCGTACCTCGGCCTTACTCTAGTGAAGAAAGAGGAAACACTGGCACTGGCTTCCAGTCCTTGACACCTTACTGCTTTTGTCTCTAAATTCATCAAAACAGAGATGGAAAGTGTTGGCAGAGCTATAGCAAGACGTTGGTTTAGTTACACAAAAAAAAAGTCAAACGGAGAGCCAAAGAAAAAGGTACAGGAGGAGGAGAGACAGACACAAAACACAGCCTGGGACTGGTTTTGAGAAAGAACAGTTCACCCGAAACTCAACGTTTTTAATCATGATTTACTCATCCCTTATATGTTGTTTCGAGCCCGACTGGATCATCAAGTCGGAACCAGATCAGTTGCTGAATTCAGAATAGCATAGTGTATACTAACATTCAACACAACATATGCCATTCCGAGCTCAGCCAGTATTCCTTAAATAGATTCATTGTAATAGAAGTGGCCCATCTCTGCTAAATAAGTCTCTTTTCCACCATTGGGCCGAATGGTTCTGAGCACGGTGAGGAATGATTACAGTAGCTTTTCCACCTGGGCACATTTCGGCACGGCACGATTAGAAACCGTGCTCAACTGTGCTGGTGGAATGCCTGTCGTGACTCAAGATTGGTCACATGTCAGTTGCCAAGGTTACTAGTTTTTTCTCTGTAGCTGGCCAAGTGCATTATTTGGGCAAAATATACACACTTCTCACGCGGTTTTTAAACTCTTGCATTAACAAGGTAACGTCTGACATATTTCTGATGTATATTTCAGGTCTGTTTTCAGCACCACGGTGGGAAAAGAAATCTGTAACCGTGCCGGCTGGCCCGGATCGGCACAGAATACAACGGTCTCGCTACAAGAATAGTTCGGCCCAATGGTGAAAAAAGAGGCTATAGTCTCTGTCTAGACTCTTTAAATTGCAGAAACAAATTTGTCTGTGGGCAACTTTCTGCCTGTCAATCATTTTGCGCCTTCTCAAAGATTTGTTGTTGATGTGGATCACTGAGGCTTAATGCCATTTTCAGATTCACAATAGATGTCAGTTGAGGGTGCTATTTTGCTACTGTTGTGTTTGACAACCATGGGACACCGGTGCCGGTATTAACGGTATCATTGATGTGTGGGGTTTTGAAAAGAGGGGGCATGGCTAATTACAGCACCTTTAATAACTTGACGACACAAAGTCATGTAAATGCCACGGCTATTCATAAACTGATTTTAACCAAAAACACAAAACAAACCAGTGTTCTGGTGACTTATCCAGTGTGCACATACCTATTTACATTTTAACATAAAAATCTGCGATTATTTAAAATGTAAGCATGGTTTGTTCATACCGTATAAACACTGACCATACACACTGCAGCTAAATTCAGTTGTCACTTCAGATTATAATGCTTAATCCTGTTCTGTACACACACAGATTGGCAAAATATGGCAGTGACAACCGCATTCTACAACCGAATTAACATTTTCAGAAATGCCCCATTGTCTGTAGGCTGCGTGACCTCTGTGAAAAGTCCTGTGAGAATTTTTTGAATAGAGTGCCACACAGAATATATAATTTTTACCTGACAGATATAACTGAATTAGGTGTCAAATTGTGTTCTACACAAAGTCATACTGTTTTTAAGAGGATGAGTAAATTATGACAGAATTCAAATTTTTGGATGAACTATTCTTTTAAGGTGAACATAAATGTGAAACCACATCTTTGTAGCAAAACGAGTGTACAATCTGGATGTCTCATGCACTTGTGGTAATGATGAAGGTGCATTTTATTTAGTTGTGCATCACCTTCTGTAAAACATCTGTTCAGGTACAATACAGAGAAAATGGTAAGCAAGTACCTTTAAACTATTATTGTTCACTTACTAAGAGATAAGCAAAGAAGTGTCAAACATCAACAATATTGCCTCTTTTGTAGCTTAATCTTTAGTCATTTGTTTTTTTTAAAATTATTATTATTATAAAAAGGCAATTTCAAAGCCTTTAATTAGTTCCTTTTCATTAAAACCATGGTGCTAAGGTTGCAGCTTTCACTCCTGTGAAAAAAGTCTAAATACAAACAAACAAGTGGTATGTAAGTGTATTAAAAGCACATAAGACAGTGTGCTGACATAATGAACAAAGATGGATATTAACAAACTTGATTATTGCCAGTATTTACCCATCTTTTGAATAAAAAGCTGTAATTATTTACTGTACAGGGACTAAAAAGTCTAAAGAATAATTATTACAATTAAACAGTTTTTGAACAAACTTCTGGTTTGTACAAATATAATTTGCAATGTACAAGGCACTGGCTCATATGGAGTATGGATTATATGAAAACTTGGCACATTATTTATATGGATGTATCACAGTAGCTACAATAGATCATCTAGTGTACACTAACTAGTCAGTATAACAGCAAGGGAAGATATGCAGTTAATGTGAGCGCAGCGTAGTTCTAGCGGGAAGACTAGCAGCTGTACATCATCACACTATTAGCTGGGTAATTCCTAGCCAATCGCAGATAAGCCGTTGCTTTATAAGTCTGCTCCCAATCTATCACATTGCTGTTTCAGTGTGCTAACACGGCAAGCTCCACCACCCCACCACCACCAGTTGAGCCCCGTCCCGCATGGGGGTAGGCTCCTCGCCCCTGCCTCCTATCTCCGGCAGGATATGATGGTTCCGAGTACAACTCCCTCGGACCGCCAGAGAGACATTACTTTTCTGTTCTACATTAATCAAATAAATGGTATCTTAAACCTCACTCAAGCCTGCGTGTCTTCCCGATAGAAATATCTTTAAATCTTTAATTATAAAATGGATATTTCCAAACCTAAATTCTGATTAGTTGAGCCGCAATTAATTATTGTGATTAATTTAAGTATTCAATGAACATTGATGTATTTGACCATATCGCTGTTACCATCATTTTATAAAACCAATAACACAGTTTTGCTTGTGACATGGATATTTAGGTATCAGTTGTCATTTCTTTCATGCATGAACCATGCCCCTATTGTACATCACTTTTAAAAGAGTTCTAGAAACAAAAACAATGTTGTCATGTGTTTTACATCCTTTTAGTTGCAATTGAAACAGTTTGTTCCAATTCAGTGAGGCTTTCAGAACACAACAGTCTTCACTTTAGACACAGTAAAGGTAAAATACAGTATGGAGGCCTCCTGTACATCAGAATGAAAATGTGTAATGTCTCAGAATTTCTGTTTTAATCAACACTTGATACGATTAAAATACAAACTATAATTAAAAGGACTCCAAAATATATATATTATGAGACCACAGAGTGCATTTTACATCAGCAATATAACAATAAAATAGAATAAACACTGAAAGTTGTAAATAATGACATCAAATTCATTCAATTGCGAAATGTAAAAGGCATTAAGGAATTTAAAAACCCCCAAATTAATTATTTGATAAATTTTTAATATGCTCTTAAAGTATAATTTCAGTTATTAATATTATTGTTTGTACTTGGATGAACCCACCAACAATGTTTCAACATCAAATGTAAACTTATTACCACACCAGATAGTTTAAATCAGTGGATCTCTAGGTGGCAAACGTGATGCATTCAGTTTATATACATTGCTGACATGTACATGCATGAAAGACAAGCAAGAGATACATATAGAGAATTCCTCAGAGAAGTCTGTTTCAATAGTTTTATTGAAAATAAACTCAGCATCATAATGATAGGAGCGTACACCGAGGAAAGTCAACAAAGAATACTCAGCATTCCAGCTCCATATGTATATCTGTCATGATCACCAGGCTGCTTCCAGCTGGGATAAAATAAGGGATTTAGAATGGAAGGGAAAGGGTGGATATAAATCTTCTTCCTCAGTGGGTGGAGTGAAGGGGGATGGATTGTTGAGAGATAAAGGTAGACAGGGAAGTGAGTGTGGACGGAGGGGAGGGTGGTGCCTGTCTGTGTGTCTGTCTGTCCTCTCACACTGTCGAAATCAATTTGCCCTCCGCACTGTGAAACAAAGAGAGGGAGATGCTGCCAGGTTGGGTTTGGACACAGACACATTGAAGCACAGATAACATAAAGCACTGATGTTAATGTTACTGATAATACTAATCTATCATACTGCATCTAACAAACATGTGATGGGCTGCATTTCCTACAAGACAGATGGTTCGGATGTTAGTGATAAGCAATACCTATCAGAATTGTATATTAGGAATTCTGGTAATGGTTCATTGAAAAATTTGGTTGCCTGAGATGATAAAAATGAAAAATCTTTTAAAAATAAAGCACATGTTTCAAGTTCGTAGAAATGTAAATTGGTTTAATACATTTTTGAAAAACATTTTTTACATTTTCTACAACAAAACTGATGTAATGACTTTAAAAATGTAATGTGGTGGAACCATCAAGAAAACTATATTAACCTTGTGCAACCCCGCATAAACATGCGTGTATGTTGTATTTTGGCTTTGCTATACATACATATTGCCACACATAATTAAAATGAATTTAAACCAACTGAATGCTGTTCACAACACTTTAGACTGTCATTAAAGGATTAAATTCTGATGCACTGAGTCAGGTGATACAACAAGTGCTTCTACAGGCACAGAGCCAACAAAAGTGCCTCTGATCAGAAATCTCTTTAAACTTTTTCATTGAAACCTGCTTGGTTGTAAAGAGGAGAGTCTCTAGTTTTGTTTGATATGCTACTTTAAAAAATGTACACAAACGTGTACTGTGGGACATTATTCCTACAAAAGTTTAAAAAACATGTTAGTTATTTTGAATATCATTCCACATTAACAAATCTGTGGGTTATTTTGCTTCATTTTAATATAATTTTGTAATATATTATTTTATCATCACTTTACAATTTGTTTTTTTATTACCATAAATAAGTGCATTCATATATTCTCTGTGAATTTTCTCATTGAGTGGGTCAATCAATGGGCTCATTTAAAACCTGAGAAATTTTGCTTTCATAGGCCTTCTATGGAGTTAGTATGAAACCAAGGTGAATTTCAAACTGTTCTGAGGCCAGTGCAGACATTCAGCACACTGGAGGTTAAGTTGTTCACTAAATAGGGAGCAAGGGGACATCATTTAGCTTTCTATGAAGCCAAGTGCGTTCACTCCTAAAATCCAACGGTGCTACTAGTTACAAATCAAAAGGGAAAACGCACACAGCAGTCATGCTCAGGTCTCAGGAGGTTAAGTACTTTCCTTGCACCTTGAATATATATAAAGTTTTCAAACACTTTTGTAATTAATATTCTTTTTTTTTATTTTTTTAACAGATTTTTGAATTTTTGAGTCCAGAATATCGACTTTTTCCTCAGGGTTATATCAGATGACCTGAACAAAATGTTCCTTATCATAAAAAATGTCAAAATATCTGATGTTTTTTAAAACTTCAAACAGTCTTGAGAGTCTAAAGTGGTCCTCCCTGTTTTATGTTTTTTTGTCAACATAAACAACCAAATAGCTACTTAAATACTGTTTACACCACATCATTTAGATTTGATGGACAAAAGTTTTTCAAATATTAATAATTTTACACACGTTTCACTACCTTTTTTTAAAATAAATATTAATAAAATATTATTCTGAAATGCTCATGCCAACATGTACAGTGGATATAAAAAGTCTACACACCCCTGTTAAAATGCCAGGTTTTTGTGATGTAAAAGAATGAGACAAAGATAAATCATGTCAGAACTTTTTCACGTTTAATGTGACCTATAATGTGAACAATTCAATTAAAAAACAAACTGAAATCTTTGTGGGGGAAAAATGAAAATGAAAAACTTTACAATAACCTGGTTGCATAAGTGTGCACACCCTCTTATAACTGGGGATGTGGCTGTGTTCAGAATTAACCAATCATATTCAAACTCATGTTAAATAGAAGTCATTACACACCTGCCATCATTTAAAGTGACTCTGATTAATCACAAATAAAGTTCAGCTGTTCTAGTAGGATTTTCCTGACATTTTCTTCAGTTGCATCTCAGAGTAAAAGCCATGGTCCGCAGAGAGCTTCCAAAGATATCAGTCAGGAGAAGGGTACAAAAGAATTTCCAAAGCATTAGATATATCATGGAACACAGTCAAGACAGTCATCGTCAAGTCGAGAAAATATGGCACAACAGAGACATTACCAAGAACTTGACGTCCCTCCAAAATTGATGAAAAGACGAGAAGAAAACTGGTCAGGGAGGCTTCCAAGAGGCATACAGCAACATTAAAGGAACTGCAGGAATTTCTGGCAAGTACTGGCTGTGTGCTACATGTGACAACAATCTCCTATATTCTTCATTTGAATGGGCTATGGGGTAGGGTGACAAGAAGGAAGCATTTTCTTCCAAAGAAAAACATCCAAGCCCGGCTGAAGTTTGCAAAAACAAACATCAAGTCTCCCAAAAGCATGTGGGAAAATGTGTCATGGTCTGATGAAACCAAGGTTGAATAATTCCAAAAGGTATGTTTGGCGCAAAAACAACACTGCACATCACCCAAAGAACACCATACCCACAGTGAAGCATGGTGGCGGCAGCATCATGCTTTGGGGCTGTTTTTCTTCAGCTGGAACCGGGGCCTTAGTCAGGGTGGAGGGAATTATTAACAGTTCCAAATACCAGACAATTTGGGCACAAAACCTTCAGGCGTCCGTTAGAAAGCTGAAGATGAAGAGGAAGTTCACCTTTCAGCACGACAACGACCCAAAGCACACATCCAAATCCACAAAAGCACAGCTTCACCAGAAGAAGATTAACGTTTTGGAATGGCCCAGCCAGAGCCCAAACCTGAATCCAATTGAACAGCTGTGGGGTGATCTGAAGTGGGCTGTGCACAGGAGTTGTCCTCACAATCTGACAGATTTGGAGAGCTTTTGCAAAGAAGAGTGGGCAAATATTGCCACATCAAGATGTGCCATGCTAATAGACTCCTACCCAAAAAGACTGAGTGCTGTAATAAAATCAAAAGGTGCTTCAACACAGTATTAGTTTAAGGGTGTGCACACTTATGCAACCAGGTTATTTTTAGTTGTTTTTTTTTTTTTTTTTCCCCCTCAAAGATTTCAGTTTGTTTTTTAATTGAATTGTTCACATTATAGGTCACATTAAAGGTGAAAAAAGTTCTGACATGATTTATCTTTGTCTCATTCTTTTACATAACAAGAATCTGGCATTT
Organism: Moxostoma hubbsi; assembly: GCA_032164185.1. NCBI lineage: Eukaryota > Metazoa > Chordata > Actinopteri > Cypriniformes > Catostomidae > Moxostoma > Moxostoma hubbsi. The sequence goes on from JAVLUX010000035.1 coordinate 9,497,377, forward strand.
TAACAGGGGTGTGTAGACTTTTTATATCCACTGTGTTTATATATTTTTCTTTAAAAAAAATTCAGCTTTTAATGAGACTTTAATTATTACTATTATTATTTTATTACTGTCTCCAGACAGATCCACCACATTACATTTTTTACTTAAAGCCCCAGAATAAATATATAAAAATGTCTTCAGAATGAACTCAGAAATTGCAAATATATTTAAGTTATTAGTTAGTATTTTTGAATAATTGAAATGATCTGGACAAACAAATGAGCATCACATAATTGACCCTAATATAATGTACTAATTTCCTTGAAAACAGATCCATACACTTGTATTGTGAAAATGAAGCCAATTTCTTAAAATGCATCATGGGAGAATAATCTAAATGGCTACTAACTTTTTAAACTATAATGACCTTGAGAATGGGAAATTCCCTGACAATTGACAGAAAAGCAAGACAGGAAACAATAGACACTAAAAGACTAATTAACACAGACACAAAAGAACAGCAAAAGCAAGAATAAAAAAGCAAGAATGGAATGGAAAATTAAGTGTGGAAAAAAATTAAAGGATTTGAAATAATTCCTTTGCACCTGCTTTAAATTTTGTGATACTAAGAAATTTGGGATAAAGGCTGGGAAATGTCCTGCTTCCCCATAGATGACCCCAAAATTTTTATTTATTTGAATTAAATATAATTTTGTAACAATTTTAACAGCACCACTCTGTGAAATTAACACAACCAAAGCAGTCTTGTGCTATAATATTATATTCAGAGCACACAGGGTGCTTTAAACAATCCAATCAGAGTCAGAACATTTTAAAAAAAAAAAGTCATCAAATTACTAAAAAAGTACGGCTACAGAATATTCAACAGACTCCATGCCTCTCATCTATGGGAAATGACCAAGATGATATTACTATTTGTGAGGTTTATGAAACCCATTTAAACAATCAGAGAGGTTTCTCCTTTGTTCAATATGGGTTTAGGTGTCCTTGTTCGGTCACCCGCCCACCTTATCATGTTTGGGCTAGACCTTCAGAAATGTCTGCTATGTTCGTCTGCTCCAGCTGCAGGTCAAGCAAACAAAACTTTTTGCTTGCCATAATTGCCATGGTTTCAGAATATTTATGTGGCATTGTTAAATCAAACAAAACCAGAGAGGAATAATCAAAATAAAACAAAGTAACAACGTAAATAACCTTACATAAAGACAAACTTAAATTCTTTTTCCATATTTATTCATGCTGTGTCTATTAGTGAGTGTAGAATCAGAGTAAATTAGAATCTTACCTTGTTTGGAATCGAGACTTGTAGTTCTCCAACCCTTGCTGTGGAGGAAGAGAGAAAACCTTTAAGTGATTGGTTTTCCTACAAATAGGCAGAAGATGGCAGTAAAAGAACACTAAAACATGTAATCTGCACAACTGGTAATAGGAAAACAACCTTTTGTTATGGTATAAAGGGGTAATTGAGTGCATATTGAACAGGAGCAAAGGGAAGAACAAATGGAAATGACTTCGGTGGGGTGAGAAGAACACGATACTGTATGTCAGTTTTTTTTTTTTTACATTACAAGCATGACAATAATTATTGAATGCAGAAGGAAGGGGACCCCGTGGTGGTGATGAGAGAGTTGTGTTTATTCCTGGCTTTGTTACATAACAAAGACCTACTTCTTTAGATCTGACAAAAAGCATTCCTGCATACCCCAGTGTATGAGTTTGTGATGTATTGATTAAAGTATTCTGAAGTATGTCTACACAGAGGCCCCAAATTATTTGGACACTTAAGGCACACGTAAGCATGTATGAAAGCCATTGCATTAGACAGCAGAATACCAAAGCAAATAATAAGGCATACAAAAATAAGTTTGTTAGGTTTTAAACAATGAAAAAATAGATATCGTTTTCAGAAAGATGACAAAACATATTTGGGTACTTTTTGGTTGTCAAATGTTAATGGTTCATATCCATAGTTATTGTGAGAAACTATACCTATACTATATATATGTGAATTTAACTGTCTTTATAATTGGATCCACTTAAAGGAATAGTTCACCCAAAAATGGAAATTCTATCATCATTTACTTGTAATGAGAGAATTACAATTTTTAGGTTGAACTATCCCTTTAAGTGTCCAAATACATTTTGGGGGCCACTTTTTTTACATTTACATTTATGCATTCGACTTACAGTGCACTTATTACAGGGACAATCCCCCCGGAGCAACCTGGAGTTAAGTGCCTTGCTCAAGGGCACAATGGTGGTGGCTGTGGGGTTCGAACCAGCAACCTTCTGATTAGCAGCCCGGTGCTCTAGCCACTACGCCACCACCACTCACTCATGGTATCTTTTTCCTCTGATTTTCCTCTGGTGTCTGATAAAGTTTATTCCTAGGCAACCTGATAATAATCCATTTATATACGTTACTATCCATCCAGGAGCTTAAAAAGTAATTCTAACACAAATTCTACAAACTCTCTCATTCTAATCTTTTCTTTCTGTCCTTTTTAAATCTATGTAATTGGTAAGTGTCTTTTAGAATGGCCTCTCAAAAGAAGTTTAATCAAACAAGAAAAGTATTTTCTAATCTGGTCACAGCCAGCTCAGTTCAGGCAGCTAAAGTAACTCACACACACACACACACACACACATAGAAAGTGATCTTAGTTTACTTAGGGTAATGTCCTGGAACATCCTCTATGCGGTTAGCTGGAGCTCAGGCTACTCTAATCGAACTGTCGGCCCGCTATTTTTCAGCACGGCAGATAAATGTGTGCCATCCTTTTATGGAAGGCGATTAACGTTTCAGTTCTATGAACATTTCTATTGAAGACTGTGCTAATATCGGCATATGCTTGTCAGGATTAATCTGTGTATGAAAATGACACTGCATGAGAACAGACAGGGTGTTTGAGGGAATTGCCTACTTGTGAGAATCCTGGCACTGCCACACTGCACGGTCTCTGTCGGCTGTGTGGCCTGCTCTGCTGCTGGACGAGGATGCGGGCGGGCATGCCATAGTCAGGTGTTGGCAAAGCTTTCTCTCTTTCCAGAAGATTTCCTGTGCTGCTGCTCCTGCTTTGCTGCAAACTACAATTACACACACACATGGGTGATTCTTCAATTAGGGGAAATTTTAAAGGGTGGTTTTTAATGGATTTTATAAAAAAAACATGATGTCTATTTAATGGTTCCTAATTTCCTAATAAATTGTTGAAATTTTAAATGCATTAAATTCTCTATTTTGATCTTGTCCCCTACCCAGACATTTTAACTTCCACTCTATAATACATGTGTTAAAATCAGGAAAATTCTATTTAGCACTTTTTCATAAGAACATTGGTATGTATGCATATGATTTGTAGTTAAATTGAAACAAAGAATCACTGTCCAAAATGCACCAAATTCACTTGAATGTTGATCATGGCACTTTAGACATACACACACACACACACATTGATGCCATTTAGCTCATGACCATAGTTCTCTTAAAGCTGTGCCAGCACAAAATTAAATGGCATTTAGAGTTTGAAAGGCCTTTTGTAAACTCAATATTCAGACAAACTCACCTGACATGGAGTTTATTGCTGTCTGGTTCAGGAATCACACGGGTGTAGGAGAACGGGAACCAGCCTCGCCTGAGATGACAAATGTTAAAATGGAATTTAATGCATTAATTAACTCTATTTCATCATAATAAATCATATATTTCTGTACAATGCCCATGTGGAACTTTGCCTATGAAACCAGACTATCAAATGATGATTTTATTGTGATAATAAAATGTCTTACATTCTGTTCTTCTCATTTTCTCCATAGTGCCAGCCATCTCTGGCTTCAGGTACCAGCAGTGTGATGATGTCTCCTTCTGTAAAGCTGAGGAGGGTGCTGTTGTCCCCAGCGGCATGGGAGAACAGCGCCTGAACACGTGTCCGCCCATTTCTCTCTAGCCCAGCTGCCATTGAGCTAGACCTAGGCAGGGTCTGGGTTTCAACTAGGGTCAAAGTTAGACATTAGTGCTGAGCACAAGCCCATTATAAACACATGTTTGTGGTTACAATTCTATGAGATGGTTGAATGTACAACAGGATTGCTAATTCATCCTGGCTTTAAGAGAGGCAATAGCTTTGTTTCAAAACCTAGTTGGCTGTCTACCTAGACAGCATTATAAATTGGTAAAATCAAAATCCAATTAAAAACATTTAACCTATTTTACTCGTTATTTGTAGATCCTTTGTATTTGTATACTTATTAAAGAACTATGTTGTTACTTTAGCAACATGCTAAAGTTAAAACTATTCTAATCATTCGGATACTCAAGTTGAGTATCCCGTGTGCATCATGTAAGGAGCACCATGTGTGAGGTACCGTCTATGTCTTTGTCCAAATCAGTCACTTATGAGGTTCCATAACGGTTAGGATACTGCCAATGTAGGCTGCAGATAGCAAGGCAGCTTACAATGTTGTGGAACAGAGCCAAAATTCCACACGTATTAAGATTGCACGTTTTCACCTCTTCTTAAAAATACTTCCATTAAAGAAAAGCTATATCCTTCACCTATTTTCTATCCATTTTTAAAGCTGTCCTCTATATTCCCACCTGCTCTGCCCTGTTTTCATTTTCACCTGTGCTCGCCGTGTTATTGTCCTGTTATTTCAAGGAGAGAGTGGGACAGGTGGGCACACAGGTGCACTCTACAATGCAGAGTATGACATCAAAGAACCTTATATTAAAGGAATAACTCACCCAATAATAAATATTCTGCATTCATTTACTCACTATCTTGTCTTTCGAAACCCATTTATAGAAGAATGTCCAAACAGCTCTTTTTGATATAATGGAAAGGTGTGAAAGAACTGAAAGGTGACCACTGCAGTCAAGTAAGATTTTCAAGGCAGTGAAAGTTTCAGTCCTTTCCTCACACAAAGATAATGTATTGCTTCCGAAGATTTGGAATATAGTGCGTAATTTTAACAGAAAAAGAATGTAAAAATGCTACAGTAAAAAAAAACATGATCTGGTTAAGAGATAGTTACCTTACCTAAAAAATATTATATATTTAACAAGACAATACTTTGAATTTTACATTAAAATATTGTACTCTACAATTAATGGTAAAAATGTTTACTATGTTTAACAAGAGAACATTTTTATGGTCAACTATTGTTAAAATTACAGTTAAACAATAAACTGGCAATCCCAGTAGTCCAAGCATGACCCATTACATTTCATTATATTTTATGGGAATAATCATGTTACTTCTTATTTTTAATATCAGTTATGTACATTGGCGTGTTCTGTGTTATATTTTATGTAGTTTATTTAATATTTATTGCATTATTTTAGTGTCACATGTGTTACCTTGATGTAAGTAACACTGTGCACTCTACATGTATATTAATTATTGTTCTTGCCACTCTTGATGAACTTTAAATTTGCACTCGGTAACTTTTATCGTTGTGTCATCTTGGACTTACACTGACACTTAGCGGATGTTGGATGCAGCATCATTTAAAATAAATAATTTTCTGTTTCAGATGCCATTGTAGAAATGTAGTATTCACAGTCAGTCATGATTATTTTATCGTAGAGTAAAAGCGTCAAATAACAGGATGGTAACTGAGATTAAGCAAGTAGTATTCGGCTGGTCATGTGATTCTAACATGGCAGCCCCATGTGCGGACCCTCTCCATGTAGAATAAAACAGCTTTTATAAGGTTACTGATATGACTGGTGTCATTTTAATGTGAGCGCTCATGATTTCCAACATATATTGCAAAATTACAATTAAAGTCTTTAGGAGTTAAACTTTTTTTAATGAGGAAAAAAAAGTGCACATGTAAGTCATCATGTGACCTTCTGTAGTTACTATGAAAACCAGACTTTTATAATTCCAGAAGATTAGTACATACATTTCTATAATTTAATAATAATAACAGTAGTGAACTATAAAATATACAGGTATAAAAATGTTATCCTGTAAAGCCTGAAACATGGTCACCGGATGTTTTAGTGTAAATTTTTGGCAACCTGTAAACTGCTGGTATATTACCATAAATGTGATGTAATTTTTTATTTTTTTTTTAAAGTGTAGCCTTCTACTTTTATGGTGCTTTTATAGTGTTTTTTGTCATTTTGCCTGGCCACCATCCACTTTCAATGTATGGAAGAGAGCAGCTATGATTTCCTGCTAAACATTTACTTTGGTGTTCTACAGAAGAAAGAAAGATATACAGATATGGAATAACATGAGGGTGAGTAAATAATGGCAAAGTTATAGCTTTGGGGTGAACTATCCTTTTAAAGTCATGGTGAGTTAAAGTAAACATGATTGCAAATTGAAACATGCCATCAGGAGACAGTTATAATGAGAGACGAGAGATGTTTTGTTTGTTGCGCTGGCAAAGGTCTGCAACATTCTTGAGCCTGTGACTTACCCAGAGTGTTTTTGGGCTTGGCAAGTGCCACCTTGCGAACAGGCAGGGTGTTGGAGTAGGTCTCTCCACCGTGTCTGTGGATCTGTGCGGAAGATTTCTCATGTGCGGCTCTGGTCTCCATCCAACGGTGGTAGTCCTCTCCTCCATGAACACCTGATGTGCCATTCAACATGGGCACACTTTCTGCTCCCATCATTCTCTGCAAGATAATCACTTCTTTAAGGATATTTAAGGTACCTATTTTTTCATGTGTATGTAAATGCATTTCTCCTCCAGTCTCTTGATGCTGGAACATTGTCATTTCATGCCTGGTTAGGAGGCAGTTTTAGGATTGTTAACAAGGTTAAACATTGTTAAAGCAATATTCCAGGTTCAATACAAATGAAGTTCAATCGACAGTATTTGTGGAATAATGCTGATTACCACAAAAAAATACAATTCGACTCGTCCCTCCTTTTCATTAAGAAAAGCACAAATCTGGGTTCCAGTGAGGCCCGTACAATGGAAGTGAATGGACTATGAACTTGTATTGAACACAGAATATTCCTTTAACACTGAAAAAATCATAAAGAAATCCCTGATCTAATTTTTTAGATCTACGGTCTACTTGTCCATTTAAAAGGCCACTTGTGAACTTCATCAAATTTGCAATCTTGATTTAAATAAATAAATCACTTTAAAACGTTCATTCCATTCTGCTTCACCAGCAGTGCCTCAGGAAATGTTATTGCTCTGTAAAAAATAAACTGTAAACTGAAAGGAATTGTAAGTGTAAATGCCCGCAGGTTTCAGATTACACTCTTCACAGTAATGTGGTCATTAGGAAACTGTATTTAATGACTTTATAACCATTTATACTTAGCTTGAGAAGAGAACCGTCTTTATCTCATTCCTCTGGCCATGAGAGCGCCTCCCACCCTAAACACCCTCAGGACTTAATTATACACATCATTAGTGCTACCATTTACAAATTTACTAGTTGCAACACTCACTAACTACTAACAACTGTGACATTGTATTGTTTTGTGGCTCACATTTGTTATAGCAATAACGACTTTTCCTTGGCTCAAACTGGACAAGGCCGGAGGCGACATTGTTCCATAAGGAACAATCATTTCTGATGAAAACCTCCCCTCAATCCAACTCACCGTCTGTTGGTTCCCCATGAGAGCTGCAAGCTCTGGTGGCACAGGAAGTGGCTTGGCTCCAGGAATGGGGTCTGAGATGGTCAGGTTTGATTTAGTGGTGTGATAGGAACTGGCCCCAATTGTCCCACCGGCTCCTAAACCCATTTGCTGGGCCAGGAGCATTGCTCGATCTGGGAGTTTATTTGGGTCGGCGCATGCTTGTTGCCACAATGGGATCTTTTGTGTCAGTAAATCTCTGCCCTAAAAACAAACAAACAGCAGCGCAACTTGTATTATTACCAAGTATAGAGTGTTTGTACCCAGAAAATGATGAAAAATTTCTTGGTAAACTATTCCTATAATCATAGAAAGTCCATTTGGAGGATGTCACGAATCGCAGAACAACCACAGATTCAAATATGGATTCTCTCACTCTATTTGTGAAAACAAACGCGTTCTCACAGAGCTGAGGTTTCAGGGTTGAGCTCTTCACTGATGGACTGATAGAAGGATGGAAAGTGATAAAAGTGTAATAAAGTGATCTCTCCTGCACCTCCTGTTCCTCTGAAGCTCTGAGACATTCCTCTCTATCATGACAACCTCCCCTCCCTGAAGCCTAACATCATTACTTTACCCCGTGCACAGGCACTAATTCTGGATGAGCTATGACCACTAGCTGTAATAGAGAGATGAGGGATGCATAAAGACAACTAAATGTGTGTTTATTTAAGCCTAACTTTGAAGACCCACGTTTCAGAGAAATGCTATAAAAATTAAGTTAATTTCAAGGTGTTGTTGTGGTGTAGTGATTCTTTTTTACTCATCCTTGTGTCATTTCAAGCCTTTATAACTTTTTTTCTTCCCTGGAACAAAATATGTTAATAATAAAAAAATTATTTGTGACCACAGCTGTCAAGCTGCAAAAAGGACAAAACTTCATTAAAGTAGTTCACACAGCTTGTGCGCTATTTTCTAAGTCTTCTGAAGACATATCATAGTAGATTTTAATCATTTAAATAATTATTCACTGATAGTCTTCCACTCCACAAAAGCTCTGAAATAACACTCTTGTTTTTCATATCATAAGAATGGCATGCCGACACACTGTGGCAGGTTTGACGTAATTAATGCCATTGGCATTGGTTCTCACATCTGTTGTAACTGAACATGGTGCTGAAGTTTAAATGGACATAATGGAGAGTGAAATTTGACATTTTCAAAAAATGCCAAAGATGCTGACTGACACCCCTGGAGTTTGTGAGATTGAATCCCAGGGTGTGCTAGATCTCCTAAGCAGCTAAATTGGCCTGGTTGCTAGGGAGGGTAGAGTCAAATGGGGTAACCTCCTGGACGTACCCGGTGGGGTGGAGCAGGTAATACGGCGTCGGGAGGCGAAGACGTGTCCCAAGGCTCTAGCGCTGAGAAAAAAACTCAAAGCACTTACCTTGCTCCGCACACCCGGCAGGGGGCGGGTTAGCGACTGAGGAGGAGGCCCCGTGTAGGCGTCCACTAGACTCGTCGGAACCGGCCGGCCGGGGAACAGTCGTGGGGCTGAAGGCGGAGGGTCCGCTTCCAGCATGCCGGAACTGTGGAGGTCTGGCGGCAGGGTGCCATGAGAACACCATTTGCGGGCCAGGTGACCCAGAGACAAAGGAAATAGCCCTGTTATTGAGAATGTGGGTACCGCAGCCCTGTGTAGGGGGGGCGGCAAATGAAATAAATTCGAGACTGTGAGCGGCGCCCAGACCCCAGGAACCAGTCATCCAACCGCAATGGCTGTGGGGAGGATGGAGGGTTCCAGTCCAAGCCCACACTGGTGGCAGCCCTGGAAAGCTTGTCGGCCATCTGGGCGTCAGCCTCAGCCTGGGCGAGCTGGCCCAAAGGCGGCAGCGCAGGGGAGTCATCCGCTTCAGACGCCACGCTCTCCGATGCAGCGGCGAGCTCATCCAATTCGAGCTCTAGAGGATAAGCAGGCTGGCTGTGAGGCAAGCCGCTGTTGCCTCGAGCACGGACGGGAGTCAACGAGCGTGCTGGGGGCAGGTGGTCCGATGGGGTGCACCCAGCGGAGCTGCACCTGCTGCCATCCCCAGATCAACTCCATCGCCAGCCGCATTGTCCTCAATCCCATGGGAAGAAGGAGCAATGCGGGGGGCGGCTGGAGTGGCATGCTTTCTATTGAAAGCAAGGCGCGACCGCAACGTTGCCATGGTCATGCCCTCGCAGTGAGAGCATGAACCATACACAAACGTTGCCTCGGTGTGATTGCTGCCCAGACACATGAGACAACGCCTGTGGCCGTCTGAAGCAGAGAGCACTCTATCGCATCCAGGAACTACACAGGGGCGGAATGGCATCTTTACAAAGACACGTCCTGAAAAGGACATTCAACGCCGCTGTGTATTGCTCTAATAGAGAAAAATACTCTTTTACAAGAAATATCACTCTTTTATTTGCTCTTATACTGTCGAAGTACCCAGGGGCATGCTGCACTGCCGTGCAGGGAAGGAGAAAGCCGCTGTAATACGTCGTAGATCCAACAGCAGAGAATGTCAGAAGAACAGGAACGCACCTCGCTGCAGTACAACCATCGGCTCCGAAGAAAATTTCTGGATGAACTCGACGTATATCCACGCTTTTATACCCATATGCCCGGGGGCGGGGAATGCAAATACTGTCTGCCAACTTCTCATTGGCCTTTGGTGCTTCGACAGTATAAAAGCAAATAACAGAGTAATATTTCTTGTAAAAGAGTATTTTTCTCTAAATGACATTAAATAAGGAAATAAAGAGACATTTCCTGTAAGGGAAAATAGTGTGCTATGATGCTCCCTGGTTTTTATGGTGCATTGTGGGATTTTTTATGGTTCAAACGTTTCAGTGCACTAAAACGAGTTTGCGATTGAGACAGCCCTAGAAATGTCTAACTCCCTGATCAGTGCCCTGACTACTGAACTAGGGAGCTGATTGAGAAACACCCAAAGTATCAGAAAGAGCGAGGACCACCAACAAAGCATTATTTGGGCAGTTCAAACTTTGGAGTCGCTCTTAATAATCTCCTTACTTGGTACCCGGCACCGCAGATCGAAGAGAAAGCCATGAAAATCCCATCAGAACAAGACAAAAAGTTCAAGTAAGTAGAGAAAGTAGTTAAGAATTTATGTAGCGGTGAACATACATATGCATGAACTGTCTATCAAAGTGGCATAAGTAAGTTGCTTACAAACAATTGCTCTATACTGTTGTGTGTAATACAGGTTTGTTTATCTTTTTTTTTTCTTTCTTTTTTTTTTTTATCAATACCTGTAGTAACTATGGTATGTTTTGGCAGAACTATGGTTGTCATGGTACATGTTTGTATGGGTTACAAATGATGCTTTCCAGTTCAAAATGGATTACATTTATTTGATCAATATCAACATATTTTTTTCTTCTAAAGTTTGAGAGTGCATGTTTGTGTGCATGTTTAAATGTTACATTTTTTTTTGTGTGTCTGTGAAAGAATAATAATGATTCTTTAAGAGTCTTTCTATATCACAATTGTTTTAGTTATAAAAAAAGTTAATTAATTAAAGGATATAGCAAATACACCGTATTGCTCGGTTTTGTAATCGTGGACCTTAAGTTTAAGAACCCTTGCTTTATAGCTCTACTAGAAAACACAGGTTAGTACAGACTCCCCACAGACCTCTTCTAAGTCACAACCACAGACCATCCTGCTAAAGCAATTATCACCCGCCTGCCTGTCCGAGCACCTGCCGACTCAGTCATGACCTCATCAGGTTCACAGAGTTAAAAACACTGCCGCTGTTTTCATTGTGTGGTTCAAATTAGCAGATCTGAGAAAGTGAAAAGTGTTAAGAGATACAGGGTGATGGTGCAATGTTTATGCCATTAAATGCACAAGATTCTGTTGTCTATGTAGAGCTATAGAGCCCGGCTGAAGCATTTGGTGCTTCAAAAGAAATATTCTAAGATCAAAACATTGTAAGAGGACTTACAATGAAAGTGAACGGGGCCAATTTTTGGAGGGTTTAAAAGGCAGGAATGTGAAGATTATAATATTATAAAAGCATTTAGATAAATGCTTCTGTTAAAACGTGTATTAATTGAGCTGTAACATTGCTTAAATAGTACATTTTATGGTCGTTTTAGGGTTTACTGCATTACGTCGTCATGGCAAGTTGTAACATTTTTGAATGGTATACTTTCCACAGAAAAGGTTAGTAACTGATTTTATCACACTAAACCATGTTAACACAAATATTGTTTATTTTGCATTTTTATTGTAAGAACTTGTAACCCGGATTTTCTCTTTTGTTAGAGGTAAAAACAAATACCGGTATATGTGTTCATTACTCTTAAGAATAATTTTACAAATTGAATGCATTAATTTACTACATTGTAATCATTTTGACGGCTCTTTGAATGTGAAGAAGTGCAAATAAAATTTGAAAATTACAGTGAAGGGCAAGATTTTCAGTAAATATTTGTGATCATTTATTGAATCTAATTAAAATTTCAGTCTGTTCCTTACACACAACATGAGTGTGAGTAAATTATGATAGAGGTTTTGGGTGGACTATTTTATTAGCAGTAGATCATGGGCAAAACATTACCAAATTTTGGTCAAAAGGAATCACCCTACTATGGTCATTGATCACCATGTGGCCTAGTCCATGTGCACACTAATACGTTTTCATTTGAAAACGCATCTTTTTCTCTTTGTTTTGACCTTCTGTACACACTGAGACAGTGTTTTTTACAGCAAAAATTTTTCTTTTTGAAAACAAGAGGATCAATTTGAAAATGCTGTTGTCACATTGTATTGTGGACAGGGGAAACGGGGATATCTGTAAATTATAACGTATTTGTTGTCATGTGACTTGTGACATGTGATCCATTCAATCAAGATGGTGGCCCATGTTGTAGTGGAGTTGTTATACCCGTTATTCACATTGATAGCGTTGTTAAAGATAAATGTTACTTTGTACAACCTTCACAATGCATTACTTCAAAGGTGACAGGAAGTTTACTCAGAATTGCTGAGTAATTATCAGAATTATCAACGATGGAACACGGGGACAGTTGCATTTCAGACCAGACATGGAATGCCTAATTTTCACATGCGCAGTAATGTTCATGCATTTCAACGTGGACAAGCAACTTTTTGAAAACGCTTGAAAATGGCAGTGTGGACTAAGAGAGTTTCGAAAAAGAAAACACTGTTTACAAATGTATCCGGATTAATGTGGATACAGCCTAAAGCTTAGGGTTTTAAAGCCGAAATTTTGCTGGTTTTATCCCAACAAAGATTGAGTACTGAGCCATCAATAACCATTGAGTGCTTCAGTAAGGCACTAAACCTCAGGTTGTTCCAGGGGACAAGTCTCTATAATAAGTGTACTATAATTCACTTTGGATAAAAGCATCTGCTAAATGACTACTTACAGTCTTGTCACATTAATGCAATTTAGGTACCACCACTAACTCAGTTCCCCAAAAAACTTTTAAATGTATATTTTTTATGGTATATGTCTCTTTTCAAATATGTTTCCCATGGTTCTTTCCCATTTCTCACTATTTTACGTTTGAGAGAGAGTCTATATGTTCTCTTTGTTACTTCTGCCCTCAGTTGCAGACGAGTAAGTGTCAAGTACCGCTGCCTTTGCATGGCTGGAGTGGGCGGCAGTGTTAAGATCCAGCAATGACAAACTGTCAGATGGTCTGTTTATTTCATCTCACTTCTTGCTGTTCTCAAAAAGTGGAGCAGAACTTTAATATAAGAGGAAATTATTTTAAAAATAGGAGGCAATTACAGTAGGCGTGAAAAGTAATTTAATTTAAGTGGTCAATATAATGTGTGAGATTTAAGTATTAAAGTATTATGTGGGTGAGATAAATTGCTATATGGCTACTGGCAAATTTTTTAGGTTGAGGTAACTTTTCTTTTTCTTTGGCTCCTTCTTCCCATCAGAATGTTTCTCCATTTCTCTGAAAAATTGAATCAGTAAGAGTTTTCCTACACACAACAGTGATTAACGTCTGAACACACTGTTCTTGTAAAAGTGGGCCACTCACTGCCTGGCCCTCCCTTTCTCTTCTCCTCCTCTTTGCCATCTTTCCTCTCAACACTCTGTCTATCACCAACTCTGAAGCGTGGGTGTCTCAGTAGAGGAGACAATTTTGCTTACGCGGGAATGACTGGTGTTCCTTGAAGTGCTGGTGAATCCACCAGACATCACTGAAAATCTGCTCTTTTTTTTTTTTCAGTGTGTGAATGTAATGTCCCAAAAAGAAGAATCATTCAGTACTGTATAACTGTTTGATTCAGTATATAGTTTGCACATAAGGCCTAAATGAGGTCTGCTTGACAAAATTAATGAAGAATTAATTATTTTTAATCCTATTTATGGGCCTTTTATTTCATATTTCTTTAATAGATAGGGAAAAAAGTGGGAGAGAGAGGGGAAATGGGATTGGGAAGTGACACGGACCCAACTCGGACCTGTGTCCCTGATAGCAACTCAGTTCCAATGTGTCACGAGCATGTTGTCATTAATCCACAACGCTGTACCAAGTCACTGTAACGGCCAAACCTTATTCTTGGCTCCACAGTGCAAAACCTGAATGGACAGATTCACAATTCCCTCCTTTTATACCCGTATGTCCGGGAGAGGGACATGCAAATTCTGTCTGCCAATTTCTCATTGGCCTTTTCTCAAGTTCAGAGGTAACCGAGGCCTTCAAGAAAGACCCCTATCAGGGAACAGAGATTACAACAGAAACCTAAACGTTTTAGTACTATACATATTATTATTACAGATATTATATATATATATATATATATATATATATATATATATATATATATATATATATATATGGCCATTGCGAGATTAAACTGATTACCAATATTGGGCTATATTTTTGTGACTGCGCAAAGTGCAGCGTTACATGCTAAGACCGTGTGCAACATCTTATCCAATTTTCATGAGAGCGCTAAGTGCAATTTTGGTGCATTTGCCATTTTTCCACCTGTTGTCCACCTGATTTTTAAGTCACTGCAAAAGGGGCTGGTGGAAGAAGTTTGAGAGAGTAAAATGTTTGGATTTGGTATGATTTTATTTACCAAATTATTATTTTGATAATATTTTTGTTTAGTTTGAAGTGTAATTTAAAATATTTTTTGAATATCAGCACCGGCCATTGAAAAACCTATTTTGGTCAACCACTAGTTAGAACAAAGCCATTTTTGGTCCAAACTAAGAACCTTTGCAAAACAGTTCTCAATGCTCATTCTTTAGCAAGCATGATGGGATGATAGCAAGTCGGCTTGTCAAGCTTTGAAATCAAATGAGATGAATGATGAATTAATGGAATTTGGGGCAGAAACAACTGAGCAATATGAGTGGTAATATGCAATAATTAGCAAAATGTTCAATATGTATAATAAAGATTGAGAATATCATATTTAGATTAGATAACTGAAGGGTTAACACATGTAAATGGATGATTGAAGAACAGTTCAAACTAAATTGAAAATTCTGTAAACAATTACCCTCATGTCGTAACAAACCAATATGACTTACTTTATTTCCAAAAGTAGATGTTAGGCAGAATGACAGACTCAGTAAAGAAAGAAAGTCATATGGGTTTAGAACAAAATGAGGATAAGTAAAATGACAGAATTTAAATTTTTGCCACTTTTCATACTTTTCAGAATTTCTGCAACCCAAACTTTATGCTCTATTTATTACTCATGAAGCATGAAGTTGATTCTCACCTTTGTGTGGTAAGCGGTGCTGGATTTGGCCACGGCACATTGGCGGTCAACCATGAAGCAATACCTCCTCCTTTCTTCAGACAGGGCATTCTTGTAGCTGTCTTTGATGTAGTTATCCAGCTCATTTTGTTTGCTGCTGATAGTCTCGACATACTGGGAAAAGGGAAGGTGGCATGAAGCAGACAAAACATGGCAAACAATGTCCCAGTTTGACTCTGCCTGATGTAATGGAGGCCATGCTAGGAGAAATGGCACATTTCAATGGCAACTACGTAAGCTTGCCGTTACTGTCACTGTATGATAGCAAATGGTGATACTAAAGCTCAATGGACCACAGTACACAAAGCTGGTGAAGGCTGAATTTATCCAGGCTGGTTGGTTTGAACAGACAGTTAAATAACAGAGATAATACTCATTATTTAGCATTTATGGACTTTGAAATATAAAGCTTAAAGGGAAAACTTTTGAAAGATAATTATAAAATAATACTTGGTTTGTTTGTTTTGGATCGAGTATGAATTGCAGTTTTAATCCATGTCCCCACACACTTGACCAATGCATTTCCAGTGGATTGTGATTACTGGATAAGGATATTTAAAAATCATTTACATGTACTCAAACATCATGTGGCCTGAAAAAACTATTCAGGACTGTTATGATATTTTGTCAAGGCTGCCATCCCATTAGAGGAACTGGGTGTGATCCAACCATACACCCACACTCAGACACAAATGACACCCTGCAAAAGGTTACTCAACCTGTGTAGGCCCTGGCTTGATATCACAGTGAGTTATGCTGGCTCATTCCCACCAAGTGTTAATTAACGAGGATGGAGTCACTGTTTGTAAGTCTATTAATAGTCTAAGGTTAGAAAATGTCATCTAAAAATGTATGTACAAAGCATGTTCACCCACCCACACTCTCAATGATGAGATGTGATGAGTTTAATAACTTATTGCAATATTTGTTAAAATAATCACAATATACAGTATATTTTTTTTAACAAATCGTGCTGCCCTAGCATGTAACTGCCTGTATTCTACATGTTTTTATGTTAATGGAATAGACATGCTCTTCTCCTCTCTTTGGATAATGACAGCATCCTACTGCAGTAGCTGATCTGTAATTAATGACCTGCGGTCAAGACCCCTTTTCTCCTCACATTATATGTTCTTTGAGTGGTTGAGTCATGATGAGTACATTTACAAGTACAGATTAAAAGTTCCAGTGAGCACACCTATAACACTGCAAATGTACAACCGATGCAGGTCCAACCATAGATACAAAATGTTTACTTTACTTAATACTTTTCAAACCCATTCATTTTTACATTTCCATACTGTCCTTACACTAGCTAGCACATATGAGGCAGAAGTTCTTGCATTATACTCTTATTTGATCTATTTATTACCAAAAGAAACTAACAGGTATGAAAGGCAGTGATACTTCATGAAGCACAACAATGCTAGCAAAGATTCCTTGGGAGCATACATGCTGATAAAGTCGCTTACAGTGCATACATGTAAATTGATTTCTCTCAGAATGTATGTAACAGCAAAAAATTAGATCTATATTTATGATTTCACAGTGTATCTGATAACAGACAGGCCACTGATGTGTTAAAGTAGTTGTCATGATCATGCACAACTTTAAAACAGTAATATTCAAAATGTCTCAAAATATTTCAGTCTAGAGTTGGTAAGTATATACAGTTACCAATGCAATATGTGAATTATGACTGTCTTTGAATCCTGAGGCAGTCCAGTATATAGCAATATGACTCCCAGTGAGATGGGGTAGGGATAAATAGGTTCAGAAATCATATTAGAATTGATATATCTGCACTATGTCCCTTTAGTTTGGTATCCAAAAAGAATACCAATGCACACACAGATGATGTAACTCAAGTCTTTACTCTACCCAAAGCCTACTGCAGCCTAGAATCATATGGTGACATTCCAGTTCAAATAGATCTTGCTGCTCCCTGCATGCCCTCATTTGAACATGTTTTGAATTATGAATGTAGGATAAGATTGCAGTGCAGCATAATTTCAGTGCATTATGATTTCTCAAGGAAAGAGAGGGAATTGAGTGCATTACATTGGTCACGGTATTAATATTGGCATCAATCCTGCGGGGGAGCTGAAACAAACATGCGTTTCTCTCTAGTAATCAGGGAGGTGTGCTGGGTGAACAGCCATATTTATTACGTATAATACTTTAATTACTGTGAAATAATTCAGGAAAATGGGGAGAATTGCACCAGAATTCAGCTCTATACTGGACATAACCATACAATGTCGACTATAATGTGTTTTAAAGTCTATGCAAGGCTAATAACAGCCAGGTATGAACAGTTATTCAGTGAATATCATAACAGCTGTGTAAAGGTAAAAGTGCTGGCATGTGTTGGGGGTTTCTTTTCTATGTCTTGGTGTTGTGAGATTTTTATTTTATTTTTTTGTAGTGTTCTGCTAATGCCACCTCTGAAACTAGTCTCTTCCCAGCATGATGCACAGCAGGGACGATGAGCCCCACATGTAAAATTTATCCACGTGTCATACTGAGCTGCCAAGTGCCATGAAAACACATTCACGCACATACGCCTATAAATAATTGACAAAAGCTATTACAAAAAATGTCATTCATGAGGAAGGGACATATAAGTTTTAATGAGAGAATTGCTAAGTGTTGTGAGGGTTTACATATAGACTAAAACACAGACACACACAATCCACAAAGACCTTGGGTTTCTCAGGGGCTAGACCTCAGCTTTCACACCTAGTAAACTGCAAAAATTCCTGGGGATTCGGGCTAGGGACATAGACGAAATAACTTACAGCTTCAAACATCGATTTCTGAAAGCCATTTCCATGCCCCGTGCCACAGAGAGCTGTCAGTCACAAGCAAGGATAACAATTAGTCAGTGATTTCCTTCTGTTTCCTATATGCACTAGCTTTGGAGCCACATGCTGCCTCAAACCTTTGGCCTTTGGTTGTAAGTCAAACAACTAAGTACAGAGGAGCCTTTTTCTGCTTGACAAAGCTCTGCAGAGCATTTTGAATCTAAGTAGAGGTCAATGATCTAGAAGGCAATGGATTTTTCCACCAATCATTTTTCCAATATTCACTCTTTTCATCTTCTATCGATTCTTCAATATCGAGTCTACCAATATATCGTGTCCCCGCAATTAATGTATTTGTAAAGGGATTAAAGTGAAAGGATGAGGCTTTCTCCTCTCTGTACCACTGCAGTCTCCAGTCAGTCTTTATCCCTCTCTGAGGCTTGATTAGCCTGATTAGGGGCCGGGTGTGTAGCATCACGACCCGGCCCCACCCTCCACCCTGTCACATTCCTCCCTCGTTCTCTCAGGCCAGGGAGCCTGAGAGAATAAAAAATATTTATGTTATTACATTTACACAACGGTCTAAATGGTTGCGAATATTATAGTTATTACTGTGTCAATACAATTAGTATCAGTTATCAGACACTTAACTGTTACTTAATAATATGCATTGGTATTAGTCATAAAAAAATATATAAAATAAAATAAAACAATATCGCTCGACATTTAGCTAAAACATAAAAGAGCATGTGCAGAATACAAATGACATATGATGTTTGGTTGACAGTGATACTCCTTATGCGACTTGGCAACAGGAAGTTTAATTCATTCAATTATTATGATGCATTCACTTGAACAACCCACTTATCTGTCCTCTCTCTGCATTTTCTCTTCTACAGGACACCTGATAAGTGTCTTCAGCAACCTTAGTGTTTTACACAACAGTGTTTTTTCATGCCATTATATGGAGCACACCTACTGTTCAGGGCATGAGCTGGTCTCAGGTCAGCCCACACCAAAATACTCCCACTTCCTCCCAACCTTGCACCTGATGACAATGGTATTGAGAGGCGTCTGTTCAAAACACACAGCGGCCCCCGACAATTCAACTCCCATACAACAAGGCCTTGATGAACAAAAGTGGACACAGAAGGACATAAAATATAAAGAAAGCTACATAAAGCCAGTACAATATTTTGTGAAAGGACTTGAACCAAACAGCGTAACATTCTTTAGCGCCTTAAAAGTCAAACAGACTAAAACTGGAATATGTTTTAATTTTTTAATTTTTGTCTGATTCAGTGCAAAGCAGGAGTGTGAATAGAGCAACAGAATACCAAGTTTTAAAAATATACCTCTTTCCAAAAAACAAAAGCATTTGTTAAACCTGAAAACAATGTTAAAATATGCAGACTTGTTAAAAGGCGCAATGTAAACTAAAGGGTTACCACCCTTTTTGAAAGAGGTACAAAAACTATATACAGAATGCAATATATGCAATACATTGGGACACCACAGAATTGATATTCTATATGGGTGCCTTACACACCCCCTCACATGGAAGGTGATCTTTTCTGTTGTTTGTATGTGTAAACATGAGCTAAGTGATTGTCTTTGACCATTGTGACGTGTCTTACCTTTTACCAACATCTCTCGCAGAAGCGATGCAATATACCTGTGGTCTGTTCTATATGTTACGCTGCGTCTATCTTTTTTTGGCCAAGAACGTGTCTAGTCTGAATGGCCCCTTACTTTACCAAGAGCAATATTTGCTGATGAGATATTTTTAGAGCAGAAGAAAACTAGAATGAAGCTAAATTTAAATGTTCATGACTTCTAAGATTTGATCAATTTCCATGACTTTTCCAGGCCTGGATATCACAACTTTACAATTTCCTGATATTTATAGGTTTTCCATTACCGTGGGAACCCTGAAATGAAATGTTAGTATCTGTTGACAATATGAATGGTGCCACAGTATGTTATGTTGTTCCTAAGGTGTTCTGAGTGTTTTTATTGTTGCTACACAGTTGCTAAGGTGTTCTGTGTGGTTGCTAGGGCAATTCTTAGTGGCTTACTGGCTAGAGGTGGGTAGAGTTGCCAAAAACTACCCTCAAGTAAAAGTACAATTACTTAAAAAAAAAAAATACTCAAGTAGAAGTAAAAGTATAACATAAATAATTACATGAGTAAGAGTAAGAAAGTATCAAATTAAAAGAGTACTCAAGTAGTGAGTAACTCATTACTTTCACAAATTACATAATGGAATTTAACTCCCATATATCCCATTACATAATACACATTTAACATTACAGAATTATTATAATTGGAAATTCTGTAATCATTCACCATGATGTTATTCTAAACTTTCTTAAGTTTAGTCTTAAACTAGAGTTTCTTTCTTCCATGCAACACAATAAGGAGATTTTAGACAGAATATTTATATTAGTCACAAATTACTTTTCTCCATATTTTGAAAGTTAATGGTGACAGAGACTGTCAGTCTCTAACATTTTGTAAAACATCTTTTGTGTTCCACAGAATCCAGAAGGTCACACAGGTTTAGAAAAACATGAGGGTTGGGAAATGATGACAGAATATTAAATTATGGCTGAGATAACACTTTAAAGGGATAGATCAACCAAAAATAAAAATTATCTCATCATTCACTCACCCTCATGCCATCCCAGATATGTATGACCTCCTTTCTTCAGCAGAACACAAATTAAGATTTTTAGAAGAATATTTCAGCACTGTAGGTCAGTAAAATGCCAGTGAATGGGTGCCAAAATGTTGACACTCCAAAAAGCATACAAAGGCAGCATAAAAGTAATCATAAGACTCCAGTAGTTAAATCCATATCTCCAGAAGTGGGTGAGAAACAGATCAATATTTGTCATTTTTTGCTAGACATTCTTCTTCCTGCCCAGCAGATATGCAGAAAACACAAGAAGAATGTGAAAGTGATCTATTTCTCTGTTTCTCATCTACACTTTCTCATATCATATTGCTTCTGAAGATATTGATTTAACCACTGGAGTCTTATAGATTACTTTTATGCTGACTTATTATTATTTATTTATTTTTAGCTTTAAATCATTCACTTGCATTGTATGGACCAAAAAAGCTGAGCAATTCTTCTAAAAATCTTAATTTGCGTTCAGCAGATGAAAGAAAGTCTTGCACATCTGTAATGGCATGAGGGTGAGTAAATGGTGACGGAATTTTCATTTTTGGGTGAAATATCTATCCCTTTAAAGGCTCTTGTCAGATCTGGATGAATTTGTCAATAAGAAGAGAGGTTTGGAAACCTTTCTAGTAATTATTACAGTGAAAATGTGAAAATTTCGCACAGGGACATTATATATAATGCTGAAATATAAAGCAAGAGCATGCTTTATTAATGCCTACTTTCTCAATTTCATAGCTTTTAAAGTCCTGCGTGGATCCTTATTTCAATGTAGTTACAGTTATCAGTGTTGAAAAAATTTAGATAATTAGTTCTGTACAGCAGTACCGCCGCTCTCTAAATGAAGAGTACGCAGCCTGCACAGGGCACCAACCCCAGTCGTGAAACACTCGCTGTGTCTGAAACTGCCCCCTATCCACTACATAGTGCACTATTTCGGGTGTATGCCAGTGTCTGGATTCTGAGTGAGCGACTCCTTCCCTACTTTTGTTCACTCATTCTTACCCACAATGCACTCTAATTTCAAGTGTACATTTGATGTAAACTCGGCAACAGTTAATTGCCCATATTCCACAGCAGGGAAGACGTATGAGCTGGGAGTTTACTGCTTCATTCACTCCTGGAATGTTTTATTTCATGCTGAATGTATTAAATTACTTTTTGAAAAATCATTACTTGATTAAAATAACATAATAACATATAGAGTGGCAAAACATACAGATACATTTTTAAATGTACTCTTTATTTATATTTATGCAGAATTTTGCCATTAAGATGAAGAATTCTTTATTTACTAAATAATTCACTGAGGTGATATTATTTTAACTCAGGAGACTGCACAGAGTGGAAATGACAATTCAGTGGATGATTTAAATGCTCAGTTAAACATGTAGATTATGATAACTTTGGTGTCAATTATGGTTGGATGAGGGTGCTATGTGCCCAAAAACGCTACCCTGATTGTATTGGAGTTTAAAGATACTAAAGTATACTAACAAATAAATACGATAATCATCATGTAAATAAAAAAAATTACAAACAGAATGAAGATTAATTGTATTAATATAAAAACCACAAGTCTAATCACTTGAATAGCACACCTCTCCTCAACAAGCAGCATGATTTAAGATATCATACATGCATTTGTATCAGTAGCACAAACAGTGCTGGATGAGTAATGTGCCAAAGTTTGATATTAACGTAAGGGGTTTTCCAAATAGTAATAATAATAAATAACATTGATATGACAAATGGATGAATGCTATCATTTAGCCTGTAAGAGTGTGATCACACATTTAGTAAAAAAATTAAAATAATTAAATATGCCTTCACTTGTTTTGTTTTCTCATTCTCTCTTAAGTGTGTTCAAAGGTGTTAAACTGCTGAGAGTCTCGGAGTCATGGATTGCACATAACATACATCACAAACAAATTCAATGTCTAATCTCTGGAAACCTCTCAGTTACTGCAAAATTAGCAAAGCAGGAAACTAACTTTGTCAAACTTAAATTATACAAATTTTATGGACATTGGGGAAAATGTTAAGCATTGAAATGTCCTGGGTTCTTGCAACCACTGTCGTCAGCAGCATAATTTTCATTTAAATTTGAAAAGCAGCACTGACTCACCTGCATCTCCTTGTTTCCATATTTGGAGGGGTTTTTGCTGCCCTGACTTTTCCTGCGTAGTTTCTTCAGTTCGGCCTGGCACTTCTCCAAACTCTCTCCTTTACTTTTGTGTTCCATCTGATATTTCTTCAAAGCTGCCTGCCAGACACAATAACATGGTTCTCATCACAAGCAGCAATTAACAATATTAAAAATGAGGAACTTGGATGATATTTTGATTCCACAAACACCTCAAGTGGATAAATGCCAAATAGAATGGAATGAGATGCTTGATACTTGATAACTTTGCATTCTCAGGACATCCTAAACAAAAAAAAAAAGCTCTCAGAATAATGTTTAGTGTACCCACGGAGAGTAAATTGTTCCTTAACTGATGTGAACTCAGAATCTAAAAGACTTGAAGGTCGTCACATGTTCTTTGCTAATGAGAACTTGGCTGAGTCAGCCCAATCAGTTTGTGCATTGTCCTCAAAGTGTCTTCCCAGAATTCCCCGCTTCCTGAATTCATTGTGTTTCAGTCCATGCCTCTTTGTTTTCCACTAGTCTTCAATGCCAAAGTCTTCTGCTACATTTGACTTAGTCTAACCCTATTTTTTTTTTTCCATCCTTACTATCCGTGGAATGGAAAAACCATGGGAGCGTAGTTAATTATTTCTGTCAACGCTGGAAGTGAGTCACCAAATAGCTTTGATTTCTTGCCAAGAAACGTAGATGACCCTGAAAAGCTGAGGGTCTATCAAATGTATTAACAAACATGCATGTTAGACATCTTAGTAAGATGACTTGTCAATCGGTGAAGCTGAAAATTATGTTTCAGTTGCACTGCTGATCTTTCATGCATGTAAAAAAGACTTATTTCAATTAAAGAAATATTTCTCTCTTTTGAAAGCCTTTTAGAAGGTGTTAATACCGGTAATACTCTCCATTTCATTATATGCATTAAACTCAGTTATTGCCTTCAGAGAGTACTCTGGGGTGGATAAGACCAGTTATGTGAAAAGGGGAAAAACATCTAGTTATTATGTTATTGAAAGCACTGTTATTTGTGTACTTGTTAGGTGGTTGCAAGGACATTGCAAGCTGGTTGTTATTGGCCTCTGTGTTCACTATGATAGTCCCTAGTGAACATCATTGCGTTTGAATCAAATTATCTGTTTCTGTTATAAAGTTTTTTAGAGTTTATTGAGAATGGCTTACTAAAAGAAGTTTGAAACAGCCGAACAACTGTATACTGTTGTTATACTGTGCGAGGCATTTAGAGGTACATTTAAATATGAGGATGCTCAAGACATTAATGTGACAATAAAAGGAGCTGATAATTTAGAGTAATATAGAAGAAGAAAATGCACCATTTGTCTTGTTTATATTCTGAATTCATGATGCTAACAAGCTAACACGCAATATGCTAACATAATATGCACAGTAATACTCTGTTATTGTATTTTATGATGACACTGATACTACTGCAAAGATAGGTGTATAAAAGAGTTTTAATGGGCAAAATACAGAAAAAAGAATGATGACTGAGGCATATCTTACTTTGGGCAGATGCGTGAATGGCTTTCACTGCAGATGGTACATGAGAGAATGGGAGTATTTGAGTTGATTTAATTCCTTTTGAAGACTAATTTAAAAAGTTTTTGGAAAATGTCTCTATATATGTACATTTTGTAAACGGATGTAGTTAAATTTGCACCAGCTAGCTAAAATCTCTACACCCCGATGTGTTCATGTTGACTGATTTTTACTGACTGAACAATATGAACAGAATTAACTGTCGGCCTCAAGGTAGGTGGAGCTCCAGGTCACACCTGCTGATGATGTGGACCAATGGGAATAAGAAGCTCTTTAGCAGCCGGTAAGACGCTTTTCTAAAAGCTCGCCCAGGCTAGCTGTTACGAACCACCGAAACTAATTCAAAAATACCTTATTTTTGGCCAGATTTTGCTCTAAATTACATCCCACCCGTTCGTTCTTCAATTTCGTAGAACATATATCGAGGCGTTTATACTTCCAACTCAATAAACACATTTTGCTTAATCCTGTGGAGTACACAATATTATGTGTGTCTGTGTGTTTTCACTTACATTTAGGTAGCGCACATCCAATTCTACTTTTTTCTCCAGTTCTGTGAGTAGTTCATTGTGGAAAGATTTCAGCTGAAAATGAAAGTAAAAAAACTGTTTATTTCGAATGCACAAGCACACGCGCACACACACGCACACACCCCTGTACAACAGACAAGAAATTAGATACTTCCTTTCACAAGACAAATATGGCTGATGGGTTTGATTAGATATATCACACACAAAAATTATGTCTCTGTCAATGGGGGGCGATGAGCTTAAATCTGTCCAACCTAATTCAAATTTGACTGCTTTACAGAATATTTGTGCACTGTGTATTTTTATGCTTGTTAGATGATCTTGTCATTAGCTTAGCAACATGCTAACTACAAAAGTATGTCTAGAAACACCTGCATTCTGTTACATTTTGCTGCTTTGTGTCTAGCTCTTTTTTAATGGAATAACATGTCCTATGTAAAAGGCCACTTAGACAACAGCTGCCTATGTAGACTGTAGACAGCTCACTAGGATTTGAAACCTGATATCTCACTGTCCCAGACATAATTTACCCAATTAGAGACATTCACACAAATTTCTGTCCTGTTATCATTATGAGAATCTCCATATCTGATATTTAGATGTGGTTTGTTTAACTTCTGCAGCTGTGTTGCACAGTACAGGAAAGTCTGTGAAATGTCTGAAGTGGTGTATTTACTCATGTGACAGACTACTGTCCTCCATATGTGTACGGAAGCATTGATTTGACATTTTGAGATGCTGCTCCCTTCCACATCCTCGCCCAGGGGGCTAATGAGCTCTTCGATATGGCATGACTGAGAGAATCAGGTTGGGAGAAAATGTAATGAGAAAAAACAAGTCTAAGAGGCAATAAGATCCTCATCACATTACTGATACCCACCATGTCTTCCAGTTGCATCTGGATTTGTCTGTGAACCTCAGCCATCTGAAAGAGCACATCCCCTTGGAAAAAAAGAGTGAGACAGAGAGAGAGAGAGAGATAGACCGCAGAAATGGATTAAATTCACATTATAATTATTTGCACTTGTTATAGAGTTATCAGAATGCCATGCAGCCAGGCAAGGGTGCGAGGGAGAGAGAAAAAAAGGAGATAGAGAGAGAAAATAAAATAACTGATGAACAAGATAAGCCATCAGTCAAGCTACAGATGCAAGAAGGTGTCAGACAAACATAGACAAATAATAAGATTGCCACAAAATATCAAACCATATGGTTTAACCTGCTGAAAAATCCCCCAACTTATATTAGTTTAAGATGGTTTGGTGGTCTTAGATTCTCTCTAAGCCTGGTCAGGCTTGTCTGTTACATTGTTTTAGAGGGATTTTAAACCCGGCCTGGGTGGGAGACCATCTTAAAACCAGCTTAGCCTGGTTTAAGATGTTTTTTCAGCAGGAGTACATAAAGACATGAAAGATCAAAAAAGCAATATAACTGAAGATGTCAGTTCATTAATGAAAGTGCAAGCCAAAACAAAATAAAACTGAAATATTCATGTTAACACTGACAATAAAAGCATATTGCATGTTTAATAAACATGAGAAATAAGAATGAAAAAAGGATGAAAAATATGTCAAGAAATTGTTAGCATAATTTCTCATATGAACATTCTGTGGTACAAGAGAGAAAAAAAGAGAAGAAAATCGAAAGAAAAGGACAAATAAGTGACAACAGAAGAAATAGTGAATCATGCAGCCAGGTTAGGCATGTGTCATGTTGTGTCGGGTATACCTACATGCTGCCTCTTCTGATTAGGCAATGCATTGTAAAAAACAAAACAAAAAAAAGAAAAAAAAGACCTAGTTTGAGTAGGAACAAAAGTACAAAAGACCTGAAGACAGTGTGACAGATAAAAAGAGTGAAAGCTACCCAGGGTGAACTAGTCAAACCTCCCAAAACAGTCAATGCATAAATATAATGGGCCAGAGGGATGCCCTAGACTCATCAACACAATATCAAAGCAGTATTTTCTGCAATGTTATTTATTTTTGCTGAATCTACAGCACCATGGCAAAATAAATTATATTTTACTCGAGTTGTGAGTTTGCAGTCTGAATGGAATGTGATGAGTTAAAAAGACATGGTCCCGCAAAATCTTACAAAGTCGATAATAAGACATCATATCTTTATTTTGCTTCGTCTTCGCTGATTCCATGCACAGATATGCATGACCAGTGTAGTACTTTATTATTATTATTATTATTATTATTATTATGTGCCAGTGCATTTAATGAATCGTTTATTTGAATCAGCTCTGAATCAGAATTATATTTGTTTGTTATTACTTGACTGTATTTAAACTCTCTGAGCACTTTACTAGGAACACTATGATCGTAATAAAGTGCCTGACATGGTCTTTTGCTGTTATAGCCCTTCCACCTCAATGTTCGATGTGTAGAGCATTCTTAGATGCTATTTCTGTTAGCTCGAATTAGTCTGGCGATTCTCTGTTGACCTCTCTCATCAAAAATTAGTTTCTGTCCACAGAACTGGCACTCACTGGATGTTTTTTTTGTTGTTTTTGGAACCATTCTGAGTAAACTATAGAGACTGTTGTGCATGAAAATCCCAGAAGATCAGCAGTTACAGGAATACTCAAACCAGCCCATCTGGCACGAACAATCATGCCACAGTCTAAATCACTGAGATCACATTTTTTTCCCCATTCTGACGGTTGTTGTGAAGATTAAATGAAGCTCCTGACCCAAATCTGAATGATTTTATGCACTGCAGACATACAATTGGCTTATTAGATAATCACATGGACAAGTAGTAAGTAATTCTTAATAAAGTGCTCAGTGATTGCATATGACAATGTTTAGTTAAAGATAGGCTTAAATATTTGCAAAATAATTCTGTTGTAATACATTTTATTTTACTAAATAAAAAATGGTTACAATCTTACAAAAATAGTATACTGTTTTGTTTATTATGCAGAAAGTTTCCTTCCATTTCATAAGCATCATATATTGTGCTAAAGCAGCCACAATATGGGTTAAGTACAAATATTTGGCTGGCTCTGCTGAAATATTGCTTATCCGTGTTTTTCTTTTTGCACGAATCAAGTGCAAGGGTCAACAAAGTACACAGTTCACTTTGAAGTGTTTTGAAAGGCTGTGAAAGCTCAAACTAGATTGTGGCATTACTGTAGGTGTTCTTGTACAGTTCTGAATCATATTGAGTGATCAAAGTGTTAAAACAAACATTCCATTAGTAAGTCAATGCATAAGTTGCTGAAATCCTACAGGGACAGAAATCATTCTAGAGTGCTGAGACGTCGTCTTCCATCCATCAAAATCTGCATTCTTCTCTAACTCAGCATTAACCAGATTTTAAATGGCTTATTAAATAATTAAAAAAATAACAAATATTGCATACATAGTAACGTAGAGAGTAGCTTTAGCTGAAAACACTGAGGACTTTGAAAAGACAATGCACTTACACATAGAACTACTCTGCAGTAAGGAAAACACTGACAGATGTTCACATACATGCAGTTACATGACATCTAATGGGCCTTCCATCTCTCTTCCTCCTTACTGTGAATGGACGAAAAGCATTCAGGCATGTAAAGGGGTGTGTATTTGTATGCTGTAAGGCAGGTAAATATGCATGCTTGTTTTTGTACAGTGGCTGTTCTATCAAACTAACATAATTAGTGGTGCTTGCTAAGGCATAATTAGCAGTTATATGTATGTTTAGGGGTTTTGTACCGGCAAGAGCAACTCACATTTTCTATAGTCTCTTTATTTCACTCTCTTTATCTCACTATCACTCTCTGTACATAATATCACAAGATTTTAAATATTTTCAATGCACACTCTTTCATATTTTGTGAAATCTATGCACGTCCCTCTTAACTCTGAGCTACTGAGCTACCCAGCGTGTTTCATAAAGCGTGACCCTGCCTGTCTTTGAATCTGTCATGCCTAACCCAGGACAACAGCACCAGCCTGCAGTACATATCTAATCAAGCCTTCCTCTTAAGCTCTGCCTTCTGAGAAATAGAGGGACAGTCCGCTTTATGGAGCCGTTTCAGATCAAGGTCAGCAGAGGCCAATTCGGCAAGTCATGTCTATCACAGCGCTGAGCAGAAAGATTAATAAAAGGGCGGACATACACAAAAGTAAGACATATGCTGAACTAGGGCAAACTCACTGTACCCAAATCTAGTCTTGGACTGTCAGGAAGGACAAAAAATGATAACCAGAAAAGGGTAACAGATCTGAACATGCTGTTTTTTACCACTTATATTGAGAGCAAACAAAGCAAGAATATTTAAGAGACTTGCACAAGGGAAAATGTTTTTTTAATCAGCCAAGTGAACACGTCTGGGTGATTCTCACGAAACCTGTGAAGAATTTCCTGGTCCTATTTTACTCTAAAATCTATAGAAACATACAATTTATAAGAAACTATACTTTGCATTAGGGATGCACCAATACCACTTTTTCTCTTCCAATCTGATTCCAATATCTGAAATCTCACAATCGGCCGGTACAGATCCTAAGCCGATACCAGTGTTGTTTTTTTGCATAATCAGTTTAGAATATCTTAATAATAATATTATTGTGTGGAACTAATTGGGAGTGCTCTTTAATATGTAAAGAAACACAAACCTCATTAAGAAAAACTTTAATATTAACTAGTATACTGAATAATGTAGCAGCAAAATTAACAGTAATTCCAGTCTTTAAGTCTTCAGTAGAAAAGAAACAAGTTTTTTTTTTTTTTTTTTAAATGTTTCAACTTGCATCTGGATTCAGATCTCTTTTTGTTCAATTTAGTTGTAAGACATCAGTCCACTTTTCATTCACATAGTTATTTTTTGGAACCCATTAAACTTAAACAAAAACTGTTATAAATTGTAAACAAATACTAATGATGGAAATAATAATAATAATAATAATAATAATAATAATAATAAATGTGTATTAATATTATTATTATTGACTTGTAATTTAAATTTTAAATACAACAGTAATATATTTAAATCGTGCACTTTTTAAACCCTCATGCTTTTATTTTGATATTCTAAACTCTCCATCCCTACTTTGCATATACAAAATTAAGGTTTTAAAGGGCCATTAAGATTTTCTACATTGAGACATTATTTTCATGACAGTTATGAATACTGTATTTTATCCCCCAATTCTAATTTCCACAATGCAATTAAAATTATATATTATTTAAACTGTATAAAATATATTTATACATTATAGTAGTACTCCCCTTGGTACCACCTTTCATTTTTGCTGGTTTTAATAATAATAAAAAAAAATTAAACCATGTTACAACAGCATATTTATTTACTGTTATACGGTAATACAAATACTGTGTTACGATAATGAGAATCATCAATCAAACCAATGGGAAAAGTAAAAGGTTCTGGATGTGTTATGGTAAAAAATACTTAAATATTGATTTGTTTCTTAACCACACCTAACATACCGTTTCTGAAGACTGCATTTAGTATGTGCATTTTGGAGCTTCAGAATTCTGATCCTCTTCACCTGCATTGTGAGGACCTGCATACCTGTCGTTTTTATCTAAAATTTTGGAAAAAGTGTTTTTTACTCAATTACATACAACATTTTTTTTTTTTATACAATTTACATTTTTGATATTTTTCAGTCAGGTTTAAAAACATTGCATAGTACTGAGTCTGCTCTCTTAAAAGTCTATAATGATATTTTAATGACCACTGACTCTATGCACTATGGATTTGTTTCTCTTAGACCTCAGTTCTGCTTCTGATTTTGTGGATCATAATATTCTTATTTCTTGTTTATAGCATTTAGATGGAATTAGGGGTACAGTTCTGAAATGCATACAGTCTTATCTGTCAAATAGATGGTTTTCTGTCCATATTGCAAACACTCATCCTCCGTTGCGCACTTTTCTTGTGGCGTGCCCCAAGGTTCGATTCTTATTCTCGCTATATATGTTGCCTATGGGCTCTATACTTAGCAAATTCAGTGTGTCAAATCACTATGCTGACAACACTCAAATCAACATACCCTTGACGCGCGATGACAATACTTCTCTTGAAAAACCTGTAGCATGTTTACATTAATTAAAATTATGGTTCACTCGTAACTTTCTAAACTTAAATGAAGACAAAACTGAAATTATTTAGTTTGGACCAAATGAGAAAAATAATTGGAAGAATCTCGATTTGGGTAATCTTGCTCCCTACTCCCTACTAGCGGTATTCCAGGCATGTCCATCCGGGAGGAGACCCCGGGGCAGACCCAGGACAAGCTGGAGAGATTATATATCTAGGCTGGCCTGGGAATGCCTCGGTGTCCTCCTGAGAGAGCTGGAGAGAGGGAGGTCTAGGTATCCCTGCTCAGAATGCTGCCCTGCAACCCAAACCCGATTAGCGGGAGAAAATGGATGGATGGATGGATGTATGGATGGGTTTATATGTTCCTTTTTCCTTGTGTAAGTCTTTTTAATATTCTTGTTGTGTTTCCTGTCCATAAAAGTGGCAAAAAGCCCAACAATTTGGTACAATGGTACATTCATTTTATTCAAAATGTATTAGAAATGGGCATTCCACACCAGAATGGAGACAGTCCTGAACAAAGGTTTGCTAAATCAATGCCTAAATAACAATTTGCCTATTGATTAAATCTGACCAGGACATTTTCTTTACTGGTTTCGTAAGAATCACCTGTTTTCAGTCGATGCCGATAATCTCAAAATAGCCAAATATTATAATACAGATATATTAGTTACAAAAAAATATGCATACAAAATCTGATTTGTTTGTGCTTATTGACGATAAAGGGAAATTAGCAAAACACGAATGGTAAATGGTAAAAATTATCAGCTTCTTTTGTACCTTTTCAGTACCTTTAGTAGAAGGTTCACATCAATGCAAAGCACTGGAGGTATGTAGGTAACCCAGAGTTTTCTCTGCTGTTGACCTTGTCCTAACCTCACCTTGGCCACTTTCCAGATCTCTCATCTAGTTCAACATGCTCTCATTTCCTGTCCAAATCAGCACAATGTTCATATACCACTTCATCCTTCACTCCACCACCCCTCATCTCTCCACCCGCTTGCTGCAATTTAGCCGTGTTCGGCAGGGCTCTAAGCCGCTTACCAGTAATCAGCACAGATCACAACATCTGCAGCTTTGAAGGACTTAAGAATATTGTTGCTAGCTCTTGAGGGCCGAATCAATTAGTGTATGGGCAATAACTGTCCAAATAAACACTGTACTCCCTATTTGGAATTTCTAGGGCATCTTTTGATGATGGAGAGATGATATGTAATTTATTGTAGCCAAAGCTACACCACTGTGCCTGTCAGATCCATAACTTTGCCAAGAAAGGTTTTTGTATGCGCCAAAACCATTTTGGCTTGTTTTTCAAAGAACATCAATTAATTCTTATTAAGATACAGCATTAAGGATGTTGGAAAATAATGACGACAAAAATGAGAATAGTGTAAGGAGTACATCCTGTTCATTCTATCCAAATCCTACCGGAATGATTTCTGATATACTGAAGTGTCTTTTGCAACTCAATTGATTTTATTCTAAATGAATTGGAAGTGGCTGTTTCATACCAGAACAGAGCTAGACCTGAAAGTAAGCTTGCTAAAACAATGGCTAAATAACAATTTGCCTATTGATTACCCATTAGCTTGCATGCCCTAAGTGACATAAGTGTCATTTTAGAGGAGCGGATATACATTTTGATGACTTCATGTTGAATTTAAAGTAGGGCTGCAACTAACGATTATTTTGATAATTGATATATCTAACGATTATTAGAATGATTATTCGACTATTCGGTGATTATTGCACCGATTAATCATTAGCTCTTGACCGATTATTCAGCTTGTGCTCCGACTTAAAATGTTGTACTAAATGTGCTTAATAACAATAAAGAGGAAAAAATAATCTTTTAAAAATACCTCTAAATGACATTCACTGAATTAAAGGGGGAAAAATACTTTTTATTACAAAAAATATATTGTTATCAAGTGTTTTTGTCTTGTTTTCCATTTAAAATTGTCTACAAATCCTTAAAACAAGACAAAAACATTTACTTGAGAAGCAACATTTAATATATTTAGACTTGCTTTAAGAGAATATACAGTAAGTGTATTTTGTATATAAGTGTATTTTTCACTTGGTTATACTTCTGCGAGTGCAGTAAAGACAAAATATACTTATATTCAAGATCTATTCTCTAAAAGCAATTATAAATATCTTATATGCTGCTTCCCAGGTGAATGCATATTTATTTAAAGGTTTTTAGGTATTTTAATATATTTGTATTTTTAATATTATTTTCAACATTCTCAGATAACAATTTTTGCTTCTGCGGTATAGTTCCTAAAGAAAATGTACGCTGTTTTAAATTATTTTTAGATATTTTTATTAGAAAACAAGCCAAAACAAGTAAAAACATATTTTGTTGCAGTGTATAATGGGGTGAAGACTACCCTCTCTCACCTTTCTGTTAACTTCCAAATATAACTCACTAAAAAACAAACATTCTTGTATTAATAAAGCTGCATATTGCCAATTTTCTTCACGATAAGAAATACACAGTGACATATATTATGATTCAATAAGTCACAAGCCAATATGTTATAATCTAGCTGCATTAAGTGTGCGCACTCGAGGGATGAGCGTCCCCATGACAGAGTGCATATCAGCCGGGTGCAGTTTCAGTCTCTCCCCCAATGCCAGTTTCGGAGTTTGTAGTTAATTACATGACCTGCTTCCGTATTATTTGAACTTTAATAAAGCTATAATGCATTACAACTGCATTTAAGATGTGGTGTTAATGCCTGTGTGTTTCCTTTAAAGAGCTCCGACTCCACTTATTCCACAATGAGAGTGCTTCTCTATTTACTTATTTGGTATTTTTGTATAATGCCCTTGTACTTGGCGATCTACATCACCTGAAGCTGTTTGGAAAGTTTAGAGTGCATCTGGAATGTGAGCTGTGTAATTCTTCCTCCTCAGTCAGGCGCAAACTGCAGTAGTTGTTTGACATGGGATCACATTAAAATCTAATGATGTCAAACAACTATTTGACAACTTTTTTATCGAAATGTTTTTATTGTCGATGTTGTCGATAACGTCCACTAATCGTTTCAGCACTAATTTAAAGGCTCTCAACAGACATGGATTGTTTTTGTAGATGGATTCATTCATTCCACTCAATTCTAATCATTTTATTTCTCATCTTTGTTTACTTTCTTTTCTGGTCTTTTTTCTTTTTTTCTGGTCTATTTCTCCATTGTCTATACAGTATTAAACTTTCATACTCAATTCTTTCTTTCTCTCTCTCTCTCTCTCTCTCTTTGATCATGCTAGAGTTGATGAATATCAATACTGTGGGAAATCTACAGAACACATATGGCATGTCATAAACTTCAGCATATTTGGTAGGAAAATACATGCAAGATGCTTTAATACATGACTTCATTATACTTGACAGACTAAATAAGCATTACACCATCTTTGCCATTTTTTTCATTCTTTGAAAATCTGACATTTTTTTGTGTATGTACAAGTTAAATAAACAAAACAATCTGTACTAAAATATCCATATGCTGCATAATCATCAAGTCTGTAACTGTAAAACTAACTGACCCAAAACTAAATTCAGAGATGCTTCACTGAGCTCACAACCTCATGGCCTGAAACTTTCTTTGGTAGTCATTAATTTGTGGCAGAGGACTGTATACATAACTATTAGGGTGCAGCTGATGAGGTCATAATGGAGATT
The DNA here is from genome assembly GCA_032164185.1 of Moxostoma hubbsi. Lineage (NCBI taxonomy): Eukaryota > Metazoa > Chordata > Actinopteri > Cypriniformes > Catostomidae > Moxostoma > Moxostoma hubbsi. The sequence continues at coordinate 9,532,251 of JAVLUX010000035.1, forward strand.
GATTACTGCAGTAGAATAGGTTTCTTGCATAGGGGGTTGTGGCATTGGATCTGCTGGGCAGCCAAATCCATATGATGGCCAGATAAAGGAATGTTTTATTGAATATACAAAAATGAAAATTCTGTCATCATTTAATCACTCTCATAATCCCAACTCAAATTAAGAATGTCATACAGGCTTGGAACATCATGAGGGGGAGTAAATGACAACATAATTTAATTTCTGTGTGATCTGTTCCTTTAAGAGCATGTTCTCATAATCGAAAGATGATGTGTTAAACAATGATTCGTTCATTTTAAAGCGTCACATCCCTTCAGAGAGCTTCCGTTAACAACCATACCTATAGCAGCAGTTATCAGCTATCCATAACCAATTATCAGCAGTGATTCCATATTCAGAGCGGTTTGAGACATTTGCCTTCTTTTTTGCACTTGTTTGTTTGCGGCATTAACACAGAGGGAACAATCCCCAGAGGGTGAGACAATGCAAACACACTGAAACCATGATATGACACAACAAATCCCTCTTGCTTTAAGTGAAAATTAGACCGTGTCTGTGCCAAACTGCTGCTGTGCTCTCAACATCAGGAAAGAGTCAATCACATAATAAATACTATTTTACACTCACTGTGTTGAGCGGGAATTGAAGGTTTGAGAACTGAGAGAGGGAGAGAGAAATGCCTGTGTATGTCTATACTGAAGAATATTCTCACTGCTTTTGATTTCTTGTTGATTTTCCCCTACTTTTTACTGATATAATGCCGTCACTGGGACTTTTTTCTGTTACCGTTCTTGTTATTTGTAATAATACTTTGCAATGTTGCATGTACACAATAAAGCGTTTTAATAAAAAATTCAGTTTCACTCACCCACTTAGTTCCCTCCTTAAAGTCATGACTGTTTCGAGCTGACAGAAAGGCTACAGATAAACTCAGATAACCACTCTGTACAATTGAGTGAGCAGAATAGCATCTCAGGATGCACAACATGTCAAACCTTGAGGCAGATGGGCTACAACAGCAGAAGATCACTGCTTGGCCATTTTATTTGGGCATACTAATCACAGTAAGATCACACAGTAAGATCAAGAATGTGTATTAATTAAATATAAATAGGGTCAATTTTGACCTATGATATTATAGTTAATGACTCAAGTTTTGAACCTTCTAAGAGTCGCCATCATGCTAAAGTTAAGCAACCTGTGCCTTATTGTTTTTACTTTTCTTCTATCTCCATAATCTCAGTTAAAGCATCCATTGCACACAGCCATTGAACTGATACAGATTTGATTTTGGCCAGCAATGCATTCCAGTCACATTTCTCCCCTTTTCCCCAATAATATCCTGTCCTCTCTATATATTATATAATGAAGCAAATGCATTAAAAAATGCAAAGTTAACAAAGCAGAATAACAAACATCAGACATACTGTACTCCTCCCACACGCATTCAACGCATTCAGCACAACATCAAAGTTTGATCGCGTGGAATAATCTGTGTATGCACATGCCTATCTCCTGAAATGTTGAGAACACAAGTTTCTTATTCCCCCCTCTTGGCTAAAACCATCATTATTCAGCATTGTCAGCGAAGGCTAACAGTTTTACTGCCCATTCCCATTTTTCTTTGCTCTATATTCATTTAATGAGGGATTTGGCCCTCTGGCCATTCTGCAGACATGAAACATAATTAACTATTACTGCTACAGTAGGTTCCTAAACTTACTAATCAGTTAGTTCTGAATGTCTGAATCAGAAATCTAATATGTGAAGATATATTTTGAGGGGTTTATTTGAATAACTTATCAAAAATGAGCCTGGATATGTTGCTAGAGCATTTCGGTTAGCACCAAGATTTGCCATCATCAATTATACAAACACCCCAGAGTTAGTTTGTGACTATGGAGAGTGCAAGAAGCTTGAAGACGCAATTAATCCTGTTTCAGAAAGATAACACAGTTGTGTGTCTACAAATATTTTCATAATTATCAGTGGTTCTAAATAGCTGGAAAACTCCCAAAAGCTAAAACTACAAACGTGAGAAGACGCCAACCAATTGGAATCTCACAGCAATGATGACGGATGCCCATATTTGGGCAGGGGGAACAGGAAGCTGATTAGTATTCCACACAGTCCTGCAGCATCGAGGAGGCAGACAGGGGAGGCTGTTTTTGGAAACACTGACATCACCAAAGAGGCATTCTGAGACTCTAAATCTACAGGCAAGAGCCGCATTCTCAGCTCTTGCGCTCTCTCTCTCTCTCTCTCTCTCTCTCTCTCTCTCTAGTGAAACTTCTCTTGTTCAGGCAAGTGTTTCATCTATTTTTATCTCTCTCTCTCTCTCTCTCTCTTCGGGCTGGCTGCATTCCTGCATAAGTGCGTGGGCTGACTGCAGGCAGTGAGTGATGCAATACACACAAGTGCTGCATTGAAGAATCATTGCACATCTCTATGCATGGTGAGAGTTTGCAAGATACTAAGGCCTTGTTCAGACTGCCACTAAAAATCTGATTTTTTGCATATCCAGATTGTATCCAGATGAGTTGTATCCAGATAGCAGAAAACCACATGAAATCAGATTTTTCCGAATCTGATTCAAACCACATTGGGTGGTGGTTCCAAATGCGATTGAAATCTGATTTTTTTCTCTCAGTCCGGACACTCTGGCTGCTCAATTTGGATTTCAAATGGTTTTTGCGTCACTCTTAACATGACATGAAAAATCAGTGACAGCAGCACAGAACATCACAATGTTTACCAGTCTCCTCTGTCGCTGAGTTTTTTTTCTGCACCACGACTGGACAGAGTGCTTATTTGGAGAGCGAGATGATGCACCTCCATTTTTCCCACATCTGTTTTTAAAGCATCGTCACGTGGTTATGCCTATGTTCTTACCAAAGCAACCCATGCAGATAGGTTGGATGTCTGAATACAGAAATTTTCACTGATTTGATCACTTGCAATTAATAGTGTGGACAGTCTGCCTGAAAAGATCTGATTTGAGAAAAAAATCTGATATGCCAGCAGTCTGAACATAGCCTAAGAGTTGAGGATACAATGAAGAGGAAGAGAATGCCACTTAATGAGATCTCACCAGTATCCAGTACACTGAGAGTGAAGCTTTTGCAATGATGTAAAGAAATTTTATCAATTTTGATACCTACAACTCATTTGATTTTATAGCAAGACCGATCACCTCCTGATTCTCGAAAGGAAGGGCCCGATCAAATTCAAGCTTGACTTAGATCAGTGCTAGTCTATGGCTAATGATCACCCTGAGCCACTCTGGTTTATGAACTGTGAACTTTGCATTGATTGGTTAGTCCTAAAGTTTCTAGATCATGGTAATTATACAGTGCTGGATCAGTGCATGGTGTATAATGTAGGTAATAAAACCAAGAGTTTAGACCTAGTAAAAGAAAGGATTTTTTTTTATGCAACAGGTATCGTGTTTTTGTGATACGTTGAAAAGACTAGCATTTCTGGTCACCAGGATGATTGTTCCCAGCATGGGATGCTTGTGTTCATACCAAAATTCTTAAACAGCTTAACAAACAAGACTTTCTTTGGTCAATCACCATCTCCAAAAACAACATGCTGGTTGACCAGCATTTTTTTTGCTGGTGAATAGTATGGCTTTACTGTATGCTGGTCCATTAACAAGACAAGCACCAAACCAGCATAAACCAATGTGTACCAGCATGGAAATTCATTCTGGTCTAAGATGTTTTTTCTTCAGCAAGATGTACACACAATATTGTCTCATGACAACTTGTAATAATTTGTATAAGATTGCGACATTGTAAAATACTGAACAAGTGTTATTCCCATAGAGGCTAACCAACCACTAGAATTTCAAATCGATACAATACAGGCATAAAAATGTTGCTAGCCTCTTATACAACACATTATTTTATGAAAGGAAACATTTATGAACAAATTTGGTTAATCATTCCGGTTCATCCATTCATTGCGGTTATGAGGTGATAATGCGGTCACGACACGCAGAGGAGTGAACGTTACACCTCGTGTGCCTTCGTTGCTATGGAGGATTGTGAGGCTTGCGCTGTTTTACTCAAGGACTTATTTGATAATGAAGTTGTGCATTAGTGCATGTGTGTGTAAGTTTGTGTGTGAGGGGTCAAAAGAGAGAAACTCAGAAAATGAGAGAAATCGCTTTACCTGGGAATACCTTTATTTTTGCAGCTCTCATCAGAAGTAACATCGCTTCAAAACTGCCAAGATGTAAATTTAAGCACTTCTTAGCGGCAGCGAGTGTCGCCATATATTGAGCCCCATGTGAATGAGGTTTATCAGTACCATATAGTTATCACTTAATTTCCTCTATATCTCTATGGTACTCTCTCTAAAGAATAGTTTTGAGTGTGGCCTCTGGACTTATTTAAAGGTATTTTACAAGCTCAAATAAGGCTCATTGCCCATAAACTGCAGCATCAGCAGCAACAGTGGAAATGTCACTCTTGAGTTTGTTTTTTCATTGTCACAGTCTAAATCTTCATCTAAATGAATTATTTTCTTGTGATAAAAAAATAAGCAATAATAGAACCCAGAAGCCAAGCAGTGCACATCTCAAACATGTGAACTGTGCAGCCTGTGTGGTCAACACTTAAAATCTTACATTATTAACACATGTGATGGTCCACTTATTGATGGCAAAACATCCTTTAAAAACACTCCACATCTCCAGGAAAAGCTAACACAGCGGTGAAGACAGAAACCCACAAAGGGTTTAGATGGAGTATAGCATGTCACACTGCAGGACGTCAACTTTGCATAAGTATTTAATGTCAACAATACACTTGCTCCATAACAGACTTGATCCTAACAAAGCCTGTCACTCACAGACAAAACACACAATTCACACTCTATTTCATGCAAATCTACAACAGTATATGTCTGAACACCAGACAGATGGAGAACAGATATGTTTTGCAACATCCGTGTTCTTGGCCTGTGTGAACAAAGATTCTCTGACACAAGTTAACAAAATGACAAAAAATGTAAAACACACTGAGCAACATGTAACAAGATAAGGAACTAGACTCAGGGAAATACACATACAAATGTGCACATGCAAAATCCATCCTTCAGAGTGCAAAGTAGGGCTGGGTGATATGATATTTAGATATGTATTATCATTTTGACAATATTTGATACACATTTCACTATTTATGTATTTGCTCTGAAATAATTTGTATTTTCAGTCAGAGGAACCTTCAAACAAAAAGCTAATGTAGACAAGTAGATTAAAATAGTTTAATGCAAAAAGTAATATACAGAACAAATGTAGTTAAATATTACCAAGGCATGTTTTCCACATATTTATATTTTTACTAAAACATTTGAATATAAGAAAAGAACTTTAGAGAACATTTTTAAGTAATGCAAACAAATAATATAATCAGAGTTATGAATCAGTTAATTAAAACAGACAGTTTGAACTTGATTCACAAAAATGAATCACCTTTACCAACCAAGTGCTCTCATACTCACGTTACATACGGGAAAGGGCCAATAAAAAGTGCATTAACATCATCACAATAACAATGAAGCTTAATTTTTTATGGCCAGCAAAATATTCAATATATCAACCAGCCCTAATGAGAAGTATTGTTTATTAGATAGTTTTGAAAGCTGCATCATAATGTTGATGTACAGATATAGTGTTAGTTTAACCATGCCTGTTATTCATTCTAGAGATCAGACACATTCACATGAGCAATACTGGAACAGCTGTAGAAACAAAACATAGTCATACATGAATACACACACACATTAAATATACAACACAATATTATGTGCATAATGAACATGCATAATGCAATGGAAGTGATGCACAGATGGAGGCAAGTTCATTTAAGCGAAGGCCCAAAACAAAAAAAGACTTGATATAAATTGTCAATGAAAGACCTTCAGGTGAAAGGACTGAAAGGCTTAAATTCTAATAGAACTTTCCTCATAAAACTGCTTCATACACAGATATTGCTTTTTTTTTTAAAAAAAAATAAAATAAAAAATCTCATGAAATATAAACTCATAAGGACTCCAGCTCCATCAGGCTAAAATGTTTAGATATTGACAAAGTTTGAAATCAGATAATCCAATCGCATGATTAAATGGCGTTGAATTCATTCAAATAATAGCCTTTTACTGTTCAAATTAGAGCTGTGAGTGTGAACTCTATTGAATATGCATTCAATGGAACAGCCAACACACTCTCACAGCGAAATAATCAGGATTCGTAGGACTTTTCTAAATTTGGCTAATTCATATGATATCGAGCGACTGCACAGGTTTGAATTCCTACGACTTTCACTACAGCAATAACGTCGCTGGACATCGTTTCCATCTAATGCACAACAAAATTCTGTCACACACAACAGCTTCTGATTCATGTTTACACACTCTATTGATTGGTTACGTTTAGATAAGGGGTTTGGGTAAGGGCATAATATTAATAAGTATGTCCTTAATGCCTCGTGCGCGGGACTCATGCTAATTTCCACATTAGACACCTGAGAATTTGCATGTGATGAAGTCCTACGAGTTTATGCGAACAACATCGTGCAAGACCATATGATATAGCAACTCGGAAATTATGTACGATTTTTCATGACATCGGGTTGATGATTACATACAAACAGCTTTTCTGTTCATCCCTTTAAGCCTTTCTCTTCCTTTCTTAAAATAAAACTACCATTCATGATTGCCTCTGGAACTTGACAGCCAATACTATCAAGATCTGAGAATCAAATTCTCTTAATACCAGTGTATAGACTCAAAGGCTCTGCTCCAAACTCTAGTGGACTGTCGCAATGCAATGTCCACCTTCTATGGCAGCATACAAGCTAAAATGGAACTTCATAAGTGACTGAATTAAAACAGCAACTCTGTTAACAGTCACTCATGCACCACATTAATAGCGCTTATTGTGCAAAATGAATGTAAGACTTGACTAACTCTAACATGATGTTAACATGTTGCTTTGTGAATGTCTCTATAGTCTAATAAGCCCAAAAAACACATAGCACACAAAAATATTGGGTCAAAATGATACATTTCAATAACTTAGACCTATTTAATAGAACGTTTAGAACTTTAAGTGAAAAGAGTCTATTTCTATTATACATTTTTCTTAACTCAGTCCAGAATGTAAATCAATGTACTCAGAACAAGGTTTATCAGAAGGCAGCATAGTTTTGCTTACTATTTAGAAAAACCTTTGCATCGGAAGGGCACCTATGATGCCTAAAATTGCTGTGTAGGTATGGAGCTCATTAGGTATTGCAACCAAGCCAAACTCTATGCAGAACTCTATAATGCACACAACTCTATATAAAATATATCTCTACACAGCAGGAGTTGTTTGTTTAAAGTTGAACACTGGGATTTCTAAAAAAACATGTCAAAAATCTAGCAATAAAAATATTTTGTTAATGCCCTAAATTTATTTGTAGGTTTCACTAAGTATTTGGTGAGCTATGTTTGCTGTGGTGTTTACTGTTGTGTTTAGTCACTGCTAATTATGCAGCACAGACCACGTCCCAATTCTACTTATAAATAATAAACAGGAAATGACAGGAACACCAATGAGGAGAGAACGAACATATGCTTGTAATTTGACTTCAGATATGTCCTCTGATTCAATATTAAGAATTAGATGATTTTGCATATTACATTTCTAATAGGCATGTTGCACAATCATTTGCAAAAATACGGAGTCAGAGCTGCCATATTTTAGTGGGAATTTTGTTTAAGCAGTATTGGCTGCCTTCACACAGAATTTAAGGTGGCAGTGATCTGTCTTAACTTGGCAGTGTAAAGATGCCTTAACATGTAAATTCAGAAATGTTTTACTGTTGCATAATATAATATAATGTAATATAATATAATATAATATAGAGTTTGACTGATATATCGGTTTTGCCGATTAATCGGCACCAATAACAGATTTCTGGAACTATTGTTATCGGTCTAAAGCCTGCGGTCTAAAGAGACTGTATCTACACATATATCTTCTGGACAAAGAGAGACCACGTTTTTCTAACCTCACCATTTGGCCACGGTAGAGTAAGATTAACTTAGCTTTGTTCCAGTTGTGTAGTATTACAACCGGTTCATTTCATTTTCACTGTGAGACAACAGTGAATTTATTTAGAAAACGGAAAAGGCAACCAGCTTCCATTCTCAATCGTTTTCTATCAACGTTGACCACCTCCTGCATTTCACTCCACCGGACCCACGAAATAACACACAGACGCTGACGAGCATAAGACAAAGTCCGAATCAGGCTGGTGTTTTCAAATACTCCCGCCTGTCTCGTTCAGTACCTTTGTGTGTCTGCTCATTACCATCCACATGTGGTATAAGCTCTGTTGTTCTGGATCTGATCCAGTCATCTTTCTTTCCCTACACATTAAAATAATCGTTGGCTCCGCCCTTTATGATCTAATCCTCCATTTTTAAACTAGTTTCCATTTTGAATTCAGTTCGCCATTTTGAACCTAGTTCTCAAATGTAAAAATCCTCTATTTTGAAACTGGTTCCACAATTGGAGTTTAGTTTTTTTAAAAAACAGGCCAATTTAACTGATACTCTTGTGTAAAATCACCATGCAACAACTGCTTTATGAAGCACAATGAGCTAGTAGCTAACAGCTAGCAGTTGTGTTATTGTTTTGGTCAGTTTGTGTCGTGTTTATGATGATGTCACGGCAGTAGAGGCAGCGCAACTATGACGATCGTCGACGATAAGTGTTTCTCAGATTAAGCAATGAGTTGTTTAAATGCTTTGTCAGGAAAGATGTTTAACTTGGAAATGTGTGTCTCGAGATCCTCTCATTTGGCTCCAGTCTGTTGTGTTCTGTCTGTTTGAACAGCCCCTGGCCTGGGCTCATAGTCTGAGCCGCTTCATCACTGAGTTCAGCCGAATACCACTGCTATCTGTGAATATTGATACTCTACATACAAATGTGGTATTTCGCTGTTATTATGAAGCTTGAGTCTGGAGTAGTAGAAATCAGTGCAAGTGTAACTCCATGTGAACTGTCTATTGAAGCGTTTTCCCAACTCATTTTACTTTTGAGAATATGGACAGACAAAAACTTTTTATTTATTTATTTTATGCACATTAGTTGAAAATGAAATGCTCTTTTTTTAACAGCTAGGATAGGAATGTTATATGCGATAAAATAATGATGCAGAATGGTTTATGCATTTATTGCGTTCTCTTGTGGACTAAGGAGGACTTTAAAATTATAATATAAGTTCATATATATTCATATTTATATATTTATTTCATTTAAAAAAGTACAATGCATTTTCATGGTTCAGTCTGTTTATGTTTTAATAAAGTTCAGCACTATTTAACATAATATAATATAATGCTGTTCATGTTGGCTGGGTTCCAAAAACAAAGACTAAAGTTGACCAAAAAGAGACACATTTTTATTATTTGGAAATATTGGATGTTTAAAATAGAATATTTTATGTCATTAAAACGTTTTAATGGGCTTAAAGGAAATCATATATATCTGTTTTATACTGTAATACAGTTTGTTTCCAAGTTAAATGTGAATAAATTACTTAAGGTGTATGAAGCATAAATACACCTTTAGAAGTTTGACAATTTGCATGACAATGAATTCTAATAATCATGAAAGCCCTAAAACACACAATTCAGCGTCATAATCACAATTATTTGTTCTACAATTAATTGTGAGCCAAAATTTCATAATTGTGGTAGCCCTAGATGTGTCAAAATCAAGAGTAATTTTGAAATTGCATTTTTACTCCTTATTCGAAATCAAAGAAAACTGAGGCATGTCTAAAAATTCCCAACCCTAATTTAAACAGTACAAAGTTTATTTTCAGAAAGACATGTCAATAAGACAACAGGGTAAAATGAACACAATGCAACCAAATCACCAATGAGCAATGAGTGAAACTGCAGAGTGTGCACGTTTGTACATATGTGTTATGTCCAAAGATAAAGTCTTAGATATACCATCCAATTCTCTCAAACATCCATAGCCATTCATACTTAAACCGATAAGACATTCTCTTTTGCAATCCCCTTCCCAACCACAGGGGGCACTGCAGCTACAGTCTATAACTCACCAAGATCCTTAGAGCCGTGACTCTCGCTGGCCAGCTCTCCCATCCGCACCAGTGCGTCGAAGTAGCCTTTTGCTGCAAATGTCACACCTGGAAACATGGAAGCATTGGGGACATAAGATATGGGAGCGTTCTAACGGCTGTCGAAGCTTCCCATAACCCATTGCTACCACATCTAGGAAAATAGGAGTGGTGGATGGGAAAGCTTTAAGCTCTATATTTTCTATGATGGCTCTGCAAGAGAACTGGGGGATGGCGGTGGAGCTTGTGATTGGTGAGCAATGAATAGAAAAAGTAAAAAAAAAAAAAAAAGCTCTGATACCCTCCAATTTAGAGATTGTTTACCCAAAAATGACCCACCCTTATGTTTTTCAAAACCTGTATGGCTTCTGTGGAACACAAAAAGGAGGTCATTTACCATTCACTTTCATTGCATTTTTTTTTCTCCATACAATGTAAATGAATGGTGACTAAATCTGTTATTCTGCAAAAAATCTCCTTTTGTGTTCCAGGAAAAAAGAAAGTTATACGGGTTTGGAACAACGTGAGAGTGAGTAAATGATTACAGAGTTGTATTTTTTTGGGTGAACAATAGCTTTAAAATTCACATCAGATTTAGATCAGATCAGTGCATTGAAAGCATTACTCTATGTAAGGTACCACACAGGGGCAGATTTGCCTCTTCTGCATCACTATGGCAGAGATGGCCTGGCTCAGAATTAGACTCTCTTTGAGCCAGAGGATCAGGCAGTTTAGCAAGGCAGGAATGCGCCAAGAAGCACAAAGAGCTTAAGAATACAGTGTATTTAGAACCAGAATGTTCTGAGGTTAGTGAAGGTTTGCATGAGCTACAGTAGAATTAGGTAAGTTCTGCAATGACTAGGCTACCGGTCATAGACGTCAAAATAACCTCACAGTTAGAGTTCTGTTATAAAAATTAAGTAACTTCTTTACTTCTTTACTCAAATTTATTTGATGCTGACAGAATTTAAATGAGCTAAACAGTTGTTTTTGTTTGTTTGTTTGTTTTATTCATTTCATTAGGCCTTAACTCAACTTTGTTGTTCATGCTTGATTGAAGTGGGCATCAAAACTTACTAAAGTTACACAGCCTAGAGCAGTGAATGGTTCTCTCTTTTTCTGGTTAATATTGTTGTTTGATTAATATTAATGGCATAATGGACAGCGGCAGGTCATTTACTCTACATTTACATTGCAGGTCTAATGCACAGATCCTACCGATACTAGGGATGGGTACTGATACATATTTCCAGATTCAGTTACGATTCACAAGTACTTGATTCGATTTGATTCCAATTAATTTGGTATATTTCAGTTATAAAGTCTATTTTACTTATGTTTGAAAGAAAATACGACAAAAATATTAATAAAAAAAATTTGCATTCGAATTTAACATTTTAGCTTTTTTATTTATATTTTAATTCCATAAATAAATATGATGTCTTGAAATTTAATTTATGATATTGCATAGTCTGTACATTTTGTTTTTACGTGCATAATTTGTACTACTAACAAGTATTTACTTTGATATGTAGAACAAATGCTAAAACGGTACTGTCTCTTTAAGAATAGATAAAGTTCAGCAAGTGTCTCACAGACATGTTTTAGTAATAGCCACATCTGTGCTATGTGTGATTAGAATTGAATGTTTCTATTTTTGTTATTTTTTTAATTAATAACTGAATTTGAAGAACAAAAAGGGTATTAAGAGACATTATTTAATGACAAACGGACTGATTGGATTGAATCTTTGAGTCAGAACAAGGTAAAACAAACTTATACCCTCAACACATAGTGATCTTGGAGCTGATATTCTACTCAATCACTGGTGAGTGAAATCTAAACGTTTACCAGTCAGTGGCTAATCACAGACATTTTTAGTCACATAGCGCAAAATTGTATCACATATGCAACTGATTTACTCGCATTGTAGAAGGTTGCCACAGAGAATAAAAGATCGATCTTGGGATTTAAGAATTTTTACTGAGTTCGTTCAAAGAGAGATCACGATTCATTATAAATCTATATGTTTACCCAGCCCACATGGTACTTCAGAAAAACTTTTTTATGGAATTTTTGTTAGCGTTTTATATTATATTTACAAATCACTTAATTGCTAAAAATGAAACATTTAAATTGCAGAATATTTATTCAAAATTCATAATTTTATGTATTTTGGCATTGACTTGCATCGAAAGTGCCAGTCATTTTGACCCTGATTAAGGTCTATACTAGCATCATAAATACACACTATAATGGATGGATATACTACACCAACACTCTTCATGACCATTCCAATCCAATGCAAAGGGAGTGTTTGGGTGAATGTGGTAAGGGTACCACAAGCTACACCAATGGCAATCCAGTCACGTATGAATGTATAGACTTATTTGTTAGTGTGCACACAAATCCCTGGCTCAGGACAAGGTGTGGCCCAGTTGTGGGGGATTAGAGGGGGAAATCTGGAGGGCTTTGGTGCTCCAGCTGTTAGGGGGGAAGATAGGCTGAGTGGTGAGTGGTAAAAGGAAGGAGAGAGGGAGCAGAAAGGAAAGGAGATTAGAAAGGACGGAGAAGTCTCTCTCAACCCCTCTCCACGGAAATGCAAGATACATGGATCAGCCACAAGAGAAAATCCGAAGTTAATCCAAAGTCCCTTTCCAGGCCAGTCAGTACACTCGGCACACTAGGTGGCATAAAAGTACAGCTTCCATCTTCTTGAATGGGGAATGACCGATATCACTTTGTTCAACATTACAATCAAAAAAACATATTTCAAATCAGCAGTAAAATCTGACAACAAAGGCATCATAATTTGTGCTTCTTTAGCTCAGATCATGCTAAAAAAAAGACTGGTCCAGCAAATGCACATGCATGTTCTCAAGTTGACTAACAAGTGATGTCTGTATCTGAAAAGTGACTGGCGGCATTTCCTTTTCTACATCCGCCATATTTTGTGTTCCAATTTCTCGCATTAATTTTAATACCAGTGCTCCGTCTTGGGATAAATAGTCTCTGGTTAAACCCACAGAGCAGCCCAATCTAGACTCAGTTATTAAATTTCAAGCCAGTCTGTGATATGCTCTAGTTTAGGGTAAATATAAATTCCCTTTTTTACCTCTCAACCTTTTTTCCTTTCCTTTCTTCATGAGGGTATTTCCAACACTTCCAAAAAAAGGTAAGGAGGCATGAATTTTCCAGGTTCAATATAAGTTATGGTCAATCTATCAGAATGTTGATTGCCACAAAAAACTATTATAACCCTTGTTTATTTACAAAAGCTTCGATAACTTGCATCCACAGTAAGGCATTTACAATGCAAGTGAATGGGGCCAGTCCATAAATATTAAAATACAGATTGTTTCAAAAGTATAGCCACAAGATGTAAACATTGTATGTGTTAACGTCATTTTACTTTCTCTTTTCTGTGTAAGGTTACATCCAATATTCCGATTTAGTTGTCATGACGACACAATGGCAGCAAACCCTAATCTAATAAATGCTGTAACGCAGGTAAATCCCAAAACCATGTTAACAAGTATAATGTCTACATCTTGAGGCAATACTTTTGAAACATTGTGTAAGGTTATGGACAATTTAGGCCCCTGTATATTTCATACAACATCAAAGAACAAATGGGTGTGATGTAATTTTGAACAAAATCTGGTCAAAACAAAGGTGTTTTTAAGTTTGTTTCAGCCATGTCATCGGTAGGTGTGACCTGTTAAGATCAGTCAACATGAACACACCAGCGTGCAGGGTTATTAGTCAGCTGGTGCAAACTTACATACATCTGTACGATTGTTTGCATACAGACTTTTTCCAAAAACATTTTATGTCATTTTTTGTTTAATTAGTCTACAAAAGGAATAAAATCTACTCAAATTCTCTTGAGTGCCCATTTACTCTGTTGTTTGATATGCTGATTCACTGATGTGCAGTCTGCAGCAGAAAGCTATTTACACATCGGTCCAAAGTGAGAGATGCCTCTTATCATCATTCTTTTGCCTGTATTTTGCCAATTAACACCCTTTTACACACACCCATCTTTGCAGTAGTATCAATGTCATCATAAATTACAATAACAAAGTGTAACCGGTGCATTTTATGGCAGTGTAAAGCATGTTATTGCATTAGTGACGTGCAGAATGTAAATAAGACAAATGAAACATTATCTACTGCATATAGATTTTACTCCAGTGTTGCTGGAGTCTGAATGTTCACAAATAGTATCCCGTTGCTCAGCAGTTTCAAAATGTTTTTTGGTACGAGCAAAGAACGAAGAAGAACATTGCAGTGAGTATATCAGGCCCATTTTTATAGTCTGGCCCCATTCACTTCCATTGTAAATGCTCTACTGTAACTGTGATTTCCACATTTTTTTTTTAAATAATACGAGGGGTGAGTGGAAATTATTTTTTGTGGTAATCAACATTATTCCACAAAAGCTGAATAAACCAAGACAACTTCTCCCTATTATTTCCAACTGCTTAGCAAGATATCTTAAATCAATCATCTATTGCAGTGTTTCCCCAGTCCTGGTCTCCCTTACATTACACATTTGATTAAACTAGGCTAATCAGCTTGATGCTTTGAAATGAGTGTATCAAACAAGGAAGACATCCAAAATGCATATTGTAGTCCAGGACCAGAATTGGCAGACACTGATCTAAAGGGATAAACACCACCCAATGGACCTCCAAACACCTTTTCCTCAAGATACTGTTGACAATGTACAGGTCATGTTCCTTTTTGCAAATTAACCAATAATTTAACATAACAATACTTTCTGCATTTAACATACAACCCAAAGTTAGCAAATGCCCCAAAGCCACCATCTGCATTAGTCATTAGTGGGTACTGTGTAGGGGTTTCCGTTCTTCTGCAAGCAAGAACTGGCATATTTACAACTCCAGAAAATCCCAATGATGGATTCTTTGTACCACTCGAGCTGTAGCCAAGATGATCTGCAAGGATGGAGTGCAAATCCCAGTCCAGTTGCATCTATTTTTAATCTTATCTATCAGACTTTCACAATCTCACACACATACACATATTCTCATTGTCCTCCAGAGCTTTGGTCTTATCCTTGTATTTTATGCCTCATAAAATGCCAGATGAAGTCTAAAATGGCGAGTGAAATGATTACAGTACTTGGCACAGTGATCAAAGTCTACAGGGATGCTGCACTTGTCCGGAAGCCTTTGCTCTGTCCATGGTGCTGAATTGCACACAATAACCAAGCGTACATTATACATTGAATCAAATAATTTAGCAGATATATTAACTTTATAATTAATATAAAAACATTGCATTGTAACTATTGCAAGACTGTCCATTTGTCAGTAAAATATTTTTTTTCGGGATACGTTAGGAGAAATTATTTAATTTTAGTAAATAATTACTCTCCAAAAAAAGCGTAATTAGAATGAGGCAATGCAGAAAATTACATTTAAAGGAATAGTTTACCCAAAAAGTTAAATTCTGTCATAATTTACTCTCCTTTATGACATTCTTTGTTTTGTGGAACTCAAAAGGAGATGTTAGGCAGAATGTTTGCTACAGTCACCATTCACATTCATTGTATAAAAAAAGTGAGTGGTGACTATAGCAAACATTATGCATAACATCTCTCTTTGTGTTCTACGGAAGAAAGAAAGGTTTTAAAAAATGTTTTGAGTGAACAATCCCTTTAAGTGTTAAGTTTTAATGTTACAAAACTGATTACCCGTACTCGCACCTTTACCTATTGCAGTTTTTCATCCATTCATGTCCTCTTTGCAATGATGCACCATGAATGTCCTGAATATACATCTTTCCTGTTCCCTTTTCTCACCCTCCAAGGGACTGTGTCTGCTCCCAGAGCTCTCTCTGGCCTATTTACGGCCGTCCTCTGTTCCATTTTACTCTCCCTTCCTCCCAGTGCATATTTTTGCTCCAAAACGCCTACTTCCATGTTCTTGCACAGAAATCTTAGTCAACATCTCAAAACACACATGCAGGTCCACACATATACTAGTAATACATCATCGAGTGTAATTGGTTGCATGTATCCGACAGCTCTTGAGATGTAACATGCATTGGGGGTGTTGGGGGGTTCAGGGTGCAAATGGAATTTGACATGTAACATTCTATGGCATAGTCGATACAAAGGAACAGGAAGTCTTTAGCCCCACAAACAAAAACATTGATTCTTAACAAACATTCAACAAACATTTAAACACAATTTTTAACTTTTAAAGCAACAAAGAGTTTGTAATCCTCTTAGATGTAAAAAAAAGTCAAGTCAAGGAGCAGCACTTAAGCATTAATATTTCAAGTATTTTCTATTTGTAAATTACTTGAATAAGCAACCCAAAGAAACAAGAGCTTTAATAGCTGGCTCTTTGCCTGCTAGAGTGATTATGGAGGAGCATCTGATGTACTCACTAGAGAGAGCCTTCTCGTAGGTCTTCCCCATAGCAACAAAGTTCCTCAAGCAAGGGTTGAACTGCTCCATGATAGACTGCAATAGAAATAGCACAGCTTTAGTCAGCACAACAGCATTGGTTTCCTGTTAGCAGGCACACTCATCGCTACCAAGAATTAGATCATCAAAAGGAAAGTGTAACACAGTCAAGTCAAGTCAACCTTTATTTACAAAGCACATTTAAAAACATCAGAAGTTGACCCAAAGTGCTTTACAGATAAAAAAAACAATGATAATCAGTACATAGATTCAGAATTTTATAATGCTAAATTTTATTTTAACATGGTTGGCAGTGATTGGATGATGCTGGACATTACTTTGAATATTTGATAAAAAAAACTTTCTATACCTTAATGTTATTTTTCACAACGTAGTCTCGCTGTCAACATATGTGGACATTAATTTTTAGAAAAACAATTTGCTCTGGTTTTTTTGCTTGTTATTAGGTGCTACTAGTTACAAATCAAAAGGGAATGGAAAATGCACACAGCAGTCATTCTCGGGTCTCAAGAGGTTAATGCGCATTGCAATGAATACGCAACCTATGGGGACTAGTTCTTTCAATTAATCAACCTACCACTTACACTTAAGGAAATGTTACTTGAATTGGTGCTATTTTAGTGCATTTCTATCTTTATACTGTAGAAGGCTTTGTTTGGAAAATGTTATTAAAAGATTTTTGGTACATTTTGTTTTCTTTCATTCCTAATGAGGAAATAAATGCATTTTGACAGGAACAGGAAAAGTATATATAGACAAATATTTACTTTAATAATAAACATTAATGATAGAAATTAATTTAATTAATAAACTTTCAGAATCTGTGATTAATCACCATTAACTGTGACAATTATGTGATTAATCGCAATCAAACATTTTGTTCAACTGACAGCACTAAATTTCTTATATTTTATTTAAAAATCATTTAATTGCTTAAATTAAACTTTTATTTTACAGAATTTTTACTCAAAATTAGAAACAAAAATTGTACAAAATCTATTGACTAGGCTGTTGGTAGATTTTGGAAATGGCATAAGATCAGCAAGTGATAACACTCAATATTCATCAATACTCTCAAAATGTACTTATACCAGCCAAGTTATTGGCCTAGTATGATACATCAGTGTTTTCTCTAGATGAGATGCAATTAATGTTTCTTTGCACAATTACTGTACAAAGAAAGATGTATAGAGAGAGAGATTTGGAGCCAGAGCTCTCACACCCCCCACCTTTTTGATCACTCTCATTAGTGGGACTTGGAGGGCACCATTCCAGCAGGGATTTGCTATTCCTTTGTTGCTGGTAGGCACAGGACTATGGGAGAATGTTGAGATTCATCCACTGTCTGACTCACCTAATCAAACATTAAGATCTGCCCTTTAAAATCTATTTATTTCATCTGAAACTCTTCATTGTGGAGACCTCGTCCTCTTCAGAGAACTCCACTGTTCCATTAAGAGTAAAATCTTTCTCTCTCTCTCTCCCTCTCCCTCTCCCTCTCTCTCTCTCCCTCTCTCTCGACTTGATGAATTTGTTCTGAGAACGGATCTGAGACGTTGTTACCATTTTAAAGGCTTCATCAGAGAGAACATCAGAGAGAGTTCAAAGAGAGTAAAGCTACAAAGAACAGAGGATGTAAGACAAAGCATTGTGTAATGCAAATACAGCAAAAACTATGGAGAGATAATGAAGCTGTACGTGAATATAAAATATTCCACTCCAGGTTTTGCAGCATGAGAATGAAGTTGTTTATGTCCTCAATTAAGGCCAACGGTAAACTGATTTCTTGGGAATGTCCTAAATCCCTTTCTGTGTTCCAGTTAAAATAAAGCAGGATTTTATTAAAAACCAGGACAGACTGTTTTTCAGACTGTGTGTGCTGCTATGAGTGGTTTGGGGGAAATGGTCCATTAATCTTCAGAGGTCTTCAGCAATGGATTAATTATTTTTTTAAACCTTAAGTATCATGTTGTTATAAGAGAGCAAAAGTTTTAAGAACACAACAAATATCATATTGAATAGGCTACATGTATGTGTACAAACAATTGATAGACAAATATATTATCCAGGCTGATTAATCAGTCAATATTAACCTCATGCAACCCCACATCCACATGTGTGGATGTTGTATTTTGGCTTTGCTATACACAACACATAATTTAATTTCATTTAAACTGACTGATCTCAGTTCAAGAGACTCTGTAATGTCAGTAAAGGGTTAAACATTTGACGTACGTAATCATGTGACCAAACAACATGTTTTGCAGACATGGGACAATGGTAATCAATACATAGATTCAGATTTTTTTCATGCAGAATTTTATATTAACATGGTTTGCAGTGATTGGATGATGCTGGCCATTACTTTGAATTATATTATCATTGCTAATTTCTGATGTTATGTCAGTAATTTCTAAAAAAAACCATGAATAACCAACACTCCTGGAAACATAATAAACCATTTGATCAGACTTTCTATAGCTTGGTATTAATTAAAATGTCACAATTTAGTCCCACTGTCCACACATGTGGACATACATTTTTAGGAAAACTGTTCTTCTGGTCTTAGGGGCTACTACTTACAAATCAAAAATGGGAATGGAAAATGCACACAGCAGTCACGCTTGGGTCTCAGGAGGTTACGACTGTCACCCAATATCCATGCCCAATTCGCCAATTAACCGAAGTGCATCAGTTCCAAAATCACCAGTCAGATTTGTCAATGGATAAGCATGTATTTGTTTTCAAATATTTGTTAAATTCAGAAAATATTCTGTTAAATTATGTTTGTGACATTTCAGAAAGTATCTCTACGTTTAAAAATAAGCATAACTAAATATAAATAATCTAATATAAATTATTTATAAAAATAAGAAATAAAATTATAATTTGTACCATATTGAATATATTCATGTGAATTTATATTGCATTGACCATCAGCTCTCTTTATAGATCAGTATTGGTCATGGAAAGTACTGTATATAGTTAACCACTAGTAAAAATTTCAATTGAAAAAAGCCAGCCAAAAACCACAAACTGACGACTCAAAATATGCTAAACAAGGAAAACAGGTGGACGGCAAAGGAAAAAAAGTGAAATAGCAGGGGCAATGAAATCAACACCAAGGAAATCATTTATAAACCTCATTGTCTTTCTCTCGCCATCATTTCTTTTCAAACATTTAAGCATCTCAGTGCACACTCATTCATTATGTAATTCATCATCTGCTGCATGTAATCATACAGTGGAGTCTGTCCAGCTGTGTTAATCTTCCTTATAAAATCCTTCTAACAGGAAACAGAGAACAAAAACCAACAAATAAATAAATAAACAGCAGAGGAGATGAGGAGAAAATAAAAGGCACAAAACCAGTTGCGAGAGGGAGAAATGCATGGTTGGGTGTTTTCATCAAGGAAGATGTTACACAATCATAGTGTGATAGAAATCCATGTACTACATTCCAGTGAGATTAGCGTGCATGATTGTATGCATGAGGTTAAAAGCAGGTATTCATGCAAGAGTTACCAGAATTGACCTTTGCATTAGTTCTGCTACCTAAATCAAGCCAAACGGGACACAATAAATGGTCATTTTTAATATACTAAAGCATCATGTTTAAGTCGGGTCAAATTGGGTCTCAGTTATTGTAAAACGTAGCATACTCATATTCTGCACTTTTGTAGCATGTATTGTTTTATGTTACACCCTCTCTTTTAGTTCCTGAACCTTTAAAACTTCTATAATATGAAAATGAGTATGACCTCTGTTATAATTGGCCAACCTTCACATGCCAACATTGTTCAAATTGACATTTAATGTATATCGAATTCAAAAGAGCAAGGAAAATCATGTAGTGGAAAACCACTATATGTCCCCTTTAAAAAGGTATAGCTAAACATCAGGGAGTCTCATGAATTCAAAATGCACTCCACTGCAAGCCAATAAATATCATTAGTTTTATGTGGACATGGGAAGTACTGAAAATGATCAAGCTACTTTTCCTGTCCCCAACATTTTACAGAGCTCCCTCTTAGTGCATAATCAGCATTATATATGAACGAGTCCTAAGCTAATGTCCACCCCGCATCTAATCAATAAAAGCAATAAAACACTCCACTGAGAAAAACACTTTTTCGTTGATTAGTCTCAAAGCAATCAATCCATGTTTAACAAGCATGAACGAGAGCACCCAAACCCTCGATTTGATGTCATTTCCTTCTCAGTGTGGCTCTGACAGAAATTAATCACAGATTAGCATGTCATTTTTCTAGTGCTTCATTACAGGCATGTTCAATGGGAAATAATTAACAGCCTTAAATAATGTACAAGATTTTATATTGATGCATATTCTATCAGCAAGACTGCTGGTTGAGAAACAAATATTTGGAATTTGATGTTCTTCTTTGACTCACGTTTATCAGTAGCAAGTTTGGAACTATGAATATTATTTGATAGCATGTATTCTTTAACAGAATACAAAAATAAGTAATAAGCAACAATCCATTGTTGGGAGTTCTCTTGTCTTGGTTTAAAAACGTATTCAGTTATAAACTTGATAACATCGGAGGATATGAAAAGCTTTTTGTTAAGGTCAAGTTATATTTAACTTTACCCTAGAGAAAGCGGAAAGTGTGTCATGCATGAGAGAAACAGTTTAATAAAGAATAAGGAGCTTTTGAGAATATGAACACTCTGGTGCTGTGAGGAGTCCTCACTCTAAACCACATTTTCTTTTTTGGCTTTGTCATGGTAATACACTTAGAAAGGGAGAGCGGTTGGTATTTGTTGACCTAACAGGGTTGGTAACATGTCTAATTTTCCACAAACACAAACATACACTTGTACATCAGTATCTACAAGCGTACATTACATAAAACACAAACGTGTGATGCAAAAGTAATGCATCAACGTGGTATCAGACAGCATGGAATAGATTGATGATTGAATCAACTGTTGCATCTGTGTATCAGTCCAATGGCAGATTATGCTTTAATGTCATCTAGCTGCATAAAAGTGTCTGGTGTCATCTTTATGTCTTCAACATACACAGTAAAACATAGTTGAAAGCAGCCGTGTGGTCAATGACGGGAATTACATTCCAGTAAAGGGCACCTGCTGTTCACTGTTATGTAATACTCTTGAGCCACGCAGCCTCAGGACAATTCAGTTGGGAAATGGATAATGATGTGTATAAATCAGTGTGTCTGAGTGGGTTTTTGAACCCAAATGCCAGGGTTGGTTTAGAAAGGCAACATTCTTTTCAAAGCAATGCATTATATTCTCAATTTTTATTCACCATATTATACAAACACTCTATTTCACTGGAAATAAAAGAAAACAAAAATGTTTAAACTATTTAAATGGCACACTCATTAGAATGATATAATTCCAAAAGACATAAAGCTATGGATGCCAATATTCTTCAAGTATACATAGAGAATGGTGAGCTAAGGGTGCACAGATTCACACATTACATTTTGGCAAGCTAAAGGTGACCTTCCTTTAAATCACGTTTTTGCTTGTGCACATACTTTTTCTAAAGGCTAGACTACATTACCGGATTTAACACCAATTTTAGACCCAATTTGCAGTCAGTACTCGTCTACGCTAGTTGGCTCCAGTCTACAGTTTTTGGGGCAGTCGGAGTTGACAGATTTTACAGAAAAATGTGTAGCATATGTAGTCTTTTATGATCAAATTTATATGTATAAGAAAAAGTACATATCTTTAGGTGCTGTAACTGGTCACAATTTTTTTTTGTTTTTATATATATATATATATATATATATATATATATATATATATATATATATATATATATATATATATATAATCTTTAAGCTTTTTTGCAGTTCACCTAAAGTCAATTTGAAATCATTGTTGTCACTTTTACTTTCTTAACAATCATTCTTACTGTGCACAAATCATTTCGTTATTCCATTATTCCAAATAAAAATGCTTGTCTTTGTAAAATGTATTCAAAATGTAATAACTTGCTCCAATTCTGAAACACCTTTCCTTTCCGAGGAAGCCATCTTATCACATGGCTTATTGAGCGCGTTACCACTGAGACATAGCGAGTGTGGAGGCTCACGCTATTCTCCGCTGCATTCACGCACAACTCACCACACACCCCACCAAGAGCGAGAACCAAATTATAGCGACCACGAGGAGGCTACCCTATAGGACTCTACCCTCCCTAGCAACCAGGTCAATTTGGTCGCTTAGGAAGCCTGACAGGAGTCATTCAGCACATCCCTGGATTCGAACTTGCGACTCCAGGTGTGGTAGTCAGCGTCTGCACTTGCAGAGCTACACAGGCCCCCCTAATTGCAATTATTTTGAAAATTATTGCAATTTGAACTGTGATAAGATTATTAACATTAGAAATAAACATAAGAGCCCTCTTAGGGCAAGTGGTAGCTCAGCGGTTAAGGCTCTGGGTTACTGAGAGGTTGGGGGTTCAAGCCCCAGCACTGTCAAAATACCACTGTTGGGCCCTTGAGCAAGGCCCTTGACCCCATTTGCTCCAGGGTCATGTCTGACCCTGTGCTCTGACCCCAGCTTAGTTGGGATATGCAAAAAAATGCAATTCATTGGCTCTGTACCTGTACTCTGCACAATGACAAAGTTGAATCTTAAAATTAACCTGACTAAATAAAAAAATAAAAAATAAAAAATACATTAAAACATAGAGGGGGAAAAAACATATTCACATTACCTTCAGACAGTACTGTTTACTGTGTACCTGTTTCTGTCCACTTTGTGCTAAGGTCTCATCCCACTTTTCATAATAATTTTTTGGAACCCAATAAAAAGTGAAATACATTTTTGTATACTGTTATTATTATTATTATAAAACAGTTGCATATTTATGTGCTAATTTTTTTATGTACTCATTTTCACTTGCATGCGGCGTAGTTATGTGGTTTGGTTAAACCCTTAAGCCTTTATTTTGGCAAACTATGAAGGAAGACATTTGTTTGTAGAGTTGACAATGACCTTTCTCTGTAGAGTTGACAATGACCTTTCTCTGCAGAGAAATGCTCTCATCCACAATTCTGTCCACAAAAACCCAGTGTTATAGGGTTACGTTAGATTTGGATAGTAACTTTGAGCAGCCAAGCATATTTGAAAATATGCAGATGTGCAATTAGTGAATCTAGAGCACTGTAAATATAGTAGTGCTTTGAGTATGTGTAATACACTACATAGAAGAGCAAGCAGTGTGTGCAGACTATTTAATTAAATCGCAGCCCTAGCCATTTGATAATCATGCTACATCATATTGCAATTTAAATTTTATTTAGATTAACTGTTTAGCCCTATGTCATAAAGACCACTTTTTACGATCTAACACATCACATTACAAAAGCAAACACATGTTTCCACCCAGCAACACACAAAATATTTCAGCTTTGTCACACAATACACTTTCTCTAAAACAAATATAAAAGCAATATGCAGCATACACAACTCCTATACTAGAATAAATCACAACCATCATATCATCAGTAAAACTTAGACATTTTAAACCTGTTTAATACCAAAAAATATTATAAGATTAACCCACACACATATTGTTTTTCCCTAGGTTATATTTTTTACAGGATTGTTTTTTAATGTATGATTTCCTTCTCGTTTAATCAAGCAAACTCATATCACACTGACAGCTAGCTCTCTCTCTCTCTCCCTCTCTCTCACTCTCTCTCTCTCTCTCTCTCTCTCGTAGCTCCACACACACCTTCCAAGCATCAAGAAATCTCTCTCTCTCTCTCTCTTTTGTACCTCCACACACACCTTCCAAGCATCAAGAAAAGTACTCCAGATCAGTTTTAACATTTCATCTACATCAACCAACAAGACAGAATTATGCCCTGATCTAGAATCAGTAACTGTGCTAAAATTCTGCAGAGGCTGCCTCCGGCTTTCAATATGGACAAAGAGCTTCCATGTCCACTGCAGATGCTGCAAGACATTTAGTTACAGCTACCACACTCCTATAAGCTGCCCTAGTCCTCATCCGACCAATTTCCATCTCAGATGAGCCCTTGTCTGTGTAAGTGTGTGTGTGTGTGTGTGTGTGTGTGTGTGTGTGTGTGTGTTCACTGCAAACATCAGCACTCCATACACATCCCACTTCAGAGCAAGCTAAGAGAGGTGAGATAGAGAGAGAATGACTTCCTTGCCCATATTTGGCCCTGTTGGAATTCCCCCCCATTACTCTCTGCTACTGTGCATTCCCATTCTCTGCACATTTGGATCAAACCATCTGATCATTAAAAAAGGGGGAGTTTTAAGCAGCTATAGTGTTCATTGCCTTCGGCTGCTGGAACACTATGTTCCCCTCCATCCAAACACTTTAATCAATTCACAGAAAAGTAGATGAGAAATAAGTGAATCACTATTTTATTTCCAGTCTAAGGACAAAGGCAGATATGCAGAACAATTGCATGTGCTGAAGAGTATAATGTATAATGGGATTGTGCGAGTTTGTCTTCCTGCTGGTTTGGTCTCCCGTGAGATCACGGATAAAATGTCACAGAAGAGATGCCAGGAGGAAGAATATCCCAATTATTTCATTCTCGCTCAAACTCACACATACGTCAAATGATTCACCTTTCACTCACTAGAATTCTCACCTTTTCTTTCCATGTCATATTGTTGTCAGGACGTTATTATGAGGTTGCTAAAGTGTTATAAATGGTGCATTACAGTTGCTAAGGCGTTTCTAGGGTGTTCTGGGTGGTTGCTTACTGACCCAAGTTAAGAGAGTGCAACCCCAAGTCTTTATGATATTCTGATCTCTAGATATGGCTCAGGTCCTTCCTTCATAGCAAGTCTAAGGTTTTGTTTTGTTTTTTTTGTGCCGTTTTATTGTCTGCCATTGGTCCAACCTCTTAATAACAGCACACCTCTCTTAAAAACTACTGGACTGTGATGCCATTCATGTCCGTAGCACAAACAGTACCTCAAATATGAGAAGCATCAGTAATAGTGACGCTTGCTTGCCTGAAGTCAATGCCACTAATTACCACCAAATAATTTGGATGAAAAGGATCCTTTAGCAAAGCACCTAATATATGTTTATTTTAACTGTGTGAACTTGTCTGTGTTACCCCAGTGTGAAAATCTGAAAAAATACAGAATGTCTATTAAAAGATAAACCCACAAGCTCCTGACATCTTCGTCTCTAACCCAAGTGTGATTTGCTTATCTGGCAATATTTTGGCTCAGCCCCACACATTTCAGTGCGTGGGTTAATGCAATCATGGATATAATGTGATTAAAGAGAAGTCCATTTTTGTCATGTCTGTTATGAATGGATTCTGTCAAGACAAACATACTACTGTCATGCATGCCAACCAGCAGAGTGGTTTGAGTGGGCACCCGGGTTAGGATAGTGGGACGGAAAAAGGAATTGGCAAAGTATGAGATATAGCTATTACAGCAGGCCTCTGATGAACAAGCACAAAAGATTACTTACTATTTACTAGATTACTAGGAATGAAGAAATTATGGGTTATGTTTAACCTAAAAATAAAAATAAAGCAATTTTCACATTTCCATCTTTAAAATGTGGCAGCAAACTTTAGCAGGGAAACCTTTTATAGAGGTACATGCATTACACAACACTCTGCGGTGGTGGGTAATTGTCACACTTACTAGCAGCTTTGGCGGGTGAAGATTTTTAGGGTTTTTCCTGCAGTAAATATTTTGTGAATCTCGGGCCGACAAAGCAAATTAAAATGATATACATCTTGCATTCAGAGCTTATTAAGCACTAAATATTATTTTCGTCTGAAACACAAGTGCATCTTTTGCATGGCACGACTGAAGCATTGTTTACATGTTAGTGGATAGCGCATCACATGTTAGATTCAACCAGGCTTCCCTCGATATTGCGGCGCAGATCACAAAACTTAAGAAACCCATTAGAAATGTTACACTGATTGTTCTACATTACAGCAATTTGAAGGAAGACAAACATATCAAATGGCTAGACAGCCTCAACATTAAACAGCACCGATGAGGAAAAGTGGGAATCAACTCTGTGGCATGTACCAACATAAATTACAAAACTTTTCAATCTACACATCATCACCCTTACTAATATGTATTATTTTATTTACTGTAGTAACACTACCTGGTATTATGACAGACAAGTTACAGATTCATATAAAATCTATTAGAATTTTTATTACAACTGTGAAGGTTGTAGTTAAAGTTTCTAATCTAAATTATCTATCTAAAATGAATTCTATTGTTTATTTTTAAGTAAGACTATTGACATTGACCTAAGTAATAATGGTAATAAGGAGCCATCAATGGTCTTACAAGTAGTTATGGCCTTATTATTATAAATACCACAGAACAAAGGTAAAATTTCTTAAGGGCAAGTCCTGTACAATTTTGAATGAAGGGGTTTAAAGTCTGGACTTCCATGAATAATGGACAAATTATTGACAAAGTTGTTCTCCCGTTTCATCTTACTCCTGTTCTGACTGGTCATGTTTGTTTTACGATATTCCAAGGTATGACTTAAATTATTAGGCCTGAACTCATATCATTCTTGTTTAAATAAAATGGAAAAACAAATGCATGGAGTTCAAGTCTCCAGTTACATTTATAACTGTTTGTGGGGTGGAGATTTTGGCAAGTGAAAATAATGAGTGGCTAGTGACTTTGGAACACCACTAGCCAGAGTGGCCAGTGAGCCAAAATATTAATGTAAATAATTGTATTAAGGTATTACGGTAAATTGGAGGCCATAGCAACTATTATTTTTTTACTTTCTCATTTGCTCCAACAGCAAAATAAAATAATCCAGCACAGCAGTGGTGACTCTTAATTAATTATTAAGGGGTAATATTACACAAAATATGGAGTAATAAATATACCTTTAAAAAATGCGTCTTCAATATGAAAAAGGTCCACTGTGTGGTCATATAAATTTTCATTACACTAAAAAGTTTTTGTATCATTAAATATTTAGCATCAATTAAGCTGGAATGGATTTTAGTCAATATCTGTTCAATTCCAAGATTTTATTGAGGTAAATCTTTTAAAAGGGCCATTAAAAGTTTAAATGCTCGTAAAGGAATACATTTGAACACACAGATGTCTTTGTTTAGTTGTTGCACTCTAAGAGTATATCTGTTAATGTCTATTATTTTATGTAAAATAACTAGAACATGTTGTACCTGTGAGAACATTAACATGTGATGATGTGCTGCTGGCAAAATAAAATCTTTCATCATCACTCTACCCAGACATTCAAACAGCTGGCCTGTCTCTCACCTACAATACACAGTGACAACAGTGCGGTCTCTCCATCTAGGTGCACAAGTAAAAATATTCTTTGTAAACTATTTATTAATATGTAAATATTGTGTACACTAAGTGCACATCTCATTTGCTATCATTTTAAGTTAAAAGCCTATTCGTTCGGCAAGAGTAATTAATGACATGCTGCCTCACAGCCTGCACTCAAATGCTATTGGCTCATGTGATAATCAGTCTACGGTCATTAAAAACAGTAGAGTTCTTTTGCTTTGAAAGGGAGAGATGTCCCAGTGAATAAGAAATATGAGTCAGGGTATGGAGGTGAATGAGAACGATTCGTTCACTTAAAAGATTTGTTGAAAAAGACAGATTAACTCATAAATTAACTACTGTTAATCTGCCGATTTGAAACAGTCAATCGCAGATGCCAACAATCTGAAAATAGACAAATATCGGCAGATTAATCGCCTGGCCGATATATCGGTCCATCACTAGATACTGTTTGTGTACAAGAAAACCAACCACAGCGATTTAATGCCATGCAAAACTGACAGTGAAAATGTGTTTCAGTATAGAAAAACAACAGGGGTCACTGCGCTATTCAGCCAAGAAACAAAAAGCAAGACATAAACAATGAATAAATAAATAAAAATGTCATAATGAAGGCAGACTGTATTCATAATCCAGCCATCTGTAAGTAACAGGTTTCTGCATAAAGCCATCAGATTGGCCCCTGATTTAGATCTAGGAAAGTTTTTTGATCCAATTTTCTCAATTAAGCAGCCCCTTCCCCTTAAAAGTACCATGCACACTCAAAAAACACAGACGCAAACATATCTTCCAGAATGCTGTTAAGCTACCATCTGTATATTTGTCTTTCATCTGAGAGCACAAAAACAAACAAAAAATGCATTTAGTACAGATTTTAAATTGTGCCTATATTCCGTGGCGGCTCTCCATATCACTTCAACTGAGATAAGAGAAGTTGAATGTAGGACTTGTTATATAATGCCAAATCCAGGGCACGTGGGAAAACTGTGCTTACCTATATACTATGCGTATACAATGTTCCTGTATGGCATTAACAACACCATTGTGGTTCATGGGTTTGATTCCAAGGGAATGCATGGACTGATAAAAAATTGCTTTGGATAAAAGCATCTACCAAATGCACAAATGTAAGTGCATAATAAGACCTCTCCCAGAATTCATCACAATCTTTAAACCGACTTTAAACATATCCCAGTGTTGAAAAAACACGCTCTGTTCTGACACCATACATTCCACCAAGAAAATCAGTTGATTTAACTAAGAACTCACTCCTGAACACAAAACAAAGACACACCTATGTTGTTAATGGAATGAGATAGAGATACATCCTCAAGGAATGGCTCTGGGTGGAGATGAGCAGTGTTGCAATGTTTAACCAAACACTGGTGAAATTCTTGAACTGGTGATAGCTGACAGAGGTTCAATAATTGTACTAGTTCCTCACTTGCTGTATATCACTACATGTTCATGTGCACTTAAAGGGGTAATTTTGTCATCATGTTTGGTAACTTCTTTTGTGCAGTCTGAAGTTCATTTTCTGCTCAAAATGAACCGTTCAAGATCAAAACAATTATCTTTGATTGTCACCGTCATTGTGTTTTGCGCACTAAGTGTTGAGGTCTACATGCTATGATGCTTGAATGTATTGCCAGGGAAGTTTCCGTAAGTCATGTGGAACATGATTAAACATGTACTGGTTAGGAAAATTCAAAGTTATAATAATATGTTCATTTAAATATAACTATGTTTATTTCAGTACAATAAATATCATATTTGTAAGGAAAAATGACTGTATTTACTAACATGTATAAGTAAAAGTTTACTCACTTAATTCAATCTTATGTCATGAAGTGTGCCAAAACTTGAGAAATGTAAGTCAATTTATGAAAACTTAAGTAAATCATAGTTTTTCAGTGTAGTCCGTTCATCTGTGGACAGTGTTTGTCCCCATTAATTTTCATTGTATTAACATTTCCATCCAGAGGAAAGGAAGTCTTACTGATATGGAACAACATACGGGTGAGTAAGTGATAAAATAATTTTCATTTTTGTGTGAACTATCCCTTAAATGGCTCCATCTGTTTGGACAGCATCAGTATAAACAAGCCTGACATCTAGATTAAAGATATACGGGCCAGTACGAGGCTAGTAAGGCACAGATATGTGGTATGGGTGTGGGTAGTACAGCGTGGTATGAAAGAAAACAGCCTCCAAACACATGACAATATCTTTCATGAGCTCTGACTGTCCTACTCACCGTGGGCACACACAAATCTGAACTCACACACATTTACAACCCCTTCGCGTCGGCAGAGGCACATTCTCACACACAGATTGTTCGGTCTGCGAGACACTGCCCACACAAACACACACACAGACAGACTGAGGCACATGCACGCACTGACACACATACACAATTGGCCCATGAGACACTGCCCACTCACATTGGCAGATGCAGGCTGAGTCACTCGTAAGTGCAGACGGGTGGATTTAGGCTCCCAGGGACCTGAGAATACTAACCTGATGCCAGGTGTATACATACACACACATACATAAAAACACACACTCACAAACAAAATGCTGCATAGTTCATCTTGTCCGCAATGGTACTTTTTACATGTGTAATATGGATTTGGACACAAGGTTTGTCTTGCTTCTTGCATTGGTATCAGAATACAGTTAATTTCAAAAATGATTTTGATTTCTGAAGAGATTACTTTCCATTTTATTGTTATTTGTTTTAATTTATATTTAGTTTATTCAGTTGGAAAGCATTTATGGTTTTAAATAAACCGATCTGAGGAGTAACAGCGGGTGAAGTGAAACACTTTCCTTATGATCACTCATGCTATTATGAGTGAAAAGGTGGATCTGACACCATTTAGGATCTTTAGCAACAACATAAATTAATCAAATAAAGTTAGAAACACAGATAAAATGTAATTCCAATAAATGCACGATTACATGGCTATACAGTTTGTCAACTTTTCATGTGGTTTGGATATTTTTACAAGAATAAACCATGCTTATATGAAAAAAAAATTAACCAATGTAGCCTGTAGCACCATATATAAATCTACAAATGACAGATTTTCTGCCTCAATCTATGAACAGAATCCACAACTGATCAGATGATGTAGTTGTGTACACTCTGTGGGCTTTTGAAGTAAGTTTAGAGCATCAAAAATAGTTCCTTATGTAAACTGCCATATGAACATTTAGCATTGTCATGGTAAAATGTCATTTCTTGCTATTAGATGCACCTGTTACCAGTCGCGATTATGTTTTATAATGAATTCTATCAAGAAAATATTCACTTTAGATTTCTTTTCTTCATTGTATTGTATGTATTTTAATGTTAGTACCTAATATAAAGTGGGACATATAAAATTCAGTGCAGAAAATACATTAAAAGTCCACTGATTCCATTTGGTCCTGGACAAGAAAGACAAAGCCAGAGCAGTTCATTCATATGAATGTAAATATGCTTATGTCAGGTAGTCTATGCTCTCAAATGAACTACAACTTTGTTCTTCTATCCATGACTGCAGTTTGCCACCCTACTGCATCTGCAGTCTCTTTCACTGTTACCACACAATACCCATAATTTTACAAATCATACAGCCTAAATGCTCCAAGGGATCCCACGAGGAGAAATATCCTCACACTTCAAGTCTGAAAGTGCAAAACGACCACAATGTTAAAACCTGGAGGTAACACGTGACTTGAATTCCTATATCACAAAGCTCATCGTACAGTCAACACAATATACAATACAAGATATGCTGCAGTTACTCTTTGAGCCGGCTACTGCTGATTACTTCTCAAAGTGGCGTACCTAGTGTTTTAAAATATTCAATGCAGAACAGAAAATTCAAAGTAGTCAAATCTATATATTAAGACCTCATAAGATCTATGATAGTGAGACTTAAAAGCATTAAATTCATGAAATCAGTCCTAGGGAAAAGCCTACATAACCTTGATGTCTTTAGTTAATCATGAAACAGTCCATCTGTGCCAGAGCAGGAAAATAAAATGGTCAGCTAAGGTCATAAAATAGTTTATAGTTAAGCAGGACTCACAGTAAAAACATTTTCCCATCAACTTGAATATAATAACACTGAAAATATCCTAAAGGATGATTATATGGTCATAAATGTCCAGTTATAATACTAAAGCTTTTCCTTTGGACGGTTACACAACTTTTTTAACCTCGTGATTAGAAAGGTGATTAAAAAATTTTAAAAATAGTGATGATCACATCACTTTAAGTATATAATTTCCCTTTTAAATAGCCTAAATATATAATTAATTTAACCTAAAATCTTGATGTTTAAACAAAAATGTAATGGACAAGTAGTTTGTCAACTACCCATTTGCCTAGTATGTACTGTACATGCCTTGATGTCTTCCCCAGAAAACGTGGACAAGATTATCATATAACCAGTCTGCAGAGTTTTCCTCTGAACCTGGCTAAGACAAAAATCTGTCCCTGCCAGTAATAAGACCATGTCCTTTCTGTCTCTAACAAAGGATATAATCTGGGTTGGAATGAACAGCCTGAACATTAAAGTCCCTTAACAGAAGTCTGCACGATTGGACTAACACGCTTCATTGGGTCAGCCTCTGCCGCCGCTGGGGTTTAATTTGGGGAGTCAGATGCTTTAAAAGTGCCATGAGTTCCAAGAGGGAAAAAACTGACAGAGAAAAGTAGATGTATGCTTGTATGAATGTGTATGGGGGGGATCCATGGTAATACATTAGTCACTCTTTCCTGATGGGACTCAGACATGCTCCATCCATCTGTTTTACACAATCAGTTTTATACCACATTAACAACTGAGAACTCATTCACACAAAAACAAACCCACAGTTAGAAAAACACACACAATTAAATTAAACCCAGCAGGGCCGTTTCTAGCTATAAGCTGTATAAGTAAGCGCTTAGGGCCCTTGTGCCACCAGGGGGCCCTGCAAAGCAAGGACATTTTGTTTTGTGTGTATATATATGGAGAAATATAATTTTTAAGTTAATTTATATGAATGTTTTTCAGTTGTTTTTCTAGGTAAATATGTGCTAGGCTAGACGGACATCTTTGATCGTAGCACTGCATCCAGCCGTTCTTTCAGCATCTCGTGCAGGAGTGTCGCCACATTTGTTCTGTAGGTGCCAAGTCAAATAACAAAGAACATCGCATTTTAAAAGCATGTCCCGAAACACCTGTGTTCTGTTATATGCATTGCGCTGTATCTACTGTAGCTTTTTTTAAGCGCAATAACACGTTCAGTCTAACAAGTCCCTAAAACCGTTCGCTACTACATCGTATTGTGCATGTGTATTGTACACCACTTCGTTGGTTGGTTAATGACGTTCGTAAAGTTTCTTTCAATGCACTAGCATTCTCTCTATGCCTTTCATGGAGACACGCTTAGTGTTTACGAAGATAGTCTCAGTGTTTAAATGAATGGTAAATGTAAATTGACAGTGTGTAAATGTAAATTGAACTGAAGTTATGTTAAAATTATTTTAGGAACTGTTGTATCCTCAAATACACTGTGATTTTATGGGAAAACCTGGTGCA
Source organism: Moxostoma hubbsi (assembly GCA_032164185.1). Lineage (NCBI taxonomy): Eukaryota > Metazoa > Chordata > Actinopteri > Cypriniformes > Catostomidae > Moxostoma > Moxostoma hubbsi. Next base: position 9,565,790 of record JAVLUX010000035.1, read on the forward strand.
GTTTCTAGCTATTAGTGGTATAAGTGGCCGCCTAGGTCCCCTGAGCCACCAGGGGGTCCTGTAGTGCAAAGATATATATATATATTTTTATTTTTTTTGTATAGTTATTTATTGTTATCTATAGTCATTCATTGTTAGTATGTACAGTAGTTTGTATAGTTTTTTTTTTTGCATTTGTGTAATGAATAAATTCACATTTTAAGTTAAAATATTACAATTTGTTGAAGACTGTATTGCGGTGTCATTCAAAAAGGTACACTCAAAAATGAAGGGGTAACAAAATACAGGGAACAACTGGAAATCTGCAGATATCTCTGAAGTAAGCTCTTCACATGGACATCTTCCAGTCAGTCACAGGTGACTTTATACACAGATTCAAGTATTTGGCTGAACTGGTTCTACAATGAAACCAGCCACATAGTGGCTATTTCTTTCAGTAATAACTTCATTGTTTGTGGCAAATGGTTTATCAGCCACTTAAAAAGAAAGAAATGCGCAAAATAGAAAAAGTACCTTTTCATTTGGAGATCATATTCATTTTACAACATAAATGAATAATTCTGTCAGGATATAGAGAACACAGAATACTGTATATCTGTATAAAGCATATTTGTACATAATTTTTTTTCTTGTTTATTTCTCTCTCTCTCTCTCTCTCTCTCTCTCTCTCTCTCTCTCTCTATATATATATATATATATATATATATATATATATTTTCTTTACTTATTTTATTGTATTGTCTGTATCTTGTTGTTTTCTCTGCACTGGAAGCTGGTCACCAAGACAAATTTCATGTGTGCAAGCATAGTTGGCCATAAAAGCTCATTCTGATAGGCTACAATACATCTGTGCAGTTTTTAAGAAACTATATTATAAATTGGAGACTATATAAAACTAGCCATGAAATAATAACTCAAACTTTAACTCACCTTATAGACATTCTCCGTTATACGGTGCACCTCGTCGGTCCGGGACATTTTGGTAGCTTGCGTCAAAACCATAGACGGAAATTTGAATTTCTACTGCGGGAAATGTTTCCGAGGAAATACAGGAGGAGGAGGAGACGACGACACTGTATCATTCAAACAGAGTGTCAGAGGCAGAGGAAGATACGGGAGCTTTTATACGGAACTCTCTCACTGCGCCCACTGATGCCAACGCGCAGCCGCCGGAGTGGCGGGAATCCACCGTACGCGTTTATCCCCGTCACTGGAACTGCTCTTAATATTCAAACGGACTCCGCCTCTGCCCTTCCTACAAGCGAGTGTCCCGACGCGACAGGCAGTTTCGTTGAATATAATTGGATACATTAAGAGAGCTCGCGCTGAACTGCGGGCGTTAGGGGGCCGTTTACACCGAAAGCGTTATGAGTCCGTCCGCTTTAGATGGAGACAGCGTCTCGCGCAGCATCTCCGCGTATTTTAGACGCCGTGTCAGGTAATAAAAAACAAACAAAAAAGCGCGTATTGAGACACCTGCGTTCTGTTATATGCGCTGCCCTACGTATACTGTAGATTTTGTATTATTATTATTATTTATTTATTGCGCAAGAACGCGCTCAGTCTCAACGGCCCCTTAAAACCATATCGCTTTTGCGCGTGCATTGTAAACCGCTTCATTTGGTTATTTAAATAATGGCTGTGTCTCATTTCAAAGGCTGTGTGCTAGGTAGGACGCGTCCTTTGAAGTTTGCAGTATGCCAAGTGTCCTCCTTTAAACAAGTATCGTTTAAACGTGACGGCCTTCCTAGGACAAACGGAAATGGAACGTAACATGGGTACTATGACAGCACACACTCTTTAACAATCACGAGCACTTTGAGTGAGAAGGGAACAAAGTCCCTTTAGAAGGGATGCTATAATGATGTAGAGAGAAAAGAAATTAGATTTTACAGTTGTACTTTTAGTCTATAATATTTAATTATATATTACTATAATTATGCATATAATATACTCCGCACCCATCTACTGACTTCAACTTGGGAATTAACAGTACCTGCATTTGAACGTCATATTTCAAGAAAATAAGCGGAATTTTATTTAGACAAATTATGTCAATTTCCGTTGAGCATGGAATTGTGGGTTGTGAGTGCCCACGAATGATACACCTCATGCATCCACCGATTTCCATGAAAGAAGTTCGCATTCGAAGGCTGCATTCGGAGTGTCCTACTCGCTTTTCTGAAATGAGACATGGTAGAGTATGCGGTAGACAAATGCGCCCTCCGGAGGACGCATCCTTCCAAACGAGACACAGCCATTGACATTCATATATACTGAATCTTTCAATGCGCAAGCACCCTCTCCATGCCTTTATGTGGATCTGTTTAGTTTACGAAGAGCATTTCAGCGTATATACAAAGCATTCTGAAAATATATAGACAGCATTACATTCTAGGCTATAAAATACATGTAAACTGAACCGAGGCTACGTTCAAACGATTTTAGGGTATACTGTTACTTTCGGTTTCCCGTGTGTGAATTCCTGTGCATTAGATAGACGACGTAATAGAGGCGGATGTAATGGTGACTTTTGCGTTAAAATGTGCATTCCATTTCTAAATATGACATTAGAGGATAGCTTTTGATGTTTTGAGAAGCACTTGCTTTATTTCTATCCTGCCTGAACTAAGGATCACGATTACTTCGTAGTGTTCAGAGACTCATGCATGTACTGGAGGATGATCAGATCAGATGGGCACTGTAGTGGGCACTGCGCATTTCACGCGTGGGTCTGTGACTGTGCTCGTGATGTAGGCAGGGATTCTTTAATGTTCCTCATCTCTGAGCAGCTCCTACCCACACAGCTATCCCCCTCTGCACCAGGACAGAACAAGGGCCGTAACCAGGGTTTGAACATGAGTGAGGTCCACCGTGAGGTGTCAACACTTTTACCAAAATTACACCTACAAATGCAACATATTCTCTACTTAATTTAATATAAAAATTAAAGGATAGAAACCAATAATAATAATGAAATTATTTTTTAAAAGCAAATGCAGTTAACAGTATTAATACTGTTTTTTACGTTGTTGTTGTTGTTGTTTTGTCACATAGAAATGCACATTTGACAATAAAGCATTTATTTTGAGTTGGGCAGCAAAATTTACTCAAATTTACAGCAAAAGTTAATTTACAACTAATTTATCTTGGGCTATGTTAACACATACAGTTATTTTAACTATCTATGTTAACTATGTTACATATTGATATTATCCAAAACAACCAATTGTTTACCTTTTGCCAGACTCTTAATTATTTAAATGTGCAGTAAGTTTTTCCTCTTTAAAAAGTTTTACTCCTAAAGAAATGAATAACATTTTGAAACATATAAAATCATGACCACTCACATGAGATGAGGACTCATATATCAGTCATATCAGTGATCTTATAAAATCTGTTTTATTCTACATGGAGAGGGTCCCCTCATGGGCGCGGACATGTTAGAATCACATGACCAGTTGAATACTATTCACTTTATCGCAGTAACCACCCTGTTGTTGGACAATTTCACTCATGGATTGAATGAATCGTGTCTGACTGTGAATAGTGAATTTCTACAATAGCATCATTAACTGAAAACTTTTGCATTTGAATGATGCTGCATCCATGCCACTAGGTGACAGTGTAAGTCCAAGAAGACATATACAGAAAATGACTGAGTGCCCCTTTAATTAAGTAAAATGTCATAACTTTCAACAGTCTGATTTAAGCAGTCCAAATAAAGATAGTTGCACCTACCGTGCACAATATACACACTACAAAGTAAGAGTAGTACATTAGTTGTTATTCCAATCATACGCAGATCCAATGCTATCTTTGATATACCAAACTGCATGTGCGGTTCACTGGTTGGTTGAAAACATGTCACCTGATGGAGTGGGTGGAAGCAGTAATTCTTTTTTAAATGTCCTGTTTTTCATTTTGTTTTTATCTCCAACTAATGGCTCACTTTCTATTGAGAAATAATCATTGTAGTTTCTAAATATTTGCTTTATTATGTCTTAAGCTCACTTGAAATAGTTTTCGATAAATAGAGACGATATTAGAGTGCCTGGTAACCATCCTAAACCAGCGTCCTTAAGAGGAGCCTTCATATATAAATTACGGTCTGTGTGTGGGAAGGGAGGCATTGATTATTCTTTACAGACAGTGATTTTGTATGATGTTATATCTTAAGGAATCTAGCTTCAGACCAGCTTCCAAGGCACTTTGGGGTTTTACTACCTTGGCTATACCTACTAAGACTATTCATCCTGGAAACCACACTGCTGCAGAGTTTAATTCCAACCCTGCTCTTATACACCTCCCTGTAATTTTCAAGTATAAAGACCTTGATTAGCTTGTTCTGGTGGGTTTGATTAGGGTTGGAGCTAACCACTACAGGATGATGGCCCAATTGGAAGAACTCTGCTATACTGCCTTATAATGCAGCGTTTTTTGGGGTTTCAGATACAAACTCAAACTCTAACGCACCTGTCAGTAATTTTCAAATGAATTCCCAAGACTTTGATTAGCTAGATCAGGTGTGTTTGATTACAATTGGAGGCGAACTCTGCAGAGAGGTAGATCCCCATGGTTCAGGACTAAGCATCCCTGTTCTATTGTTTCCCTGTTTTAAAGGTCAAGTGAGAGAGTAAACTGCATTTAATGGTGCATGCTCTTTGATTGCTAAAGGTCAAGAAATCCATTCTGATACAATGGGCAATTTCCTTTCTTTTCTTTCTTTTTTTTTTAAGGCCATGCAGCTGTACATAACTCACACAGACTCTGAGAAAACTTAAAGGATCCTGGGAAGTGTGTACAACATTAGATAGTCATCTGTCTAGAGCCCACATTGTTTGATTTCACATCACAGTGAAAGTCTTATCTTGTGGATCTATCAAGACCAAATGGTAAATAAAAAGCAGCAAAGCAGAACAGATCAATACAGACGCCTAACACCAGCATCTCTTTTTAACAGCTGTATCTGATTAATAGTGAGCTGCATGTGGGCTCTTGCCAACTGAAGAAAAAGTAAAAAATGGTTTGCGGTTTGTGACTGGTTTAAGCTGTTCTCCCAGGTTGGCCTGATGGTTAACCCTAACCCAGCCTGACCAGCTGACAAGTGCCCAAAAACCCATCTATAACCGGCAAAGCAGCTTCGGCTCTTTTAGCAAGTTTCTAAATGAAACAATGGAAAACTCACTTTAAATCTAAAAGCAAAATCTCCATATAATTAAGTTATAAAGAAGCTCTTCCATATTAGTGGATATTTTTCTGCACTCGTGAATCATGTAATTTGCCACTAAAGCATTTAAAATGGTATGTAGGAGCCCTACCTCATATTACACAGGATATATTCAGCATTTCGTCTTTACCAAGCTCAGTTGCTGTCTTCACTGGATGCCCTTTACACCTATCTTATTAATGTCTTCTGTCTTACAATGTAACAATATGAAACTGCTCCAAATTGAGCTCTGGTGGAGCCATTCAGACTCATGGGGCAGTCACCCACTCCCATGCTTCATGTTAGGTGAGATAAGAGCTCCTACACACAGCTTCCACTGCCTGCTTACAGACAATGGACTTCAACTAGGCAACACAGGTACTTATTTTTAGGCCAACACCTTTCAAACAATAGTCTAACATTAGGTTACACAAAAAACCTGCACTAGTGAACCAGAAAGTACCCATTAGTGTTATAGCTACTCTGGTTTATCTGAAAGGTGTGTATGTAAATGTTATAGTCAGATATATTTAATAACATTGGTTAATATTGATATTAAATAGTAAATCTAAATATTTTAAATATTGAATTGAAAATAAACTGCTATATCTAGAGGAGAATGTCATTGCTCGGGATGATTTGTTTTAAGTAGCCCATCAACTACAGTAATGTGCGTACGTTTTAGGCAATGATGCATAGTGAAGATGTCTTCAAAAATAATGCTAAAAATAGTTTTCATTAATCAATTAACATCATACTAAGTCCAATAAAAATAAAAATAAATAAAAAAGCTAAATGTGTTGTGACCACCTTTGCCTTCAAAACATCACCAATTCTCCTAGGTACACCTGGACACAATCTTTCTTGGTTGTTGGCAGATAGGATGTACCAAGCTTCTTGGAGAATTCAACACAGTTCTTCTATCTATTTAGGCTGTCTCAATTGCTTCCGTCTCTTCATGTAATCCCAAACTGACTCAGTGTTCAGTGGGGTACATGCCATCTCTTGCAGAGCACCCTGTTCTTCTATTCTATTCTATTTGCAAAAATAATGTTTTGGAGTCTAAAATGTATATAACCTATTTGCACACTAAAGCTGAAGATATAAATAACCATCTTAAGACAAATGTTTCTGTGAAACATCTTATGTTCCCAACACATTTGCACAGTACGGTATGTTTCAGATGTTTCTCCAAATATTACTGAGGAAAAATTAAAACACAAACAAGGCAATTGTTGATATACACTAAGAATATAAAACTATATGAGGATAACATAGCTCAGATAATTTTGTCTTGTTAGAATTTGATAAGAAATGTCATTTATATTGAAATATCTGACTTTTAGTAACATAATTTGGTATCTTGGCAAACCTGAGTACAGTTAGTGACATTGTGAATCTCTATAGATGAGAAGTTTGGGGGTTTATTCCTCAGGAGATCAATCTGAGCAATAAGAAACTTAAGCTAAAGTCTAAATTGGAACTCTTTAACCTCACTGATGACTAGGAGAAACAATCGAGACCTTAAAGAGATGCTATCTATGATTTTTCTTCCAGAAATTGTCCTGTCTCTTAACTATGATGGCTTACAACAGCAAACCAATGCATCGAAAATAGCTGGCACTTCACTGTCATCTAGTGGCCGCCATGTACACATGCTTTCTCCTCGAAGCACAACAGCGATGAAAAAATATTAAATAGAATTTATTGTTGCAGAATAACTAAATGAAAATAGGAAGACAGACCATAAGTCACTGGTTTTACTAAGGAATAAATCTGCAGTATAGTAATAATCTAACACAAAGTAAAATATTTAGACAAAACCTAAGAAAACTTGAGTCAAATAAGCAAAGCAGTGCATCAGTTGTGAACCAAAATAAGAGTGAAATACACTGATCATGGTTTCAATATTTTGTTTGTATAAATCATATCCTTTGAATATATGCTTCTTAACTACAAACCGTTCTTTATGCAGCATTCTTTTATCATTCTGAACAGACATTTTTCAATTTCCTCACAAAACACTCTCAGCTGGAGAATAGATATTGCAGAGAATTAAAAGGTCTTACAAGGTTTTAGCACATTTACATGAAATAGCCAATTGCTAGATCAGCAAGTCTTGCAAAGGTTTTGTCCTGCCCTATGTACACACTATGTACAGTACAGTGGCGTTTTTGTAAACTTTACGTTGATGTTGCTGCTGTTTCACACCCCCATTGTCCCTTAAGAATAAGGATATGGTTTTTGTTTTATTTTTTTAACCAGGCTTATCATTGTGGTAGTTTTTAAAGTCATCTTACAGCAAATTGAGAAGTCTGTAAAGTTAATTGGCTTATTGTCATAAGAGAAATGCTTTGGCTCCTCTCTGTTTTCTCTTCTAGACTTGATATTGTAAGGTTAACATCATCATAGCCTGTATGTATAATTCATTATAAAAGTATTCTAAATGCATTATAATGCCTTATAATACACCTTCAAATCATCTTTGTATGTTCTCAAAAAGATTTTAACCTCTGCATGGTTATCATGCATTTAAATACATGACTTCAATTTTATTTGTTATTATAGTGTATTATGCACTTTAAAGATGTAACCATGAATAGGTAAGTATATGATACACTATAACTTTGGTTATGACTTTTTTTATGAAAAGATAGGACAAATTACATAGTGTATTATAATTGATAAGCATTAAGAACACCTTTATAACACACCTTCAATACTACTACATACACAAGCTTCATAGAAAGTGCTACCATCACCAAAACATGGAGCTGAATCCCATATTTTAGACACTAAATGTTGGAAATAAGTTTTGATGTAGACTGTAAAAGTGATGCATGCATTCAAAAGTATTTGTGATAAACCTTTGATATATTATTGAAAGATTAGACAAAACTACGGAAATTTCAAAGACCAGGCACTGTTAAGAATAATCTTCATACTAACTAAATGGCATACAGTAAAATGTGTGTGTATACAAAAACAAAATTCTATGGATGTAGGGTCAACATTTACACATGGGGTGTTGGGGCTGTCAATCCCTCCCCAGAGTCTTCGTTTGGGGTGAGCCCTTGGGGTCTCCATTGGAATGGCTCAAGAGCAGACATGGAGGAGTTACATATGGCAGATGGACAGATCTGAATTTACACTGCCAGCATCTCTCGCTCTGGCTTCTTCTTCACCCTCTCTTTCTCCCGCACTGGAACATTAAAAAAACGTGATTCTCAATCAATTCTCTAGAGCACATGTTTGTGACTATACTGGAGTGTTTGTAAATATTTGAGCTGTGTCCAATTCGCATACTTTTACTGTGCATTAAAAGTGTGTACTTGACTGGTGAAAGACATTTTAGTGTAAAGATCTAGCTAAAGTCAACCTTTACTTCAGTATTGATTCCTTTTTACTTGACATTTAGGTTTTTAAACATTAAAAATTGCCACAGGTGCTTTGATTTTTCATTTTGAAATATTTGAAAAAGTCAATAGAGATCCATCACAAACTTCTCTTCTGTTGCACACGGGGTTGAGGGAAATATTTTGAAAATGCAACAAATAGTATAACATCTGGGCACCTTTGAGATACTGTCATTAAGTACAATATTCCGAACAGCATGCTGATGTAAACTGTACAGAATAATATAGAATATATAGACAAATGCTGCATATTGCAATAATAGTAGGAATAATATGGTTGCATGCTATTCCGAACATGGCGTACATGTGAGTGTGTGTGAGCACACACCTGGACCCTGCTCTGGAACCTCTGGTAGTTCTTCTCCAGGAACCTCAGGAAGTTCAAGGTCAGCATCTCCCTGAGCACATGCAGAAAAAAGAAAGATGAAAACAGACCTGTTCTAACACAGCGGCTGACACAACATCAGTAACAAGGGCTGTCAGGATGGCCAATGCGTCCAAAAGCTGGAAAATACATATTTTATATACACTCATTGACCACTATATAATGAGCACCATGGTCTTAATAAAGTGCCCAATGTGGTCTTCTGCTGTTGTAGCCCATCCGCCTCAAGGTTTAATGCGTTGTGCATTCTGAGATGCCATTCTGCTCACTACAATTGTACAGAGTGGTTATCTGAGTTACCACAGCCATTCTTTCAGCTCAAACCAGTCTGGCCATTCTCAGTTGACCTCACTCATCAACAAGACATTTCCATCCGCAGAACTGCCACTCACTGGATTTTTTTTGGCACCATTCTGAGGAAACTCTAGAGACTGTTGTGCGTGAAAATCCCAGGAGATCAGCAGTTACAGAAATACTCAAACCAGCCCATCTGACACCAAAAATCATGCCACAGTCCAAATCACTGAGATCACATTTTTCCCCATTCTGATGGTGGATGTGAACATTAACTGAAGCTCCTGACCCATATCTGCATGATTTTATGCACTGCAGCCACACGATTTTCAGATAAGATAATCACATGAATAAGTAGGTGTATATTCAGCTGTATATGGAGATAGGTTGATAATAAGTCATCTTTTAAACTGTTCTGAGACAAGTTTCTTTACAAGGTCCATTTATATAAACATGCTTTTGGTTAAACCATTAACTAATTAGCTTTCAGATGCAGCCAGTGTGCAACATCACTCTGTCATTCTTCCGGTCTCACACACACACCTGAGTAATGGCCTCCAGCTCTGCGAGCACAGCATCCTCATCCTCCTGGGTCAGAGATCCCACTAGCAACTCATCAATTTGCTGCAAAAGCCAGACAAACAAGAATGAGAAAAAGAATAAAACCTCATGCCTTCATTGGTGATTCCAAAGCAATATAACATGGACTGTACCCATCATTAAAGGTGGTGTGTACTTTCTGTGGAATTGCAAAATAATAAAGAGGTCTTCGGGATGTCCAATCACAGTAATGTTTCATAGCACTACAGAGTGAGTATAGTAGTCACAGTATTTTAACACTGCTGAAAGTATACACTTTAGCTTTAAAACATTTAAAGACAACTGAGATTCCTGTATCTGAATTAAAAGGACAGTGTATCCTTTGCTGATCATGAAAGCAAAATGTACCTTCTGATACTCAATAGCATCATGTGTTTCATCCATGATCCTCTCCACCTCATCTATAGACAGCATCTGGTTGGGGGGGGGGGGTGGGAGAAGAATAAAGATAATGTATAGACAGTGCCATAGAAAAAGAAAGAAACACAACTTTTATATCTTATTTCTGCACATTATTGTTACACCACATGGACATGAGCTATATCAAATTCACATTACAAGCTATTGACAAGGCTGTACAGTTAAATTCATCACTAGTATGTATGAGTCATGTGTCCATGTCTGTGAATATCCATTGTTTAGAGATTATAGAACATACATTGACACTGACGATTTTTAGAAGTATGAAAACATAGCAGATGGTCTCATTACATACCTCATGCATTTTCTTCAGGCAGTCGTTGCCAACCTTCAGTCCTTCAATGACTTTCATCTCTATTTGGGAAAATTCAATATCCTGTACCTGTAAAACAAAAGTGGGTCTGGATGTGATTTACAAGAAGAATGGCTGACAAATACATCCTGTACTTAAAGACATGAAGGAAAAGGTCCAGGAATTTCAGATTAATACAAGATAATCATGCGACAAAACGCAAATTTGCAAACAACTCTTTGGTTAGATGGAAGGCACATCAGATATTCTGACTTTTTATTTTGTCAAATCCAACAAACTCAAAGTGAGATCTTTTTTTATTTACCATCCGCTCCAGGTTGCATATATGATTTTCTGTTTTGTCCAGCAGTTGATCCTGGTAGCGTTTCTTTTTAAGGAGTAGAAGTGCTTTCCTAAACAAACACAAAACATCACATTATAAAGTAGTACAAAGTTCTGCTTGTTTAAAAAAACTAACACAAGTAGAGACATGATAACACTTACTCTTTCTTTCCATCTTTCAACAACTGTTTGGCCAGTTGTCGCTCTTTATCCATCTGAAACGCAATCTTCTTCTGATACTGCTTCAGTTTATCTCTCTGCTGCTTCAGTTGCTGTGCACACACACATAATAAAGCAAAGAAATGCAATGAAAGAAAAAAAAAACTGCAATTTTACTTTTGGGGTCAAGTTGACATTTGGAAACCATACAGGCTAGATCATCTGCAAAGTTAACTACAAAAACAACATTAAAGCCACCATTAACAGACATGATAAGTAAAGTGAACAAACTACAGTACACGCTTGAACAACCACTTTTTTATGGCCCTTGTGTGATATTCTGTAAACATCAAGCAATATGAGTAACACCACCCCAGTCACCCACACAAATGTCCATTGAAAAATGACAAGGAAGCAACTGTTTAAACAATCCAAGCCACATTGGCAAGACATTTAGGTTTATTCAGAAAATGTTACATGGGAGATTTATGTTTATAGAGGTTTATAAACAGAATATGATGATACAACTTTAAACTTCTATCAACATGATAATCCAGTTAGCAGCAGTCTAACTCACCAGAACAGCTTTGTCTTGTTCGGTCACACGAGTTACTTTCTTTTTCCCGAAAAGATTTCCCATTTCGATGCCGCATCCCCGCCACTATCTGTCCATACAGGGGTGGAGTTTCTAAGATTTAGAAAAAAGGTAATTTTACAGGCCTCGTATCTGTCAGTCCATTATAGAAACACTGTGAACTCCTAGCTTCAGTAAACAGCAACCCCTGCCTACCGGAAGTTTAGTGCTTCAAAATAAAAGACACACATGTCACATTCTATAATAAAAAATAACAACAACCTTATTAATTATAAAAAATAATACTAATAAATTATATGAATCTATATTATCAAAAAAAATATATATTACATTTTAAATTTTATTTTGACAACTAAGAAAATAGGTCAAAGTCTTTTATTTGTTAAATGTGCAACAACAACAAACAGCAGCACTTGTTGAAATGAAAACTATTTTTAAAGTAAGCTTTTTTTATTAAAAAAAATATTATGTAAATAATAAATATCAAATAAAATAACCAGTAGTAACATAAATAAAATAACCTATAGTAATATAATATAAAATAACTATAGAACAGAACATATTCCATATTCAGTGCTGTATTGCTCACAAGAGAGTGCTTTTGCAGTGAAGCAGTGAATAGATTGTTTATCTTTGTGTAACTCTGGTTAAATAATTAGCTAACGGTTTTAAATAATTACCATAAACATGATATATACGTAGACATATAGACACAAGTACATTATATGCAAGTACTCCAAATGTATCTTTACTGATTAAAAATATGTAATCCTCGTAAGTGTAGTTGTCAATGCTACATAATAAAAGTATGCAACAACTACTGCAGTCTACTATATCTGACTAATTCAGTGGAGAATAATAAACTACTACAAATAAACTACTCAACAATTCTGTCCAAAAAGTGAAAGCTAAAAAATGTGTCTTATCCATAGACTGTAAAAAAGAAGGTCTTATCATAACCTACAACATCATCAATACCGGACGTGCACGTGGCATACAGTGACAGTTCTTCCGGTGCGGTCGAGGAGGGGATTAAACGTCCGTCTCGAGCTGCTCTCTTTCCGTGAAAGAACGGCAGCCCATCGCGTTTACCGGCGTGTACAACCGGAGCGGCGTCCTGACGATTCGTTCGTTAACTCCCTGAGCTGTTAATGAGGTGAGCTGTCAGATGGCGCTTGACATTGTTTCGTTTATTTGCTTATTTATTTTCCTGTGATTCTTAGCTTAGCTTAGCTTAGCATAGCTTGCGCGAGCCCCAGCGTCGTGTCATTTACACGTTTATTTCAGTTTAATTAATTAACGTGACACATTTAGCTGTCAGTTAAACGAAATAAGTGTTTATTAAAATTAGATGAATGTTTTAGACCCGATGGGACATGATGCTGTAGTAAAAGCCAGCATCGCAAAACATCCTAAATTAGCCTCGCGAGAGGTGAGAGAAAGTGTAGTTAATGTCTTCATACGCCCATAAGTGATTTTAATAGAGCGTAAAGTGTGTGATGAAGCTTAATTAGAAATGAATCGTAATTATTTAGTTTTGAATGGTCCATGTCTTGTTTATGAAATGCAGCATCCTGGCCAGTGTGTTATGGTTTCGTTTGTTCTGTAAGAGTCTCTCTAAATAACATGAAGTTGGTATAGTTTAGGATTTTGTGCTTCTTTTTTTATTTATAACATTCTCATTTGCTCTCTTACGCATATTTTGTGCATTTGTATATATGTAAATGGAAGCACGAGACTGGTGTGGTTGTCACCAGTGTTGTGATCTTGTACAGATGTGAATTACCCTGAGAGTATTTGGGTCATGCAGCAGGTCTATCATTTCATCTCAAACAGATAGATGGAAAATTAGCGTGTTTATGGCTTGAATTCCTCTCACATGCGATACTGTGTACTATCACGGTATCCATTGCCTTGAATTATTCAACATTATTCGAGGGCGAGTTGTGCTGAAGCTTCTCTGCTATTACTTGCTAGAAACCCGAGGAGTAGTATTTTACAACAGACCATGCTTTGAAGTCAAAATGAAGCTCTGTAAGTTTCAGAAGTGTAAAATCCACTTTTATATGTGCAGTCTATGGAAGCAACTGTGCAGGCAGTAATTGTGTAATATGAGCCCACTCCAGTCTACATATGTTTCTGTAATTGATATGTGGGATCCGGCACTATTAAACACCATAATGTTCATGAACTAGTGAGCTGAAGAGTCATAAATGTTTGGGGTGGGTGGGGAAAGCATCGTTGCCAGAAGTCTGTTTTGTTCCGAAATAGTTATGTGTGCTTTCATAAAGATGTAGGTCAGGTAATGTTTTTGTTGAGCATAACCTTTTATCAATGCTCTCAAGTGGTGTTTTTGGAACTAAGCCTACACAAAGCTTCAACATGAAGGACACGCTTCAAGTTTTGATGTCAGATGTTTGCAAAGAATTTAGGGGACTGTCATTTGTGAATGGACTTGACACTGAAGACTAAAACAGATTAAAAAAACAACAACTTGCATTTAAATGTATTAATTTAGATGATTTGGCTGTAATTCCTTTTGAAGTGCTAAATGAATCATATCTTAACTATATAGGCTACTTTAATGATGTCCAGTTTATGAACAAGTTGAACTTTTGAACAGTCGTTTTTAGTGAACTAGTTTAACCAGTTTGCCAAATCAGACTGAATCGTTTGAAACAGTTTGCATCTCAAGTCAACACTAATTCACAAATTACTCCATCTCAACCTGTCTCTCAGACGTGCCTTACACTCCGACTCGAAATGAGCTGATAACCGGAAGTAATAAGATCCTAGAACTGGTGATATCTTCTTGTCATAACACTTCTATGCAATGTACCGCTCAAACTAGTTCACAAATTGGACTGAACAACCCGGTCGCAAGAGTTCTTGAGTCAACAGTACACAGAACTGAGAATCGCCTTTTTCAGACATGTTCAAAATACTGAACTGATGAGTGAGCTTCTGATGAGCATGCGTGAACCAAGGACTTGAGTGAGGGGGTGAAATGTTTCATTTGAGAGATTTAAATTAATTTGACTATTGAGATTATATTTTAAGTTGTTATGAGCAGGATCATGGTTTCTGTAAAAAGGGTTAGTTGATTAAGGCTAGTTTATTAGTGGGCCTAGGTAGCTCAGCAAGTATTGATGCTGACTACCACCCCTGGAGTCGGGAGTTCAAATCCAGGGTGTGCTGATTGACTCCAGCCTGGTCTCATAAGCAACCAAGTTGGCCCGGTTGCTAGGGAGGGAGTGTCACATGTGGTGGTTCTCGCTCTCAATGGGGCTCGTGGATCACAGAGAGTAGCATAAGCCTTCACATGCGAAGTCTCCACGGTGTCATTCACTGCGAGCCATGTAAAAAGATGCATGGATTGACAGTCTCAGATGCGGATGCAACTGTGACATGTCCTCCGCCACCTGGATTGAGGTGGCTAACCACGCTCCCGTGAGAATCTACTAAGTAATGGAAATTGGGCATTCCAAATTGGGAGAAAAGTGCATAGAAAAAGACTAGTTTAGTCACTTTATATGCTTTGGACACATATAGCATCCTCGTTTGTATATCGGTGTGCTTTATGTGCAAAACTTTAATGTTGGAAACTTATGTAAGATTACTAATTGAAACACTGTTGACAATAAACACCCTTATTATAACTTAATCAAATGAAATAATATGCAATATACACTTACAGATTACTTTATTGAATGTGTTTCAGTGTGTATTCTACGACACCAGGGGATTACCATTATGTACAATGACATAAAAGAAATGCTGAATCGTTTTTTTGAAGGGGTTCATTGAAATGCACTGTCCGAAAGAACTGCTTCGCTGAAAAGAAAGCTATGTGGATGGGGTCAGTGTTAAAAGGGGATCTGGATCATGTATGGAGGGATGGGACGATATATCGAATTTCAAAATATTATGAACCAAAAATTAACATATCGTGGCAGTTCGATATTTCGAAATTTGTGACATTGTTTTCTGTCAATGTGATCATAAATTAAATAACCCTTCAAACATAATCTCTCTATCGCTTGATTTTACCCCTACTGCGCTTGTTCATTTTCCACCCTGTTTAAAGTGTTCCCAAGTTCCGTGAAGTGCTTGAATTTAGTTTTTAGAAATGTAGCCAAGTACTGGAATACCTGGAAAATCACCCTGTTTTGCTGAAAACTGGTTGAGATTAAAACAGATTGTTTCCTCCGTGTAATGTGTGTCCATCAAAGATGATGTGCACTCTACTTTCATTGAATGTGTCTTATATCCTTTCTGTTCTTTACAGTCAGATAAAAAAGTACAAATAAATATTCATTTTAATCTCAAGCAGCATAAATGCGATAAAGAAACCAAAAGATTCTAGTTGATGTTTGCTGAACCGGAACACTGTACCTTTTTAGCGTTTCTTATACAAGTGAATGTTAACTCAGTGTAATTATTTGTAAATTGTACACATTATTAAAAGTGATGGCTCATATCATTATTATATATACCATTTCAGGATATATTGTAGAATATTTATTTTAAGTTACATTTTGATTCTAATAATGATGACAAACAAATTATTGAAATAGAAATATAGTACCCTTTCACATACTTTTTGCAGGATAGTTCAGTTTGATTGCTTGTTCTGCTACCTGATCAGCCTGAATGTAGCCCACTAATATTGATCTTTTCTAATAGGGAAAGGTATGTGAGCAACAATTTTTATTTAAACTTTGAGCATTTATATTGTGTGTTAAAGAACTTTATGTAAATTACATACAAGCTCAAACATTCTTTCAGAAAATAAAATTGTCGTGTAATATTTTGTCTGTGTTTATTATATCGAATAGAGATTATAACGAACCGAATCGTTAGAGAACCATATAATTCCATCCCTAGTTTTTAGTATCAAAATGAATCATTTGGTTTCAGTTTAGAAAAATGAATTACTCCCATTATTGTTATTGAGATGTGGCTTAGTGGTTGTTAATGCATATGAGATGTTGAGCTGTGATAATGTGGTGGCATGAGTTTGAATCTGGCTTGTAACAAGGGATGGGAGTTTCAAGAAATGTTTAATGATTCAGATTCTGATACCAATTTCTTAGTACATTTGAGGAAGAAATATTTGAAAATGCAATACTTATTCAATTTACTATCCTGTTACCAAATGAAACAATTTCATATTTTAACAGATTCTTGCAAATAGCGTTTACACAGACCTTTAAGATCTTTTATTAATTTGTATTAAATACCACTAATTATAACAAATCTCTTAATGTATATCTTTAACTACACATTGTTATATCATCAACCATCCAGTAATTACTCTGATTTAAATCGTACCAGCCCTAAAGTTGCTGTAAGCGATTTTAGCCATTCTTTAATTTCCACAAAATGAGCTGATGGATTAGCTACACCCTTTTTCCAAAACCCCGCACCAAAGATGCCAAATGAGCTTTATTGAGACCAGTGCCGAGCAGAAGTGGTTGTCAAAACAACAGCAACAAAATAGCTTTCAACTGACTACTGTTATGAACAACATGGCATAAAATGGCATTAAGCCTCAATAATTTGCTTCAACTACAACACTATGAGAACAAGCAAAATGATTGACAGGCAGAAAGCATCAGAGACCAGGCCCACGGACACATTTTTGTGTGCCATTTACAGAGTTCAGTGCTGTCACAGAGACCGGTGAGAGATCTCATGACACTAATTTCATTCATATCTTTCAGGGAGTAGTTAATATTTTTCCATACCTTTCCATGAAAGAAATCACTTGCAGCCCCTACAAGTACACGAAGCACAGTAACAATTATTTGTTTGTTTTGAGTCGGACATGGTGAAATGAATGTGGTTCTGTAAGTTTTTCATTCACTAAAAAGAATCGGCTTGTTCGGGTGGAATCGCTGTATGTTTTGAGGCGTATGTTCAAAAGAACAGACTCAGGTCAAAGTCATTAATTCGGGAATGGAACTACACTGGTTATGCTGGATTTTGCATGTTGCTAATTTAGTAGCGGTGTTGTAGTACCTTTGGTAGTGCTGGAAACACAAAGTATTTGAGCTCAGTGTAGCGTCCACACTGGTAGAAGAATGCTCATTCAAGAACCGTTAACACAACTGAAAGTTTTGAAAATCTTTTGGTTCCCGTATTTAAAAAAAATAAAAAATGGAATTGGGTTTGAATAAGAACCAGTTCTCAGTCCCCAACCCTACTTGGTGACACTTCCCTTTCCCCCTCTCTTTTCCAATATACCATGCCTGTAAAATATGGTGAAATGCCAAAAGAAAATACTCCTGTGTTATGTTTACTCATCAACTTCCTTGTTTTGTTTACTTTGGAAATCCACATGTCTTTCTGACCTTTAATTTAGAGCAAAACTGCTTTTTAGGAATATTTCTGTTTTATGTCAACATTTGCTGCACTGATTTGAGCTTAAATGATTAGTCTGGAGTTTTGCTGTGCCAGCAGCAGATGTCTTTAGATTCCTGAAAGCATTTGAGAGACCAACAAGACCTCGTAAGCTCTTCTCTTAGCAGTACTTCATAAATATAGATTCACTCACTCTTCTTTTTTTCTCCCTTTTTTCTGCCCTGTATTCAAAGTTAGGGATGAACTGAAAATGAATGTCAACCAGCAACCTCACTTGGCCTCTCCCTACGGGCAGCCCCAGCCTGGCTATCAGCGCTATCCCCAGCCTGGCTATCAGCGCTACCCCCAGCCTGGCTATGGTAGCGGGCACATGCCAATGGGCTATCCCGATCAGAACACACCTTATAATGGGCCGGGCTCTGCCTACCAACAAGGTCCACCTCAAGGTAAGAAAGGTGGAAGTACAAAATAGTTGGTGCTCAATGAAAAGTCATGGTCCAGGAAGTTTGTTTATTACAGGTTATTATCAGTTAAAGGAATAGTTCACCCTGAAATAAAATGTTTTTGTGGAACACCAAAGGAATATTTTGAAGAATCCAGGGATGCACTGTTATGGAATTTCTTGGCCGATTCCAATAACCAATCATTCACAGCTCATTGTGGCAAATACGGATAATCGATAATATAAAATTTTATAAAAAAAGTTTCAATTTATAATCTTAACCTGGAACAGCTAGCTAATTAATTAAAATCTACCCATTTATATTACAGATGTATGCTTATTTAATTGAGAAATGACACATTTAATTAATAAAAATAAATCTTAAATTAATAAATTTGCATAAATTGTGTGGGCCCATTTGAGTATTTAAAGTAATCCTGATGAATCATTAATAGAGAGAGAATAACGAACTTCTATCAGATGTAATAATGCATTTAACCAAAATGAGGTGATGAATTAGCAGCATGTTAAGGAACATTAGACAACAAAGCACACAATATAAACCCTAATCTCTGTATACATGGTGTAATGTTTGTGCCGGAAGCCAGACTGTGAGGTGCAGTGGTGGTTTGTGTGTATGTATGTATGTGCAATGCGTGTCTCATTTACAGGCACTTAATACAGCACTCATCTGTGACAGTTCCACTGCATAACTTATGAAATGTGAACAAAACAATCGTAACGTGAATAGGTAACATCAAACAGATAGGATATTCATGAGTCATAACATTAGAAAACTCAAATATTAGTTTCATTCATTCTTTAGCTGTCACACGTCACTCAGTATTATTTTCAAGGCAAGTTGTTTTTTTTTATTCTGATACCAATTTCTGATCTTTGCACCATGTTATGTTGAGTTTGGGCTTTTTTTAATCGCAGCGCTTTGTTGTAGTAACTATATGCTGTTTTCCATATTCTATCTGTGTTTCATGAAGTTATAGGTGAAAACTATTGCATGCCAAGTCTGTGAAATTAGACATTAGCTTGTTTCATGCAACACTAGTCTGGCTCTCACTGTCAGACATGCTGTGTGTGCTTTCGCTTGAGGCAGCCCAAGTACCTGCCTGAAAGAAGCCACAGGCAGTCAAGAGATTCTCAGCCATAAGCAAATAAACTGTTGCAAATTATGGACAAAAATATAGGTGGTAATTCCACTACCTGTGCGATTTAATAATATTTCGATTTTCCCGGTTATCAGCCAATAATATATCAGCCGCTGATATGTTTTGCATCTCTATAAGAATATTCTTCATATTCAATAGATAATTTCCATACAATGGCAGTTTATGGTGACCATGGGCTGTCAATCTCCTAAAAGGACAAAAACAAAAAGCACCGTAAAGGCACCATGAACCTATAATAGACTATATGACTCATGCACTATATTCTAAGTCTTCTGAAGCCTTGCAATAATTTTGTGTGATGAATGGACCAAAATTTAAATAATTATTTTATCATTATTGTTATTTGTGATTACAAGAAGTCATTGTTGATAATCTTTCCATCTGCTTGAACTCTTAAATCTGCACTAAATTTGATTTGAGAGTTGGAGCAGATGGGGAAGATTATCAGATAATGAAATAAGTTTTGGTCTGTTTATCACTAGACCTGTCGAGATTATAAAAAAATACCCTACCCTAACCCTTATTTGAGATAACCGTGCACTTCAAATTCCATTAACATTTTACTGTCCAAATAAGGGAATTTTAAGCAAATAAAAAATGTTCAGTTGAACTCCCACTGTCTCAATGAGCCACATTGCATTTCCCAAAAAAGCATTGTTAGCCAACTATGATTGCAAGTTCCATTTTTCCCAACATAGTTCAACGATTTGGTTTGTGTAAACATTGTTTCTGTAAACCATAGTATCAACGAGCATTCACAAACAGCTTTCCAAAGTTGTGTGGTTGGTTAGAAGCATAATCTCTTATTAGTTTGCTGTATGGACATCATTTGACTTCGCCGAGGATATTTTTCATTCCATATACTTTGTCTTTCATTCTGTCAAGAATTTGACCTTGTTTACATGCACTTAAGAAAACAACTTGGTTTTGCAGGAAGCTGTGTTCTGTAATGGAAACGTGAATGCATCCTTAATGCATTTAAGGGATTATAGGGATTTAAAGCTGTTAAGAGAAAACGCTTTAACACACACTGTGTCCATGTAAACGCATAAGTAGTGATCTTCTAGGTTTTGAAGACTACACATGCTCAAGTGATTTGGGGAAAACCCCACTGTTGCAGCACAATGCATCTGTCTCATTACACAGTACTAGGGATGCACCGATACCGTTTTTTTTCTCTTCCGATATCGGAAATCTCAATATTGGCCGATCCAGATCCGATACCAGTGTTGTTTTTTGCATAATCAGTTTAGAGTACCTTTACATTATTGTTTGGGACTAATTGAGTGTGCTCTTTAATATGTAATGAAACACAAATCTAACTACCCATTATTTCCATTATTAATATAAATGTATAGCTTTTTACTTGTAAAACGCAGCCTTTTGTGATTCAAAGAGCTATCATACATCAAGTGGCTTTTGAATAAAATGCCCGAGTTATATGAACTACTTTAACTGTGTTTTTATGGTTCTTTTGTCATTTTTTGAGCTTGACAGGAAGGAACATGACTAACACACAGTAACAGATTTGGATCGGGCTCGTCAGACCGATACCCGATCTGTCTAAAAGCTGCAGTATCGGAGCTGATACCGATCCAGGTATCAGATCGGTGCACCCCTACACAGTATACAGTGAAGATTAGGGATGTTGAAATTGTACAGTTTCACTATTAACCATGATTTTAAAATGACACGGTTAAAAACTGTGAAATGATTTATTTACACAAAATAATTTTGTATATACTGTAAATAATATAAGAGTCTTTTGGTGTAAGCCTTAATGTGAAAATCTTGTGCATGTGGCTGGGTTGTTAGTGTAGCCGTTACTATGGTTATGGACGGTGTCCATGTGGTGCTCGGTGAAGTATCGCAAACTGAACATGAACTTTTTCATGTGAAACTGGGACTACGCACAAACTCCAAAATATAAATAGGAATTATAACTACCAGAATCATATCCACCAAAAAAAGTTACTTATTTTGGCTGTTTGAGAGCATGTGAGTTACTTTTACTGAAGACAACAGATGTAGCAGATCTCATGGTTGTTAAATACAGCTGTAGCAAAATAGTGCCGTCAGCTGACAACTTATGACACTGAATATGACATTAAACCTGCATGATCCGCTTCTAATATACTATGAATGTGCAAAATGATTGATGGGCACATAAAATTCTGATTGGCCCATGGTCACATTTTTGTTTGCTGTTTATGGAGTCTGCAGCTGGCACAGAGACCAGTAAGATATCTCAGGACACCTGCTTCAGTGATCTCTTTCAGGGAGAAGGAACATTTTCTGCATAACATTCCATTTAAAAAAAAAATAAATATCACCTACAGCACTTTTAATCTGATAATTCATTGTCAATTGCTAAGTATTTGTTTGGCAATTGTTCTTCAGCTAAATGTTTTAATCGTGCAAGCCCTATTGTTCACACAAAACAACTGTTGTATGGCTTCATATTGAGAGATTGGCTTTAATGTGGAGATTCATACTGGCTATTAAATGGCCAATGTCAGCTCTGTCAATTGACAAGTTTGTTTGGAGTGTAACTCGTGTCCCTCAGATTTTGAAGGGTGTTCAAGCTTTGAAGAAATGGGTCATCATATTCCTCCATCCCAACCTTTTCTTTTACCTCATTTCCTGTTTTGCATATTTCACTCTTTCCCGTTTTCACTGCTCTCTCTTTCTTGTATTGCAGGATATTCTCCTTATGCAAGCTTTCCCTCTAAGAATCTCGCAACAAACTTAGTCTCTGACCTGTCCTCCTCTCCTCTTGACATAGGTAACTGTTTTAATTCTGCTTAACTGCCTGTCCTCTTCCCCACTCCCTGTCATTTGTTATTGACTGCAGTGTGCGGGACAGCTGGTCGCTGACTCACCTGTGGCCAATCGAAATGACAGGATGCATTGATGGCCCTATGATCCTCTTCTGTGGAAATGCACACAACCAGAGACTGTGTGCTGCCTGAAATAATGACACTTTTACAGATACATTTCCCCTTCCCTTTTCACAATGGTCTATGTAAAAAGACAAGGTCGATGACAGACTTGGTGTATGATATTATTTGTGCCATTGTATTTTTAAGCATCCTTTCTACTTCATTGAACCTTCATTTACATGTGAATAGAATGAGTTTGACTCTCACACCGTGTTCTAACCAAATGCTATGTGACTGGTTTCCAGCGATAAGTCATCTGTCCTCACTAAAAACTGCTCCACCAATACTGAAATAGAAACCAAGCAAATTATAAAATGTCCTGTCATGGCCACAGCTGTTAGGGCAAAAACTCAGATTTACATGGAAGAGATAGGATTTAACACTTTCTGCCAGGTTTTTTGTGTATTTGTAATGCTTTTATGCACATGAAGGGTCTTCTATAGCAGTGGTTCTCAACTGGTGGGTCGTGGCTCAGAAATGGGTCGCAGGTCTGTTCTCATAGGGTCACAGACAGCGCGGGGGGGATTATTGAAGTAAATTACTGAATGCCGAGAACTAGGGCTGGATGATAAATCTATAGATATTTAAAAAATGAAAAAAAAGTAGATATTGATGATAAACCTTTGAGTAATTTTCTATATTTAGCCTATGTTCTACGTCTAGATAATCAGATCAGGTACATCTCGCTGAAAATACGCAAGCAATTCGGCAAAGCTAAACTAGCTAACTGAATCAAAGTCATGAAGTCAGCCTTTTAGGAAGTATTAGCAGGCTAGCAGCTACATAGCCCTGCATTAATTAACAGATTTTTAGAAAACTGCAGGAATGCAAGATAAATTTACAGAGTATAAACTTGGATTATTATGTTTTGCAAGAGTTTACTGAGTGCACACTTGAATTACTACAGAATGTAGGACAATTAGTTTACAGACAATTACATATACAGCATAAGCAAATGTTCAAAAACCAGTGTGTTCACTGAGAAGTATTTCAACACTGGCCCATGGTCCAAAAAAAATCTGTTCACTAAAGTTCTGTCAGAAAGAGATTATTCGGACCACTGTGAACAAATTTGCAGATTAATTAAAAAAAATCACTGAATCAGATCTTTGAACAGATTAATTTATCAAATGGTTTAAAATAATTTATTTGCGTAAATGTGTTGGACTTCACAACACGACGAGCTGAGAATTGTTTAAACTTATCTTAGACTCCCTTGTTCTGCCAACAACTCTTAGGAATAATACCCTTTTCATCTACAAATTAGAACTTTAGTTCCCTAACATAACTTATCTAATTGGGTCCTGCAGGACTGCTGACCACTGTTGTGTTAAAAATGATTTCAGCAGGTAGTGTAGTGGGAAGAAGAGGGTTTATGATTGTGTTTTTTTTTTGTTTTGTTTTTTTTCCCATGTTGTCACGATGATGAGTTGGTGAATTTATAAACACTAATTCTTCACGACTGCCTGTGCTCTTATAGGTATGAGAGGACCCCCTACCTCAGGGGCACCACCTGTCTCTGATGCCCAGAGTTATTCTCCGTTTGGGCAAGGAGACATTCAGAATGGACCACCTCCGATGGGTGCTCCACCGCAGAGGTCAGTGACCTGTCAGTTCAACACAACCATGTCCTTTCACTTCCTTTTGTATTCAGACTTTTCTTACATGTTGCCTCATCAGGTTTGTGGCTGAAAATGAAAAGTTAGTTTTTATAATTTTCTGCCGCTAATCTTGTTTCTAACATTGGTCTCTTATTCATGCAGACCTGCAGTGTCTCAAACGTACAATTTGGGAGCAGTGAATCTGTCTGGTCCTCAGCCCCCTTATGTCCAACAGTTTGGAGCTCCACCAGTCAGCGTGCAGCAAATGACCAATCAGATGGCCGGTATGCAGGTTGGCTCCACTGCACCCTCCCCTGCTGGCCCAGGCTATGGTAAATAACTATTTTGACATTCAACACCATAGATGAACGTGAAGCAGTGGTGTAATTGACGATTGTTTTTATATTTTTTTCTAGCCCTTCCCTCAGTATCCCAGGCTCCTATCTCAGCTGCCTACACACCTGCAGCTCCTCTCACTTTTTCACCTTCTTCAGCTGCTTCCACACATCCTCTGCCTACAGAAGGTGTGGCTCAGCCTCCACCGCAGTCTTACTATGGAGCACTGCCTCCTGCCCAGCAGCCTTTCCCAAATGCTGCCCCAGCTTTCTCCACTGCTGGCCCAAACCAGCCCCAAGCTCCACCTCCTGTAGCTCAGCAATCCTTCCCTCAAACACCTGTCTCTCAGCCTCCTTTTTCCACAGCTCCCTCTCTAGGCCCCACCCAGTCATATGGTGGCCCACCTCCTCCAGCACAGCCCTCTTTCCCAAGACAACAGCATCCCACCTCCCAGCCATCTGTGTTCCCTGGAGGTCCACCGCCCACCTCTGCTCCATCTCGGCCCCCAGGACCCATGTCATCCCATCCACCAGTTTCCCAACACTCTCCTTATCACTCAGGTCCCCCTCCAACCACTACTGGGTTTCCACCACAAGGCGGTGCTCCACCAAGGCCTCACCTTGCTGGAATGCAGGGCCCTCCTATGGCATTACAAGGGCCTCCAATGGCACAGGCAAACCATGTACCACCTTCACAACCTGGCATACCACCTGGTCCTCCCAATGCTGGCATGTCAGGGCCACCACAACAGCCAGGAATGCAGGGATATCCTCCTCAGCAAAATGGTGAGAACTGGTCTTGTCCTGATTTTAAGTCCATGACAGCTAACGAATCTAGTTCTCCCTCTATAAATAAATAAATCATTAACTTAAAGGAACAAGTTACTCTTAAATGAAAATACGTTCAATATTTATTTAATGGAACACAAATATAAAAGTTCACTCTACTTCACTTTTTACATTTGCTGAAATTTCCTATCATGTTTGGTATTTTAATTTTATTTTCTTGGTGTATTTTATCGTGTTTTATTGTTCTATAGTATCGTAAGGAGAGTCGCAAACCTAATTTCATTGTACCTGTGCAATAATAATTGTATTTATACAATGACAATAAAGATATTCTGTTGTGTTCTGAGACCATCAATCCACGCATTTTATCACGTGGCTCGCAGTGCATGACATGCGGACGCTCCGCATGTGAAGGCTCATGCTACTCTAAGTGATCCACGTACAACTTGCCATGCACCCCACTGAGATCGAGAACCACTAATCGCGACCACGCAGAAGTTACCCCATGTGACTACCCTCACTAGCAACTGGCCAATTTTGTTGATTAGGAAACCTGGCTGGAGTCACTTCAAACTCGTGACTCCAGAGATGGTAGTCGGCATCAATACTCGCTGAGCTACCCAGGCGCAATTTTTTTTTTTTTTTTTTTTTTTTTAAATTTGAGCTCAACAGCTTACAACCCTTATTCACTTTAATTGTATGGATAAGGGTGACATCTTTTGACACTCATGAAAAAAGTCAGTCATACAGGTTTGGGGAAAAACTTGAGATTTCGTAAAATGATAGAATATAGTATATTCATGTTTGAGGAAGTACATTTCCTCATGATTAGGCTTGCAATCAATGACATTTTCACATATCAATAATGGAAGATTTTCCCAATGATTATCTATATCTGGATATTTTTCAGTTCGCACAGTAACACCAGTTTCATACCTGCAAAATCATCAATGTCACTTAGTAAATTCTTGAAGTACAAAAACCTTCATAACTTTGGATTGCCATAAGCTCGTAATGTGTGTTTGATATGCTGTGACCAGCTTCAGTAAATGCTATGTTGCCCCCTTGTGCTCCTCCCAAAGCTTTTACGTCAGACTACATTGAATAAAAGGCAACTGGCTGTGAATTGAAAGTATAATTGAAATGTCAGCTGATTTTAATATATCAATGCCTCAAATGTATCAATAAAATAACGTGCAGAATTTTATGACATGTAATAATTCATGATGTATTATTTCTCTACCAGGTGCTTTCGGGCAAGTCGGAGGGCATCAGCCTGGCTATGCAGCGCCATATTCTGGGCAACAAAACTATGGCGCATCTCCTGCTGCACCTGCTTCAGCACCACCTGCCCCAAAGAGGCTTGATCCTGATTCAATCCCAAGCCCAGTATGAACACTCCAGATCTACTCATACCAACACACATACTCGCGGTCTCACACATCCTCCAGCATACCACACTCACTCATTCACTCAAGTGTTTCTTAATAGATTTATCTATAATTTTTCAGTACTAATGCACTTACATTCACACACAGAAACATACACTGTCAGTTTGTTTTAAAGAATGTGTTTAGAAGTATGTTCTGTTCTGTGCTTGTGTTAAGAGAGGCTTCGCTCTGGAGTCTCCTGTGTCTGATGTGCATGCACTGTGGTGGCTTAGCATAGATCTTGTATGAATATCAATAACACCCAGAATCAGGGATGTGTTTTCAAGGCTTTGAAATTCTGCATGTGCCGCCTTGTAATATCTTCATTCGTGTCTTATACTGCCTGCTAAACCGTATGATTTAATAAGTAATTCTTGACTAATTGAAAAAAACAGGAATGGTAACTGTGGTTACACTTCTGTTTATCTCTGCTCTCTCTCTCTCTATCTCTCTCTACTATAATCTGCTGACTAAATTGTTAAAATGTAAAGCAAGCCTCTGACATGCCGCCTGTGCAGAAAACAAGACATAGAATAGACCCAGATGCAATCCCCAGTCCAGTAAGTGTCTCTCTGCTGTTCTGTGTTGTTGTACTAACTCTCAATCTCTTTGTTCCTTACTCTGTGTCCCTTATATGCCAATGACAATGTCTAGATAAACGCTCATTAGAGATACTGAGAACCATGACATTTGTCAGTCTTCGTATAACAATTAAAAAAAAAAAAATGTTTTATTAAATGTAATTGAATGGAATGTAGTAGTAGTAGTAGTAGTAGTAAACACACCAACCTATTAAATCTGATGAAGAAAAGTCCTGATTCTAATTCACCCCAAAGTCAAAATGATAAAAATGTTATTTATTGCATGAAGAAATTAAAGCTTTTTATTGCACAATTAAGATGAAAATACAGGTCCCGATTAAAATAGCTCCTATCTACACTCCTGCATGCTACAATCTATGCTTGACTTGAATGTGAGGTGAAACATTTTTTGAGTTCTAAATTGGGGGTCCATGTAAACATTGGCCCATTATTTAAAGAAATATTCTGGGTTAAATACAACTAATTATTAAGCTCTGTTTATTTATGCTGTTTACCACCGAAACTTGGACTGGGTAATTTAACATGTTTATTTCTGCAATTAATAGTTGACTGTTAATGTGATACTAAAAATGCAGTTAATGCAGTATCCATTTTTATTTTTATTTCCTGAAACTTCACTAAAGTTTTTCCCCTCTTCCTGTGGCAAAATTTGGCATATATACACTTCCGGGAGGTACACGCTTGATTTAACCACATCCTAGCATGGAAATGAATATTGTGGAGCAGTGCATGCTTATTCATTATGTGCGGCACATGTCCCAGGCATAATAAACACGGGAGCAGATTTACTGTACAGAGAATGTAGACTACTCCTGCAAGTGGTGAGCCTGGTGTGGGAGAGATATGGGAAAGCTGCCGTATCTCTTCGCATCGCCTGAAAACACTTACTAAAGACCACTGGAAAACGGGAGAAGATGTTGCCCAATTTCTTATTGCAGCATGATGCACGCTGATTTTATAGCATATAAACCTACATATTTTTAGATTTATAACTACAATGTGTTTAATTATCTCTTGCTAACATGTTATCATAAGAAAAATTTAAGTAATTAAAATAAATGACAAACCAATTTTTTGCAATTTTATTGAGACAAGAGTATAAAGTAAATATGTTTATGATGATATTTGAATGTTTGTTTTAATGTACCATGATTAATACGGAGTAATTAGTAAAAATGTTTAATTGATTCACAGCCCTAGTTTTGACTATTCCTTCGGTTTGTAAAACAAAGGAAAATATGTATGTACCGTAGTTATCTTGCAGTGGAAACCTTTGGTTTGATTGTACCAGAGAGCAGAAATATGAATCTTGGAATTGCAAAATGAAACAAGCCAGACTCAAACTTTTATATGTATGTTCTCTATACACAGTTGAATATTTTCAAAGTTTCTTTGTCGTGATTTAGACCTACCCCATAGACTTCTGTTGTAAGGAGCGAGTCTAAATTATTTTCTCTGATGATGCTTTCGATAGAGCTTAAGTTGTATTCAACCCTTAACATTCCTTTAATCTAGATTAGATGATCTGATATAGCTATAACACTTTCAATCCTACTGATCCTGTTTGGATTATTTCTATACAAGAATACAGAGGTTTGTTGGGTGAAAGGATGAGGTGTGTGTGTCTGTTCATGAAAAAGGTGTGACAGTCTTTGATTGCTGTGTCTTTTTTCCCTCAGATTCATGTAATCGAGGATGACAAAGCAAACAAGGGAAGTGAACCTTTTACCACAGGGGTCAGAGGTCAAGCCCCACCTCTTGTCACAACCAACTTCCAGGTCAGAGATCAAGGTAAGAGTAGGGATTAAATACTGTTTTGCAGTACATTCTGAATATTGTGTTTTAATCAGTGAGAATATTATACATTGTAATGAATTCAATGGTTTGTTACAGTTTGGATTGAGCTGGTGTTATTGTGATGTATGTCTCCAAAGGTAATGCAAGTCCACGCTACATCCGATGCACAGCCTATAACATGCCCTGCAATTCTGACGTGGCCAAACAGTCCCAGGTTCCCCTTGCTGCTGTCATCAAACCACTGGCTACTCTGCCACCAGATGAAGTAAAATATCACAATATATTCTCTTTATAGACAATTTCTCATTGTGGACTACGAAGACTAGTGGTTTTTGCCATTAACATTGTGGCAAAGGGGTTTTTGAGTATTTGTGCCATAGTGTTTAAAGGAATAATTCACCCACAATTGAAAAAAATAAAAAAAAATAATAAAAAGTTTACTTGCTTAATTTTCTCACAGGAACACAATAGGGGCATTTTTGAAAAATATCCTGACTGCTCTTCTCCACATAATGAAACTAAAAGAGAATTGGGGCCATTAAGCTCCAACATTACAAAAGCATCATAATTGTAGTCACTTTCATTTTTAATGAAAAAGAGCGGACAGGATATTTAAAAATTTAAAAAATTGTCATACCGGTTTTAAACAACATGAGGGTGAATAAATGATGACAGAATTTTCAGTTTTGGTTGATCACTATCCTGAGCTATGAGACTGCGGAATCTTGTTTCACAGTAATGGTGTCATGATGGATTTGAGTAATGATTTGGGATTGTTTCGCTCCTCTCTGGCAGACACCGCCATATCTTGTGGATCATGGAGAAAGTGGTCCCATCCGCTGCAATCGCTGTAAGGCCTACATGTGTCCTTTCATGCAGTTCATTGAAGGTGGCCGTCGCTTCCTTTGTGGCTTCTGCAGCTGTGTCACCGAGGGTGAGTCATAGATAACATGTTTGTGATGCATGCATCATAATCGGCAATATTTTATTAATTGATTTCCATATTTATTTCCCTCTCCCAGTGCCTCCCCATTTCTTCCAGCATCTGGATCACACAGGGAAGAGAGTGGACTTCTATGACCGACCAGAACTCTCTATGGGCAGTTATGAGTTTATGGCAACTGTGGACTACTGTAAGGTACAGTACATGTTCCCATCATACCAATGAAATCCGAGGGCATTAATATGAAATAGAAAGTGAAATAGACTATTAAAAAAACTGTGTTTTATCACTCATTAAAATATGATTTGTTTACAGAATAACAAGTTCCCTCAGCCACCAGCCTACATCTTTCTGATTGATGTGTCCTATAATGCAGTGAAGAGTGGCCTTGTGGGAATTGTATGCCAGGAGCTGAAGACACTGTTGGATTACTTGCCCAGGTGAGAGTTTTAACCCAAAGTACAATAGTACATCAGAATACTTTAATAAATTAACTATCAAACTGTCCAAAATCAGCTCAAACTCTTGCCAATAGTTATCACAGTAATTTGATGGCAGTTAACGTAATGCAAAATGAATTTAGGGTTATGGGTAAAAATCGAGATGTCTTGATTAGGTTTTCCTTAAACATGAATTATGTTCTTTATCGAGGCAAAGGTCATAAACCGTTTAAGAACATTGATGTTTTCACGACCTAACACATTGTCTGCTTACGCCTGTGCATATCAACATATTCAATGATTCCAGACAACTTCTTTTAGATTGATGAGGAAAATGAAAAAATTTAGATTTTCCCTCATATTGTTGCTGCTTGTTCTTTCAGAGAAAACCCTGATGTGGAATCAAACATTCGAGTTGGCTTCGTCACCTACAGTAAAGTGCTTCATTTCTATAACTTAAAGGCCTCTCTTGCCCAGCCACAGATGATGGTTGTGTCAGATGTGGCGGACATGTTTGTACCCCTATTGGATGGACTTCTTGTCAATGTTTCAGAGTCCAGGGTGGTGATTGAGAGGTAGGCTTCAGGTTTGTGTGTTGTAAGGACCCTGAAATGTACAGTATAGACCATTTCAAGGACATAAACAATAACAAAGGAACATGTGACAGCCAGCACTTCTTTCCTGTGTGCGCAGACATGATGTAATGACACAAGGATGAACGTCATAAACCAGCAATTTCACGCCAAATCGAACCCCACTGCTCAAAATACAAATAATTTGTATAGACTTACAGTAGTGAATCTAGGTAAAGTAAGGAGATTGATTGTTGATCTACTCTATCAATAATGGCAATGGCAAATAAAAGCAATTTGTTAATTTTTAACCAAAAAGATGAGATCCCAACATAGGAATATAGGCTCACTTTATATTTGCACACAAATTCAGTTTGAAGTGATCTTACAGCTTGACCATCATGATTGTTCTCACTTCAAAGTGGCCTTTTGGAGGGTGATTTATCCCATTTGGAACACCGTCTGAGCTCGGCAACTAGCAGATGTTGTTCAAGGTGAAATGGTTGTTCAACAAAAAGACGTCACTTCCTTAAACTACCTTGGAATGGTCTATACTACTGTGCAAAGCAAAAATGCAGTAACTACACATTTTGATAAAAAAAAAAAATTTTATGATCGAAATTGTTCGAAAGTGTTGTTGTTATGCGTAGTTTTGCTTTTTTTTTTTTTTTTTGTGCAGTATAAGGTATTGTGGATTCTCCTTTTTTGTTTTCCTTTAAAGGTGCAGTATGTAAGATTCAGAAACCCTTATTATTAATGACACCTGTGGCCGTTAAGTGAACAGCCAGCTACCAGTTTTTCGTGCTCATGCACACACTCCATAGGGACGCGAGCGAGCATCGGCCAAAACACTGATGGCATCATGCTGACAGATGAGGTAGCATAATTAAAATTACATAGTTATGATTGTTTTACTACAAATTTTGATACTAAACTAAAACTATTTATCAGCTACCACCGCTACCTACTACCGAAATATACCAGACAGTTTACTGTTGCACTGTTATGTTGCACAATTGTATGTTTTGTATGTCATATGTTGTACTAAATTCAAGAAACCAGCATATTTGCTAACATTTATCCTGTATGCCTGACTTGTAGTATAAAGAGAAGATCGTTGAATTTATTTAAAAGTTATGACGCAAGGTAGCTTGCAATTCGGCAGCGTTAGCAGGCAAGATCAAGTTAGCTAAAATTACACACATCAATCCTTATGGCACTATATTTCACATGCTTTGCAGTTATGTAATCTTACATGTCCAATAAGAAGAATACCAATTCAGGGTCTGTTTTGATCCCCACAAATGCCCTGCCAATGTTCACTTTAGTTTTCACTCAACCACGATCATGTTCCCGCTTAGCCAGATGGTATTCATTAGATAATTTTTTTTATTTATTTTTTTTGTAATTTTTTTTGCTTATTCTTGAGTTCGTGTAGGAGTCAGTGTTGTGCTGGGAGCTGGATGTTTGCTTGATTCATTACCTAGTGTTGCAGACTGTTTGTTGTCGCTGTAAAAATCGGAAGAGAAGCACTGAGGCTATGCTCTAGGGAGCACGCATAAACGTCACATCCTTGGGATTTTCCTGGCAAAAACGACCCGCTCCCTTCCCATGAAAATCAGTCTACAGGTTTTAATAGGCAAACTAGGAAGTCTGCAAAGGGCTCATTTGTTACTTTGCAAGCCATTCACACATTGGCAAAAAAAAGGCAAATATGACATGAACATTGTTACATATTGCACCTTTTAAGAAAACTTTTTTTTTTTTTACCTTTTGCTCATTAAAAGTTTGGTTTTCTGAATTTTGGACCATCAGGATCAAAGTGTATTGATCTATGAAAATGTGTGTTTGCTTCAGTTTGTTGGATCAGATCCCTGAAATGTTTGCTGACACACGGGAAACAGAGACTGTGTTTGGGCCTGTCATTCAGGCAGGGCTGGAGGCGCTCAAGGTATTTGATGTTATTGCATCAGCACAGGTTTCACAGTGCAAACTAACATCAAGCAACCGACTTTACATCATAATGTGAATGTTAATATTTTCCACAAACTCAGTTGTAATTTAGTGTGATGTCAGCTTTGTGGCAATTTCATGAAGTTTGCCCTTTCTGTGTAGAGTCATTCAGTAAAAATGACTTTTGTGAACTCATCTAGGCTGCAGACTGTGCCGGAAAGCTCTTTGTTTTCCACTCTTCTCTGCCTATCGCTGAGGCTCCAGGCAAACTGAAGAACAGGGAGGACAAGAAACTAGTGGGCACTGATAAAGAGAAGGTACTAATGACCACCTCTACTCCAGACTCTTCTGCTCAGTCACAATATAGACTGAGAACTATTGGAACATTGTAATAGTTTTCAGTGTATTTCACTGTTTTTCATTTCAAGTTAAAGGATGAAATGTTATTATTAACATTTATGTTAAGTATGTCCAGAATTTATGGTTTTAGCTGAGAATTTATTTTGGAGCATCACTAGTTTTAGTATTTATGTAGACTGAAGTGGAGTTTTTAGGAACCAAGAGAGATTGGAAACCTTCATGTGACACATCCTAAAGTTCGCTTCTCTGTTTCAGTCATTATTCCAGCCACAGGTTAGTTTTTACAACACTCTAGCCAAGGAGTGTGTGACACAGGGTTGCTGTGTGGACCTCTTCCTCTTTCCCAATCAGTATGTTGATGTAGCAACTTTAGGTGTGGTCCCCACTTCAACGGGAGGCTCCATCTACAAATACACCTACTTCCAGGTTAGCAAGAATTTCCTTTCCATACCTGAATAGATCAATATCTCATTAACCATAATTAACATGCATCACTCCCTATGGTTTGTTTCAGGCCTCAACTGACCAGGAGCGGTTCCTTAACGACCTGAGGAGAGATGTGCAGAAGCAGATGGGTTTTGATGCTGTGATGAGGGTCCGCACTAGCACCGGTGAGGCGAAATATATTTTTCGGGTCAAATTCCACCCCGAAATCGAAAGAACAAAAGGCAAAATTAAGACCATTAAATTTTCTTCCTTGTGACATTTTTCATGACAATTAAACACATTTACCCCCTGAATTCTTATTACTGTAATGTAATTTTTTTTAATGCTCATTACCATAATAATGAAATGCTACCATTTATATATACTGTATATGTGCAATAATAGCTTTTAAAAAAATGTTGGGTTTTTTTTCAGTGATGAATTAGATTTTGATTGGCATGAAAATCATGAATAAATTTGGTTCTTTACTAATGAGCTCTCACAATAAACATTAAGCCTATGTTATCTTTATGTGAAGATAAAGGCTGAGTTTCCCCTGTGTGGTGCTGTGACAGGTATCAGGGCTACAGACTTCTTCGGTTCCTTCTACATGAGCAACACCACAGATGTTGAGCTTGCAGGACTTGACTGTGACAAGACTGTTACCGTGGAGTTCCGACATGATGACAAGCTCAGCGAGGAGACTGGAGCTCTAATGCAGGTGTGTGTGATTGTGCACATATGCGAGTGTTGGCTACACGTAATTGAGTGATCTCAACATTTTATGACCTCAGCTGTGCCGATCTTTTTGCCTCCAGTTACTACTTTCTCTCTTTCCTCAGTGTGCTGTTCTGTACACTAGCTGCAGTGGTCAGCGGCGGCTTCGGATCCATAATATGGCAGTGAACTGCTGCTCTCAACTGGCAGACCTGTACAGGAACTGTGAGACCGACACCATCATCAGCTTCTTTGCCAAATATGGTGAGTGAAACTACAAAACAACCACATTTTTCTCGTTGAAACAAAATCAAATGTATGGGTTAATTTTTCTGGTAAAGTTATTGCTTCTTTCACACAGTTCAGCCAAATATTTTTTTTTGTTTTATATACAGTGGCAAGAAAAAGTATGTGAACTCTTTGGAATTACTAGCATTTATGTATATTTGTCTTAAATTCTGATTTGATCATCTAAATTACAATAATGAACAAACACCATTTGTTTTAACTAATAGCAAACAAATTATTGTGTTATACATAATTCAAACACTCACTGTGAATGTATGCCCTAGGCTAATGATTTCAACCAAAGGTAATTAGAGTTAGACATATTGTCTATAAATGGATACTATATAGTACTGTGGCTACTCCCTTTAAAAGTGGCAGAATTCTCATTGATGTTAAAAAGTACACTATAGTGACCGCTAAATAGATTTAAAGGAATCATTGGAACTGGTTAACATCTCTGTTCATGAGTTTTCTATACAAAAAACATTAAACTGTAATGAAGGCGCTGCTTTACATGAAAAAATTTGCTGCATGCCTGAAGTTTGCCAAAGACCACCTTGACACTCCACAACACTACTGGGAAAATGTTTTGTGGACTGATGAAACTAAGGTTGAATTATTTGGGAAGAACGCACAGCACTACGTATGGTGTGAAAAGGGCACCGCATACCAACATGAAAACATAATCTCAACGATGAAGTACGGTGGAGGGAGCATCATGATTTGGGGCTACTTTGGGTCCTGGATCACTTGTCTTCATCAAGGGAAAAATTAATTCCCAAATTTATCAAGATATCCTACAGGATATTGTCTGGGTGGCTGTGTGCCAGCTGAAGCTCAGTAGAAGTTGGGTGATGTAGCAGGACAATGACCCTAAGCATCAAAGTAAATCCACTACAGAATGGCTTCAAAGGAAAAAAAATAACTTTTGGAGTGATCCAGTCAGAGCCCAGACTTTAACCCAATATAGATGCTGTGGAATGTGTTCACACAGACATCCTAAGAATATGGCTGAGCTGAAGTAGTTCTGTAAGGAAGAATGGTCCTAAATTCATTCTGAACATTGTGCAGGTCTAATCCGCAGCTTCTGGAAAAGCTTAGTTGATGTTATTGCTGCCAAAGGAGGATCAACTAGTCATCAAATCCAAGGGTTCATTTACTTTTTTCCACAGCACTGTGAATGTTTAATGGGATGTGTTCAATAAAGACATGAAAGATTATAATTGTCTGTATGTTGTTAGCTTAATTCAGAAAACTGGCAAATTCCAAAAAGTACTTTGTCTTGCCACTAAAAGTATTTTTACTTCTCTCACCCCACCATCAAAGTGCCGTTAAAAATCTGTAATTTTGCGGTAGATAACCTAGAACTATTTGTTTAATTTGACGCTTTATTCTAAAGTATCTTTTGTTGTGTGTTTAAAGCATATCGCAGTGTACTCAGCAGTCCTACCAAGAATGTACGTGACAGCTTGGTGAATCAGTGTGCACAGATCTTAGCATGTTACCGCAAGAACTGTGCCAATCCATCTTCAGCAGGACAGGTAAATGCAAAAAAATCATTGGGCCTTAACCCATACAATAAGAAAACACAGGGCTGTAACCAGCACTACTACAAACCTTATTAATATTTTATTAATCAACTTTTTTTTTTTCCCTAGTTCAAATGTACAGATATTCGATGTTGTCTCTCAATATGGTTATAAAAACTGTTTAATAATTATTAAAGAATTAGTAAAATGCTTTTTATATCACATAGCAGGACGAATCAACTTTCCGAAGTATTTCATGTTAATTATCCATTTGCATTGTACTCTCTTGTATTGATGTATTCTTGTCTACCTGTGTGCAGTTGATCTTGCCGGAGTGCATGAAGCTGCTGCCTGTGTATCTAAACTGCATTTTGAAGAGTGATGTTCTACACCCTGGTGCAGATGTCTCCCTTGATGACCGTGCTTACTTAAGACAGCTTGTCAGCGCCATGGACGTGGCTGATAGCCATGTGTTTTTCTATCCTCGCCTACTTCCACTGGTGAGGGATCAACAAAACATGTAGAAAACCCAATTGATGTTTTAATTGAGCTGTGATGGTTATGGTACATTCTGTGTTTCTCTACAGCAAAAGCTGGATGTTGAGAGCACGTCTCTGCCTGTAGCAGTGAGAAACTCAGAGGAGAGACTTTCAAGAGGAGGAGTATATCTGTTAGAGAATGGGCTGAACCTTTTCCTCTGGGTGGGGGTCAATGCCCAGCAAGAGCTGCTCCAGAACATCTTTGGAACAACTTCCTTCAGCCAGATAGACCCCAGCATGGTACGACCCATTTTAAATGCGTAATAAGGGCTTTAGCTATGGTTAGAGGTGCTGTAAGCAATTGTTTTTTTTCTTCTTTGTTGACTATGCATATAATGTACCTACTTCCTGACTGATATCAGTGAAATGGGGTCTTGCGAAATCACACTTGTCTCTGTGACAACCCTATGCTCTTTGAACAGCAAAAAATAAATCAAAATATATAATAGTCATGGGAGTGGCCCACATTTTTTAGCCAAATAGAAATGCTTGTGCCTGTGGCAGAAATGGCAAGCAGTTAGCAAAATTGCTGAAATCGCTTAAAGCCATACCCAAAAATGTAAAAATGCTGTAGAACGGGGCTTCTCCACTTTGTGTAGGTCAGTGGCTACAAAGCTTGATTCCTGTAGCCTCAAGGGCCACAATTAATTTTTTTATATATACATGCATGCATGCATACATACGTACTGTGCAAAATTTTAGGCGCACAAGATATTTCACAGAAACATTTGTCTTATGATGGTTATTTATATATTCAGCTTAAGTGTGTCAGTTTTGCAAATATAATACAATAGAAGAACAGGGAGCCCCGCAACACATGTCATGGTCCCCACAGAGCCTCCAGGAGTCAGTCTGGGATTAAATGAAGAGAGACAAAAGCAGTTGAGACTAAATAGAACTGTGACAAATTCTCCAAGAAGCTTAGAAAATCATATCTGCCAACAACCAAGAAAAACTGTATCCAGGTGTACCTAGGAGAATTGGTACTGTTTTGAAGGCAAAGGTGGTCACACCAAATATTTATTTAGATTTGTTTGTTTACTGGACATTTTATGACATTCAAAAATTAAAACTCTTTATATATAATTATTTAAAGATATCTTCACTATGCAACATTTTTCCTAAGTGTCTAAAACTTTTGCACAGCACTGTATATATTTAATTTAGTATACATTTTATAGTAAATATTTGTTTTATATATATACACTACCGTTCAAAAGTTTGGGGTCACTTACTCATTCTTTATTTATTTATTTATTTCACATTTTAGAATAATAGTAGTCAGCAAAACTATGGAATAATAGAAATGGAAATATGGGAATTATTTTGTGACCAAAAAATCCAAAATAAATCCAAAACTATGTAATATTTTAGCATCTTCAAAGTAGTCACCCTTTGCCTAGATTTTGCAGACATGTACTCGTGACATTTTCTCAACCAACTTCTTGAGGAATCACCCCGGGATGCTTTTTAAACAGTATTGAAGGAGTTCCCATCTATGTTGGGCACTTATTGGCTTCTTTTCTTCATATTTTGATCCAAGTCATCCATTTCAAAAACTTTTTTTTTTTTTAGGAAATTTTAGATTTGTAATTAAATAAATGTATATGTTTTGGCAGAATAATATTTTGTCTACAAAGTTAATTTCAAACTTTTAAGCATACACCTTCAGATCAAAAGATTTTTAAGATCATGAGAAACATTTCAGACAAGTGACCCCAAACTTTTGAACGGTAGTGTATATATATAGAGCTAGCCTATAAATTAGGGGTGTAATAGTTTAATTTTCTCGTGGTTTGGTTTTAATTTATTGTGATTATAGAAAACTGGTATGATCAGTTGTGTTGTTATTGTCAACTAATAAACGCCATGAGTGTTCAACGTCACATACACAAGAAATGTTCAAAAACAAGCAGGATTTATCCAATGTTAACTCCAAAATTGCTCCAGTTAAAAAGTCACAGAGAAAGTCAAAGAGTTAGTCACCCTCTTTAGCATTTCAAATGCACATTTAATAAGACTTGGTCTTAGTCAATTCATTTTCATTGTATAGGAAAAAGGTGTCATGAAGGCTAATATTTTGCAATGTGTGTTTTGCTGGTTTAGACATCTCTGCCAGCTTTGGATAATCCTTTTTCAAAGAGACTGAGGGAGATTATCGAGTCTGTCAGGGCACAACGTTCTCGATACATGAAGGTAATATTACTTCTTTTTTTCTTTCATATTTCTATTACTCATGTTTTCACTTCTTTCGTCATAAGTTTTCCAAGTTTTATAACCTTTTATTTGGCCATTTAATTAATTTTAGCCTTGTTTTTGTTTTGTTTTTTCAGCTTATGGTGGTGAAACAGGAAGACAAACTGGAGATGATCTTCAAGCACTTCCTTGTGGAGGATAAGAGCAACAATGGTGGGGCCTCTTATGTGGACTTCCTGTGTCACATGCACAAGGAGATTCGTCAGCTCTTGAGCTAGGAGTATCACCCCCCCACCCCCTCGCTCAGATGCGCTTTCTTTTTATTTGACATAATAAACAAAATCCCTTTGCCCATCATCTACTCTTCCTCAGATATAATCTCATACACCATGACTCGCGAGGAAGAAGCCACC
This sequence comes from Moxostoma hubbsi, assembly GCA_032164185.1. NCBI lineage: Eukaryota > Metazoa > Chordata > Actinopteri > Cypriniformes > Catostomidae > Moxostoma > Moxostoma hubbsi. Next base: position 9,605,366 of record JAVLUX010000035.1, read on the forward strand.
TTGTAAATGAAGCGTTGCTTCATCAGAATGATCTTTTGGTTTTAGTGGTGGGAGTTTTGACTCAACCTTCTCTCTGGTGATGGCAGGTTAGTGAGACTGTGTGTGTGTGTGTGTGTGTGTGTGTGTTTGGGAGCTTATCTGAGGTCAGGTTGCAAAGCCTCTTTAGAGCTTAAAGGGTTTGGTTCAGCCTAAAATCAAAAATGTACATTTACTCACCCTCATGTCATTCCAAAACTGTATGACTTTCCTTCGTGAAGGTGAGTAAATGATAGAAATGTCATTTTTGGGTGAACTGTTCCTTTTAAACCGCTTTATGAAACTAACAGTGTCTTCAGAACAGCTACTGGGTTTTAGAGAGAGTTTGTGCACGCATATGCGTGATGTTTGACTGTGAACGTCAATGTTGATTGTACTGGGTGTTCTGTGAGAAACACTAGCACTGATTTATGGTCTAGGTACCAAGGGACAAAAAATTAAACAGCATTAGAAATTAGTCTAGACCTTCTCTACATACAGTGAACTTGAAATCCCTCATGTTATTCCAATAAAAATCGAAAGATGTTTTAGAATAATTTCCTTACCCGATTATTTGTTTTCAGCTTCAGTTCTTTTCACTCTTTTATGTTGGCCTTACTGATACTGTCTTTCCTTTCACATCCATTATACTCTTTGTCTTATTTTTTGTCTCTGTCTTTGTCACTTGTTTAAGGAGTGTGAAACCCCTCTACTTATAGACTCTACGGGACTTTGAAGTGTGCTGTAAATTGTTTAAAATGTGTTTTTCTCAGAAAACATTCTAAATAAAAGTCTATGCATCAACATATCTTTAAATCAAAAGAGGGAATGCAGTACAAGAGCCTGATGTCTAAATGATTTGGTAGTCGAATATATCTGTACCCTTTTGTTTTGCTTGTAATGTCGCCCTCAGCATCCATAATACAGGGGATACACCTAAAACCGATATGCTATAGTGTCATTTCTATATCTGATCTTTGGATGCCTCTCCAACCGAATTTCATAAGAGCTTCCTAGAAGGAGGGGAGTTGTCAAGATTCTTCAACAGATGGTTCCATAATTGGGCATATATTACCGAAGCAAGTGTGAATGCTTCTGGTGTTCGTTCAATTCCCTACTCCATTTTCTTTTCTGTATGGTCTGTTAGTAAACAATACTACAAATGTGCTTGATCATCATGTATCATATTTTGTTTATTTTGCTCTAAATATGTTTGAATTGTTTATAATCTTGGAGCAGGTGGACTCGAGTTGCTGAGTGCTAGCTTGAGCTCTCCTGCTCTGGGTTTGTGTCTCTAGGGTATTAATCTTTGTGCAATGGAAGCCTGTGTGGGACTCATTTAGAAACTGATCATTTCTAACCGTTTTTCAAAAGCTAGCAATGTTTTCAAGCACATACAGAATTGTGACCTTAAAAGCAATCAACACTGAATACCTTGTCATCACATTTATTACATGTACAGAATTAAAAATTACATTTTAAAAACTGTCAGTCAGTGTGAATCTTTTATGTGAACAGAAATGCCATATGTTTGTGCGAGCCCAAGAATGATTCTTTTAAACTAGTCTTTTGAATCTTTTTTTGGGGGGGGGGGGGGTTGCAACAAAAATTTTACAACCACCTCAGTCCTTTTGAAAGAGATTCCTTAATATGTAATCTCTGTCCAATATTACAGATATCTTTTATATAGTGGGTGTGCTGGTGTTTACTTTTGAGGTACATTTCTATTGAAGTTCTCTTTGGAACGGAGGGATCAGGATTTATTTTAAGGTTGATTTGTGTTTGAAATCTTTAACCCATAGGTGTTTGTTTGCCAGAGACTCCCACAGTATGTTTCAGAGTTGTGTCTTCTTGTTTTTCATATATCCCACCTGACTGCAAATAAACGCATATCTATTTATTGGTTGACTCCTGCCCTCTTATGAATTCATTTATACAGTTCAGTTTGGCTTTCCAGTGGGGATTAGATCTTAAAATAATATTCATTTACATATTTCATACTCCGCATGAAGGCTGTCTTTAATGACAAAAATTGGGGAAATGTTTGTTTTAAAATTGATATTTGTACAAGTGACGAACCCATCTACAGTGGATATAAAAAGTCTACAAACCCCTGTTAAAATCCCAGATTCTTGTGATGTAAAAGAATGAGACAAAGATAAATCATGTCAGAACTTTTTCCACCTTTTAATATGATCAATTCAATTGAAAAACAAACTGAAATCTTTGAGGGGGGGGGGAAACCTCACAATAACCTGGTTGCACAAGTGTGCACACCCTTAAACTAATACTGTGTTGAAGCACCTTTTGATTTTATTACAGCACTCAGTCTTTTTGGGTAGGAGTCTATTAGCATGGCACATCTTGACGTGGCAATATTTGCCCACTCTTCTTTGCAAAAGCTCTCCAAATCTGTCAGATTGCGAGGACATCTCCTGTGCACAGCCCTCTTCAGATCACCCCACAATTCAATTGGATTCAGGTCTGGGCTCTGGCTGGGCCATTCCAAAATTTTTATCTTATTCTGGTGACGCCATGCTTTTGTGGATTTGGATGTGTGCTTTGGGTCGTTGTGCTGAAAGGTGAACTTCCTCTTCAGCTTTCTAATGGACACTTGAAGGTTTTGTGCCAAAATTGCCTGGTATTTGGAACTGTTAATAATTCCCTCCACCCTGATTAAGGCCCCGGTTCCAGCTGAAGAAAAACAGCCCCAAAGCATGATGCTGCCGCCACCATGCTTCACTGTGGGTATGGTGTTCTTTGGGTGATGTGCAGTGTTGTTTTTGCACCAAACATACCTTTTGGAATTATTCAACCTTGGTTTCATCAGACCATGACACATTTTCCCACATGCTTTTGGGAGACTTGATGTTTGTTTTTGCAAACTTCAGCCGGGCTTGGATGTTTTTCTTTGGAAGAAAATGCTTCCTTCTTGTCACCCTACCCCATAGCCCATTCAAATGAAGAATATGGGAGATTGTTGTCACATGTACCACACTGCCAGTACTTGCCAGAAATTCCTGCAGTTCCTTTAATGTTGCTGTATGCCTCTTGGAAGCCTCCCTGACCAGTTTTCTTCTCGTCTTTTCATCAATTTTGGAGGGACATCAAGTTCTTGGTAATGTCTCTGTTGTGCCATATTTTCTCGACTTGACGATGACTGTCTTGACTGTGTTCCATGATATATCTAATGCTTTGGAAATTCTTTTGTACCCTTCTCCTGACTGATGTCTTTGGAAGCTCTCTGCGGACCATGGCTTTTGCTCTGAGATGCAACTAAGAAAATGTCAGGAAAATCCTACTAGAACAGCTGAACTTTATTTGTGATTAATCAGAGTCACTTTAAATGATGGCAGGTGTGTAATGACTTCTATTTAATATGAGTTTGAATGTGATTGGTTAATTCTAAATACAGCCACATCCCCAGTTATAAGAGGGTGTGCACACTTATGCAACCAGGTTATTGTAAGGTTTTTAATTAGCATTTTTCCCCCACAAAGATTTCAGTTTGTTTTTTCAATTGAATTGTTCACATTATAGGTCACATTAAAGGTGGAAACATTTCTGAAATGATTTATCTTTGTCTCATTCTTTTACATCACAAGAACCTGGCATTTTAACAGGGGTGGGTAGACTTTTTATATCCATTGTATATACCACTCAAATCTAGTCAATTTAATGTCAACATTAGAAAGAATACTACACTTGTCAAGCCATTATATGGAGTCTTAAAAACCACCTGTCCAAGACAATGAATTTACAAAATACACAATCAACTTTAAAATAACAGTTTAACACGCTAGCGTATTATTATTATTATTATTATTATTATTATTATACTAATTTTTGTTTCAGATGAGGTCAAATGTATCTTGTTTTTTTTTTTCTCTCTCTACTCTTAATCTGGCCTCCAAGCACATGTCATGTCCAGAGCATCATACTCGCTTAAAATAAACCATAAACTGTGTTATGTAACAGAATGAGCTGAACTTCGGGGGATATAATGCGATGTGATGGGCCATCAAAGGTGTGTTTATTAATGTAGTCCCAGAGAGTGGTAGAGTGTGTGATGTTGTAGTGGTGGGGGAGGAGGGGGGTTTGCATACATCACTATTAATATTGCTTATACTTGGGGTAGGGATTTAAACAAACCCCTAACCCCAAGTATTAAACTTTGTAGTAAAAAGTTTTAATCCTAAGTATTACACTTTTTTCACTTTTCACCACTCTGAACATGTTGGCAACCACCTAACAATGCACTAACACTCAGATATGTAAATTGTGTTGCGTAAATATGTTGTTTATTGTAATTGGTATATGTCTCATCACTGTCTTGACTTCTATGTTGCTCGGAAATGCACACAAGACTTTCACCTACTGTTGCACTTGTGTACATGGTGGTAGTGTGACAATAAAATGGTCCCAACACCCTGGTCTTGTGGTGGCTAAGGGTGGGTTGATGTCGAAATATTTAATATTTGCAGATTGATGCATTTTTATATACATATATACACTCACCGACAATTTATTAGGTACACCTGCTTATTCATTCGATTATCTAATCAGATAATCTAATGGGCACAGGCTCACCAAAACTGGACAGTTAAAGACTGGAAAATCAGCCTGATCTGATTAATCTCGGTTTCTGCTGAGGTACACAGATGATGGGCCCACTGCAGCCTCCAGTTTCTGTAGGTGTACAGGTGTTCCTAATAAAGTGCTTAGTGAGTGTATACATACTCTAAGAGTATGCGATTTCAGACACAGCTAAAGTGTATATTCTGACTTTATATTGCATACTTATGGCTTACTATCTCATCATCTTTACTATATCTCATAATTATGATTGTCTCATAATTTCTGACTTTATATTGCATAATTATGGCTTACTATCTCATCATTTTGACTATATCATAATTATCACTGTCTTGTAATTTCTGAATTTATATTGCATAATTATTGCTTACTATCTCATCATTTTGACTATATCATAATTATCACTGTCTTGTAATTTCTGAATTTATATTGCATAATTATGGCTTACTATCTCATCATTTTTACTTAACTCATAATAATGATTACTAATCATTGACATTTTATCTCATCATTATGACTTACTGTCTAACTGTCTTTATTTTAACTGTCTTTATTTTATAATTATGACCTCATAATTGACTTGTATCTCATATTTTTATTGATCTCATAATAATGATTTACTATCTCAGAATTATGCATTTTATCTCATAATTATGACTGTCTCATAATTTCTGACTTTATATTTCATAATTATGGTTTACTATCTCATAATTTTGACTATATCTCATAATTATGACTGTCTTATAATTTCTGAATTTATATTACATAATTATGGCTTACTATCTCATCATTTTTACTGAATCTCATAATTATGATTGACTAATAATTGACATTTTACCGCATCATTATGACTTACTATCTAACAGATTTTATTTATTTTATAATTATGTCTTATAATTATGACCTCATAATTGACTTACTATCTCATATTTTTAATTATCTCATAATAATGATTTACTCTCTCAGAATTATGCATTTTTGACTGTCACATATTAATGACTTATCTCATTACTTTTATTTATCTCATAATTATGACATTTTACATCATAATTTTGACTGTCACATAATAATGACTTATCTCATTACTTTTATTTATCTCATAATTATGATTTACTAATAATTTAGATTTTTTTTTTTATTTCATAATTTAGATTTAAAAGTTCAGTAATTGTAATCTCATAATTGTTACTTACCATCTCATAATTTTGATTTATGTCATTATGATTTAGTATTTCATAATTTACATTTAATCTCATATTTATGACTTTTCATCTCGTAAAGTATGACTTTAAATCTAATAATTATGACATTTAATCTCATAATTATGACTTTTTAAAACCCTTTTTTTTTTCAATATGTTGGAAATGGGCTTCCATAATAATTCTATAATTATCTTTACATTTATTAAAGTGTGTCATTTCTGAACCAAAAGGCAGAATTGTCCTGCTCAAAACGCACACCTGTGATTGCTTTTCCAGGAACTAGGTTCTTTTTCCAAGGATTAATGGTGTGTCACTACATTTTATTGTGATTGCTCAGCCGATTGATTCTGTTCATTCGGACTATTTGTGTAAATGTATGTTACCAATAAATTATTTACCAGTTCACTTATCTAGTATTGGGTAGTTCAATTATTCTTAGTCAATCAGTTAGTTTAAACTTCATATAAACAAACCAATTTAAATAAATGATTCACAGGTTCACTTGAGCCCCTGTGTAAAAACCACTACATCATATTTTCTTAATAGAAATTTCTGATATTTTGCACTATGTTTTCACTCAGTTATATAAATAGTGTGTTTTATTTGTTACACTTAATGTTGCCACCAATATCGATCACGTCTGATTTTGCCTATAGGCACCATGTGAGTCAAGACCATTTCCTAATGTGTTTGATGATGCTTGTGGCACGAATATGACACTTTTCAATAATGCAACATAATGCATTCTTATGAGACAGTAACACACCATGTGCTTCAGTGTACATTTCCAAAATTGTTAGGAAAAGTATGAGAGAGACAGTTTACAGCACTCAAATGAGCACCTTTATCCTGCAAAGACTCATTTCCACAGTTTGTCCAGCAGGTGTAGCTCAGCTGGTGTCATTGTGTTGGAGACCGCAAGCTCGCTCACACTTTCCTGCTCTATCCCTTCATAGCCTCTTTCTGTCATAACACATACAGATAACCTAGCATTCACAAGGAAGTGTCAGAGCAGTATGTCCTCACGTTAGACCTCGAAATGAACTTTCGATTAATTCTTCCGAAGACAGAATGAAGGCAGGGTTCTTGCGCCATCTGCATGCGTGTCTGTTTGCAGGGAAAACTTTCCCCACCCAGCAGGATGACCACCTGCCTTTCCCAGCATCATCACCTGTCAGCTATATGGGTCACAGCTGTGCATATGCATGCATGCGTTTGCATGTGAGTTGTTGCCTTTCCCAGTCCTGCTTCCAAAATTATCCAGAACACATACTTCCTCCACATCTTCATTCAACAACCAATGAAAGCATCCTCTCTTCAGACTAACTTCGATCAAACATTTAGGTCTCAGTCAACATGAAATCAAAACGGACTCTATTTTCTTTCTTAATACACGTTCCTGGTCCACTGGAATGGCGGTGGGAAGTGCGATTCATTTGAGCGATTCGGTTCGTTTCTTTAAACAGGTTTCAAAAAAGATCCAAAACAAAGTCATCACTCAATTGTGTTCTCATGCTGCCTTCATGTGCATCGGAATGATCCTGCTTCCCACTTCTGAAGTGGTAATTGCGAGTATTTCACCTTAAAGGGCTTTGCCGTCAGAAAGAACAAGAAACACTGACGATGCCAGGTTCAATATATTTTTAAAGAACTTTTATTTTGACACCAGTCACACCATAATACATATGACTCCGTTTGCCTGGAGACGATAATGGAATTTTGGTAAAATACTAATTCTTTTTTTTTTTTTTTTTTTTTTTTACAAATTTACAACATGCATCAAATGGCAAGCGCTAACAATTAACTGTACAAAAGAAAAAATAAACAAAACCTGTCATTCTCTATAGAAACCGTACTCTCCTCAGCCATGTTTAAAGTTTACATCTCCTCCCCACTATAGGAAACTCTTGTAATTATCTCAGAGTTTCCCTGTCGTAATTACAACTTGAGTTGTCTTGTGGAAATTTGTATTTACAATCATTTTGATAGCACATGAAGACAGCATCAGACATCTCCACATGGATTTTTTCATTTAATTTCTGTAGTAAAATTGCCAATCAACACAGTATTGTCACTATAGGCCTATAGCGCCGTCTATATAACCGTCTTTGTTCCGGAAGTATTTTTCCAAATCATGTCTTCCATAGGAATATTTTTTAAATCAGTCATAAACCAAACCAACCAGTTCTGAGGTCAATCACGGCATTACAAATTTAGATTTGATGCAAAAAATTATTAGCAAGTCAGACAAAAAGACAATTTTCTTCAAGACTGTTTACTTGCCATCATTCTTTCCATCAATTTTACTGCAAAATATTCAGATATACAAATATTTTATTGTAGTTCTTCACTAGAAATTCCACTAAACGTTTTCTAAAAAATATATGTTGAAATAACACAAACTGATGGCTTAAGCAGAAGCATGTACCCTCGATTAACAACCTTGGAGCTCACGGCAGATCTGTCTTTAAATGTTGGGAAGTAATCGTGAAAAATTTGTTTTTACTTCTGAAACCTACCTGTTGCACTTTGTTAGGTTTTATATGTTGTGTTATATGTTGTTTATCAATCCTACATTATTGTTAACAACTTTGTTAAGAAGATATGGTCCCTATGTTGCCAATATTAATAACGTGAACTAGTGGGCCTGGGTAGCTGAGTGAGTATTGACGCTGACTTCCACCCCTGGAATTGTGAGTTTGAATCTAGGGTGTGCCGAGTGACTCCAGTCAGGTCTCCTAAGCAACTAAATTGGCCCGGTTGCAAGGGAGTGTAGACTCACATGGGGTAACCTCCTTGTGGTTGTGATTAGTGGTTCTCACTCTCAACGGGGCGCGTGGTAAGTAGTGCATGGATCGCAGAGAATAACATGTGCCTCCACATTTGGAGTTTCCACGGTGTCATGCACAACAAGCCACGTGATAAGATGCGCAAATTGATGGTCTCTGAAGAGGAGGCAACTGAGACTTGTCCTCCATCATCTGGATTGAGGTGAGTAACCCACAAGGACCTAAGTGGGAACAAATCACAAATCGTTCACCACTATTCTATTAACACTTTCCTTTTCGGCTGATGCCATCAATCCCTCTTAGTTTTCAACCCTTCCCCTCCAACCAACTAACCCCATTCTGGCATGTAGCACCCAATTTTAAAGATCCAAACAATCTAGATATGTCACGCTGGTCAGCCTGCTCGAACAAACAGAGCAGCATGTTGATATTGCCACAGTGTTTACACTTTTTGTGGAAATCAACCTATGATTGACATACATGGAGTTATCTCTGCCTATTAAGCTGTGACAGAAACAAGTATTTTGCACAGATATTATCTCAAACCCATCGGCTGTGTGTTTTTTTAGCTTGTGAACAAAGCAAAACAGAAGCAGAAGTTTATTATTCTGCAAAAATAATATAAAAACACAGTTTACTGCTGAGGCATTGCAGGTTTTTGCATTTTAATCCAAAGAGGTCAGATAGGGGTGCTATACATAGCAGGCGTATTTGCTAACAACAGAGAAGAGAAAGGAAAAATAAGGAGGAGGGAGAGAATAAGGGAGGGATGCTGGACTCCTCCGCACTCCCTCGGTCCCCTGGCTCGTCTATAACAGCGTTCAGTGCCCACCGAGGACTTGCCAAGGAGAAACCTGGAGTGAGCCTCCCAGTGCCATCTCTGCCTGACCTGAACAGTTCCTATGCACTGTGTGCGCTGTTTTCGTGGAAGTGAAAACAGGGAACTAATCTAGAGTCAGCTATTAAAGGGATGGTTCTACCCCAAAAACAGGCATGCTTGGGCTTGACGCACATTGTCATCAGCCGCTCCGGATGCTGGCTTTGCTCTGAGCTCCTCTCTGTCAAGGGCACCGAACAGCTTGTAGCTCAGTTTCACACTTCACAGTACACACTCCATAACCTGGCTGGACTTTTTTATTAAAGTGGATATTGTTCATGCTATATGCAGAGGTGGTTCTATGCCATTTTAACTAGTCGGTTGAACCAGGCTGGGGTCAGCTGTGCTTTTAAGGTGGTCCTGTATGTACAAATATAAAACATATGTGATGCCTTGTTTTAAACATGACAACCAAACATTGACTGGTAACACTTTACAATAAGGTTCCATTTGTTAACATTAGTTAATGCATTAGATATTATGAACTAAGACTGAACAATTCACCCAAATATGAAAACTCTCACATTTACTCACCTTCATGCCATCCATCACAGATGTGTATGACTTTCTTTCTTTAATCTGCAGTACATAAGCAAATATTTAAAGAAGAATATCTCAGCTCTGAAGGTCCATATATAATGCAAGTGAATTTTTAATTTTAAAGCTCAAAAACAAGCATAAAGGCACCATAAAAGTAATCCATAAGACTCCAGTGGTTTAATCAATTTCTTCTGAAGTGATCCAATCGGTTTTGAGTGAGTACAGACTGAAATTTAATCTTTTTTTTCTGTACAACTTGTTATATCAATCTCTTGGCATGATCACGATTTTAAGCTTGATTACACTTCCTAGTCCTGGACTCATGAGCAGAGTGCTAGATGGCACTAGGAAGTGTAATCAAACTTGAAATCAAGATCGCCAAGGAGACTGCAGATGTCATGATGTCGCTGTGGTCTGTTCTCACCCAAAACCGATTCGACCGCTTCAGAAGAAATGGCTTTTTAACTAATGGAGTCTTATGGATTATTTTAATGATGCCTTTATGTGCTTTTTAAAGCTTTCATGTTTTGGTCACCATTCACTTGTATTGTATGGACCTACAGAGCTTGGATGTTTTTCCTAAAATCTTCATTTGTGTTCTGCAGAAGAAAGTCATTCTGGGATGGCAGGAGGGTGAATAAATGATGTGAGAATTTTCATTTTTGAGTGAACTGTCCCTCTAATCATTGTTACTAGATCTGTCAGTTCTTTTAACTTTAACCATTTACATCAGGAATTTGTCTGTTCAACACACAAATAGTATGAAAATACTGCCAAATATGGAAAAGTATCCATACATTTTGGCCATTTTTAATATTCATGTCTCCATGTTTCCTAAAGGATATTGTGTGTTGTGCCCTTGATCCAGATGGTTTCTGAGACATCATCCCATAACCCCAGAACAAACACAAGCTTCACCTGAGTCATCCATCTACAATGACGTCTGCTGGTGTACAGTGTAGAGGACAGCTGTAGGATATACAGGGACCAGCACTGGGCTTCCTGTGGTGTCTGCATCTCTTTCTCAGCATTAGTGCAATGTAATATATATATATATATATATTCTCCATGGTGTTCTGGTGTTCTGGTGTTTTGCTCATTTGTTGATAGATCCAATGGGGGATTCTATCAGACTATTCTGGACTCTATAATAGTCTGTCAGTTTCACAGGCTGTCTTGTGAGAGTGTATGATGAGTTGTTCTCACACCATTACCCAAGGTGACTTTCCTCAGTGCCTTTGTTCTTCAGGTTGTTTTAAGGTGGCATAACTATGAGACTGTTGGCTAGTGTCCTTTTCACTCAGGTTGGTGAGACATGTCCATCCCCTTGAGTTTCATAATCATATGACAAATGACCTGTACAGATATGTTGATCGAGAGAAGATGCCTTTTTGGATGGTAATCAAACAGATATAAAACCTCTGTTTTGATATATTCCTCAGTTACCAATCCTCAATATTTTAAATTTAAATTAAGATAGGATTTTTGGTTTTATTGCCATTAATATTGAACATGAAATGACATTCACAATGCATTGAACATCCCTAATGAGTTAGACCATTTTACTTGAAATAAAGTAGGACAGAACTTTTATTCAGGATTTGATTGGTTGATATAAAACTCAGCAAAAAAGAAACATCCCTTTTTCAAGACTGAATTTTAAAGATTATTTGTAAAAATCCAAATAACTTTACATATCTTTATTTTAAAGGGTTCAAACAATCTTTTCCATGCTTGTTCAATGAACCATAACCAATTAATGAACATGCACCTGTGAAACGGACATTAAGACACTAACAGCTTGCAGACGGTACGCAATTAAGGTCACAGTTATAAAAACTTAGGACACTAAAGAGACCTTTCTACTGCCTCTGAAAAACACCAAAAGAAAGAAGTCCAGTGTCCCTGCTCATCTGTGTGAACGTGTCTTAGGCATGCTGCATGGATCAGTACATCCGAATATTACACCTGCGGGACAGGTACAGAATGGCAACAACAACTGCCTGGGTTACACCAGGAATGCACAATCCCTCCATCAGTGCCACCAGCCATACTGCTCGTTCTGTGCGTGATTTCCTATATCAGTGTTATCAGTGTTCAGCCATAGCCAGCGAAGAGCTCGGATCTCAATCCCATTGAGCACATCTGGGACCTATTGGATTGGAGGGTGAGAGCTAGGGCCATTCCCCCCAGAAATGTCCTGGAACTTGCAAGTGCCTTGGTGAAAGAGTGGGGTAACATCTCACAGCAAGAACTGGCAAATCTGGTACAGTCCATGAGGAAGCGATGCACTGCAGTACTTAATGCAGCTGGTGGCCACACCAGATACTGACTGTTACTTTTGATGGTATAAAATTAAGTCAAATATACTTCAGTTTATGACATATTGTAAGTGTACATTTAAACATTTCAGTTAATTCTGTAACTTACAAATCTGATGCACATATTACTTAAATTTGGTGTAATTTAAATGAACATTTTATTAGAACATTTCACATTTTGAACTTTTCATATAAGCAAATGTTTTATCATGTACCACATGACATACGAATGCTATCCACAGGAAAGCTTAATGCGTGTGTAACGGTAGCCAACTAGTATGTGATAGCTGTGTATTGTGTAAACCTCACTCTCCAGGCCTTAAGAGAGACACTAGTAACTGAGGCTAGAAGCCATGTCATTTATAGCCTCCTTGTTTGCTCGTCAGACTCCCATGTCGGGGATTGACGGTGTCATGATAAATTGTGTCGGCCCGGTCAAGTCCCCATATGTCATCACAGCGATTCCATTGGCTCAATTAGCTAGTAATGGTTACACTATTCAGTGCCTGATTCAGAATCTTACAAATTCACTTTATGGTATATGCAGTTTTAACTATGTCAATAGGATATTTAATGTCTTTTAAATTATATGTTACACATAATAATATGTAACTGAAGTTATAGATGGTGAAATTAACGATGTGTCGTTCTTTGTGCTTTTCAGTTAGCCTAGACTTCAATGATATGCTATCATGATCACATGATAGATTTTTGCTCAGGCATTACAAACGGTTACCCCAAAGTGAAATTGTTTTACTGAGCAGACTCAATTGATCGTGACACCGGTTCGAATCCCTCTTGGGGCGGGTCGAGTACGACCAGTGACACTGAAACTGAGAACTATTCATTTTTAAATGATGCTTCATCCAAGCCACTAGGTGTCACTGTAAATACAATAGGACACAAAGACAGAAGTTTCTGAGTGCACATTTAAATAATGTTAATTAAGAAGCTAGAGAATTTTAGATGTTTGATTTATATTTATATTTAATGATTTAATATTTCAATTTATTAAGTGTAGAAAAGACTTAATCTTATCTGCTATATTTACATTACCAAAAAAAACAAAAAAACAATTCAGCATAGGTTAAATCACTTTGTGTTCCACAGAAGAAAGTCAAAGTCATATAGGTTAGGAACAAGCTGAGGGTGAGTAAATGAAGACAAATTTACACATTTGGTTCTTACATGGATTAACCACTCCCCCTCTTTCCAAAATCCACACTCCAAAGATACCAAATGAGCTTTGTTGAGACCGACAGCTTGCAGAAATGGTTGTCAAAAACAACAGCGCCAATAGCGCCCTCAACTGACTACTGTTATGAGCAACATGGCTTAAAAATGGCAGTAAGTCACAATAATTTGCTGCAACTACAAAACTATGAGAACGTGCAAAATGATTGACAGGTCAAAAGTGTCATTGTCTGCAGTCTGCTGAAACATTTTTGTTTGCTGTTTACACAGTCTTGAACTGTCACAGAGACAGGTGAGATATCTTACAACACTTATTTCAGAGTAGGAAATCTTTTGCTTACCTTTCTATGAAAAAATTGCTAACAGCGCCTTTAAAAACTACTTCAATTTTGGTCTGCTCATCATACAAAATGATCATATGTCTTCAGATGACATGGTATATGGAGCACAAGTCGCATGGACTACTTTTATGACACTCTTGGGTGCTTTATTAAGCATTAAAGTGAGTCACTATGTACTACCATTGATTGAAGACATCCACAAGGCATTCATTATATTATTTCCTTTTCGATTCAGCAATAGAAAGTCATACGGGTTTGGAATGACATGAAGTAAATGATTAGATATTTCATATTTTGATAAACTATCCCTTTAATATCTTCTGTTAGCAACTGATTCAACAGTAGATATAAGTATTTAAAGGCAGTTCAGTTTGTCAGTTGATCAGCCCACTGGATTTTCCACTCAAATCCTCAGTGAGGCAGTGAGAGGAGGAGAGAAGATGAGGAGGAGGAGGAGGACTGCTGACTGTGACTGATCTACAGAGCACAGCTGAATCCTATAACACTGCAGTGAGAGAACATATTGTATGCTGTAGTCATCTCTTAGTGTAGGCCTAGATTCATTTTGTATGTGCAATTGTGCACATGTGGTCTTTATTAGTGCTTATTGATTGATTGATCCATCATATCCAAGAGGGCTTTGTGATGTGTCATCAGTACTTAAATACAGTACCAGGTTTCCCACACTTTTGACTAATACATTTCCATGACTTTTTCATGACCCCTCCTGTCATGTGTGATTGCTGGATTTTTTTTTTTTAATTGAACAAATTCAGGCTAATTTACTAAAGAATCATTCAGAGCAATTTGTGAATCTGTTTGACTTAAAAGAATGATTAGCTTACGAATCGGGCATCTGGATTGTGAGGTTTTCATTGGCCAAATCATTGTTTTAAAGCAGAGTAAACAATTAGAAACATTTACATTCATTCACTATACACTGTAAAAAGGAAACCTCCAATTAGTTTCAGATTCATTTAAATGAAAATTGGTCTTAAAATTAGTTGGCATTTTCTGGTATTTTCAGTAGTGGTTGACATAATGGCCAATGCCGATATAATGCCAATTTTCCAAAATAAAATTAATTTATATTAATTGAAAGATGTAAACAAAATTACTGAAATGAAATTCATATTTTCAATTATTTTATTTTTTTTAAAGAGGCCACTGCCATCAGGGAATACCATTGTCATGAAGGGGTGTACCTGGTCTCCAACAATGTTTAGGTTTTGGCACGTGTCAAACTGACATCCACATGAATGTCAGGACCCATGGTTTCCCAGCAGAACATTCCCCAGAGCATCACACTCCCTCCACTGGCTTGTCATCTTCTTACAGTGCATCCTGATGCCATCACTTCCCCAGGTAAATGGCGCACATGTACACGGCCGTCCACCTGATGTACAAGAAAACAGGACTCATCGGACCAGGCAACCTATTTCCACTGTTCTCAGGTCCAATTCCGACTCTTGCATCTCCCATTGTAGGTGCTTTCGATGGTGGACAGGGGTCATTATGGGCACTCTGACCAGTCTGTGGCTATGCAGCCTCATTCGCAGCAGGGTGTGATGCACTGTCTTTTGTGACACATTCCTCCAGTAAGCATCATTCAAATTTTCTGTGACTTGAGCCACAGTAGACTTCTGTTGGTTTGGACCAGACTAAATAGCCTTCGTTGCCCAACACCCTTTCGCCGGTATGTGGTTTGTCCCTCCTCTGACCACTGTCGGAGGTCTTGCCATTTCAGAGATGCTCTGACCCAGTCGTCTGGCCCTTGTCAAAGTCGCTCAGGTCTTTACTCCTGCATTCAACATGTTGATTACGAGAATTGATTGTTCACTTACTATCTAATCTACCCAGACCTTGACATGTGGCCTTGTTAGGAGATGATTAACATTATTCGCTTCACCTGTTAGTGGTCATAATGTTTTGGCTCATCAGTGTATTATATACATTCTTGGCTGTAATTGGATGACAAAATAACTAGTTACTGTACACTGTAATTTTAGGCACAAAAAATAGTGTAACGCATTCAATTTAAATTGATATAAACATATTAAAGTTACTGACTTTCAATGAAAGTAATTACTTTTAAGTACATATATTGCAGTACAAATATTTCTAAAAAATATATTATTTATATTTATACAATTAAAATGTAAATTCATATTTCAAGTTTCAATTTTTATTTGTCACATACATTACCATACACAGTACGACATGTAGTGAAATTCTTGGTACGACTTTTCTCCCCCAATTTACGCAAACATTTTTTTAAAATAAATATATATATATATATATATAAAATTGCATTATATGTATATATTATAGATAGATAAATAGATAAGGAATAAAAATAGAAGTTAAAAAAAATAAAAAAAATTTAATTACAATTACAAATAAAATTTGTAATATTTCTTCAAGTGTGTGGTGTTGAATGGTGAAACTAGTCCTGGTGTTGTCCTTGATTCAGGACACGGATGGCCTGGGGAAATAATACGTTAATTATTAGGGTGGCTGGGGTCCTTCATATGTTCATATGTATGTCTGTATGCATTTCTGTAACATTTACATTTATGCATTTTGCAGATGCTTTTATTCAAAGTGACTTACAGTGCATTTATTACAGAGACAATCCCCCCTGGAGCAACCTGGAGTTAAATGCCTTGCTCAAGGACAAAATGTTGGTTGCTGTGGGGATCGAACCAGCAACCTTTTGATAACAGCTATGTGCTTTAGCCCACTACGGTGACATCTGAAGGGTGTGCGACAATGAACAAGGAGATACACATAATTTTGAATTTGTTGAGCAGCAAAACTAAAAAAAATTGTGAAGTATTTTAGAAAGTAACTTAAAAGTAAAGTAATTAGCAATGTGAATACTTTTTAAAAGAAATAATAAGTAATCAGCTTAAATTTTAGTAACTTGCCCAAAGTAACTTGCCCAACCCTGATTATATACTATATAACAGACAGGGTTGGGGAGTAACAGAATACATGTAACAGGATTACATAAATATTACATAATCTTATCTAAATATTAGTAACTGTATTCCATTTAAATCACTGGTAATCAGAATACAGTTACATTCAAAAAGTATTTTGATTACTGAAGAGATTACATTGCCTTTTATTGTCATTTGTTTCATTTAATAAATAGTCTATTCAGTTGGAAAACATTTATTCATATAAATGATGTGATCCAAGGAGCCTTTGAACAGCAGTGAAACACTTTCTTATGATTTGTTTCATTCATACGAGTGCTTTCACACTGTCGTGAGTGAAAAGATGGATATGACATAATTGAGGAACATTTCCTTGGGAGCTTAATAGAGTAGTTACACATGTTTCTACAACTTATCAAAAAACTGTTAGAACAGCTTTGACATTTGACATTTTTGACATAAATGCAATAAGTACACGATTAAATGCCATGTCAATGTTTTTATGCGGTTAGGGTATTTTTAAAAGAAATGCTAATCAATGTTTAACATCATAAGAAAGATACAAATAATATATTTTCTGCCTCATTGTATGAACAGAATCCACTAAGGATCAGAAAAGATTGTCGTTGTGTACACTGTGTGGGGTTTTGATGTTTGAAGCAGCAAAAATAGTTAACCTTCTGTATATTGTCATGTGAACATTTAGCTTTATGCTAAGCTAAAATGATATTTCTTGTATTAACATGCATCTGTTAATTATATAATATAATGAATTCTATGAAGAAATTTCACGTTAGAATTTTTTTTCTCTAGTAAGACCTTTGATATACTGATGTACGGATGTACTGCAAAAAATGTTATTCTTATTGAGAATGTAATTATTGTTTTTCTGTAAAAATATCTAAAAGTCCTAAAACTAGATAAATTGACTTGAGTAGCAAAACTGCATAAAATATTTAGGCTTTTTTCAGATAATGTATTTTTACAGGGAAGTGTATTTTCTTACTTAAATGACTTGTTTATAATCCAAACAAGTGAAAAAAACTGCCAGTGCTGAAGAAGTAATCCAAAGTATTTAGAACAATTTACTGACTTTAAGTAATCTAACAGAATATCTAACAAATTACATATTACAGCATGTATTCTGTAATCTGAAAGTAAAAGTAGTCTTTAAAAGTAACCTTCCCAACCTGATAAAAGATGAGCATAAATATGGTGGACATCTCTTTGGTTTCTCTGTGAGTGTAAGGAAGAAATTTAAACTGTCATGTATTATCAGTACTGGAGCCCATCTCAGAGCAATGCAGCAACCCACACACACACAAGCACACATTTAACAGATAACACAACAGACTCTCTGTGCACTGCCACTGATGACCTCCCTCTGTCCCACAATTGCAAGCAACAAGCACAAACACACACACACAATGAGAAACGAGGACAGCTGAGCTGTAGTGCAATCTGCAGTTAAGTGTACATCACTGTTAATGTCATCATGTATTATTCACATGTACCATCCAAATGTCCGCCAACATGACTTATCTGTTCATTTGCACAGGCTGCAATCCTCTTATAAAACACATTGTAAATCTGAACATTTCCATTAATTCGCACACACATGAACACATACTGTACATACAGGTTGCAAATTCCAAAATGAACACTCCTCAACTGACAAGAAGTAGAATTACATTGACACAAGCACCCAGGACCCTATTAAGTCAAATGTGGAATCAAAGGCCCTGTTGTAAATTGTGCACTTAATTTGATCTTGCAGATTTGCCATAGCTATCTCTTGTGTGTGTCCAAGAAAGTGCACAAGACCATTAATATTCTGTTTCACTTGGAAGTGCATCAGATTATGGAAGTAAAATATGTTGCGAATGCTGATTTTATGTTGACTTTAAATTCACACCCACTCACTCCATGCCGATTTAACACAGTAAAACATGGGCCTGAGCACTCTGATACATCACTAAAGCTCACATATTACAGTACACACTTAAAACAGCCATATATGTATACTGCATACTGTTTCTAAGCTTTAATCCCTCAAGCGAGTGCTTGAGCCCCCCCATAGGCACACAAACTTTAAGCCAAGCAATGGCTTTCCAGGCATCTGATATACTGTACATTTTAAGGCCCTCTGCTCGCATCACCAAAAGAAGTGTCACAGTTTTAGCATGTAGGCTACACACAGAACCCTAGGAAGCACTGTACAATCACATCTCATCACAACAGCCACAAACAGTAGAATAACAATGCAGGAGTCATTGTGAGCAAGAGCTCTCCACAGAGCCGATAAAACCAAATGCATTCAATTTGTCTTTCTGAGTATGTGCTATTCTTGCCTGCTATTCAGGTTTCATATTTCCACCTCTCCTCTGCTCTTGTAGCATACTAATCTCCATCAAATTCTCTTTCTTACTCTTTCCACCTCATACAGTCTCTCCACACATTCCGTTCTGTCCAGGAAGGCTCTTTCCATTCCTCTCTTAAATAATTCAGAACAAAAGAGGTGTGTGGTAAAGTTACAGTGGCCAAACCCAGTGCTGTTCTGTGTAGGACAATAATCTCTGCTCACTCCTCCAGTCACTGAGCTAAACACACATACTGCATAATATGTTCAGGACAGCATACTGCCTGCTCATACTGTTTCTGAAATATGGAGTACTCCATGTATACTTTGCAATGTAAAATGGCTTGTTCAGAATGGAATACTAGCTTCATTCTTACTGCATACTGTACACTGCAGTACAAAATTACTTATTATATATAAAAAATAAAATAATAATATGTAAAATGGAATGCAATATAAAACACTAGTGCCAATGTTTGGAATGGAATACTAGACTACTGGTTACTGCATACTGTGCAGTATACTCTGAATACTGCTTACTATATTTTTAATTGGTATGTGAAATAGAATGCATTGTGAAACAATAACACCTATGTTCAGAATGCAATACTAGCCTACTGGTTACTGCACACTGTGGAATATACACTGAATTCTACTTACTATTTTAAAATAATATGGGATGTAAAATGCATTATAAAAAATAATATGTTTGGAATGTAACACTAGCCTACTGGTCCCTGTGCACTGCAGTATACAGTGAGTAATGCATACTATTTTTAATAGTATGCCACCTAGAATGTATTATGAAACCCTAAAGGCTATGTCAGGAACGTAATAGAAGCCTACTGGTTATTGCATACAGTGCAGCATACTCTGAATACTGCTTACTATTTTTTTTTAAATAGTATGTGAAATAGAATGCATTGTGAAACAATAACACCTATGTTCAGAACGCAATACTAGCCCACTGGCCACTGCACACTGTGAAGTATACACATAGTTCTGCATACTTAATAGTATGCGAAATAGCATGCATTAGGAAACAATTATGGCTATGTTCGGAATGGAATACTAGCTTAGTACTTAATGAATTCTGTCCAGGAAACACTGTATATTGCTTACCATTTAAAAACTAATAGTATATGAAATAGAATGCATTAAAACAACAATGGCTGTGGTCAGAATAATCTGTACTATACACTGTATACTGCTTACTACTGTTTAAAAAGTGTAACTGAAACAGTATGTATTATTTTTTTTGTGATCAACTTTTTATTACATATTTTTTAAACATACATTTTACAATAAGACAAGGTTGTATACATTTGTGTGAGAAAACAAAATTAATATAAACCATGTAAACACAAATTAACCATACTTGTGGCAAAAAAGAAAAACAACAAACTATGTACAAAACAACCCAAACTTCTAGAGCCTTGTGAAATAAATAGAAAAGTATTACAAAAATGATACATATACAATAGATACAGAAATAAGCTACAGTCCACTTACTTAATAGATTACCTTAATAAATGATACAATATGGAATCCAGAGTTGTTAGTATAATATAATAATTGTGCTAGTCACACGCTTACAGAGAAGGTGGAGGGTTAAGCAGACAAGATATAAGTGTGTATCCCATGCTTCTACAGTAAAAGGTTGTGCTTTGTGTGTTATTGCTTAGGATTGCGCTATTGAGGCTATATACTGTACCTGTAATTATTTAACCAGTCCTGTATGGAAGGAGCCCCAGGCGAAAACCAAGAACTAATCATGGTCTTTTTTTACTGCAGTTAAACCTGAAAACATAAGCTTTTTATGAGACTCATCAAGAAACAAGAATTTTGGGCACTGCAAATTTCAAAACCTCTTCTAAAAAGTATGCTATACCTGAGACCAAAAATGTGACACAGAAAATATGTAAATCCGTTCCTATGGAGTTCTGAGTGACATTGTGTGCAGTTTGGGCTGTCCTTAAATTTCAGTTGGAATCGTTTATATGGAGAAGCTCAGACTTCATGAATAAATTGGTAGTGAACAATCTGTTGTGCTGGATTCTTTGAAGCTGAGAAAATGTTAGACCAAACAATATCCCAATCAAGTTACAGGTCCAATGCTCGCCTGTATTACTTCTGGTGCGTGGGGACAAAAATGTATAAAAGTTGCTGTGCACACACTGAATGGAGATAAGACTGGAAATGTTCTATCAAAACATTTATATATTAAAAGTTTGTGAAAGCACGGTGAGGTAAATGTTGAGCACATTGCATTGAGACACAAGGTATTCCATGCATAATGTTCTGTTGTACACTGATCATTATTGCAAATGTAGTAGGTTGTCTGATTAATCCATGCATGCTGAAAATATGCATATTATGCACAGTATACAGACTATAGGCATACATTTTAAGTGTAGAATGGTAGTATGCTATTTTCGAACATGTGAATTGTCTTTATGCGTGCTTGACTTCAACATTTAAAAATAGATGAATGAACTGAATCAATATCATCCTTGATTTTTCTTAACATTTGATCAAGATATTTTTACACAAAATTGGCCTACTATTTAAAATGTTGCATCATTGCGTACTGTTTCACATACAATAAAAAAAAAATTATGAAAAAAAAACAGGCTGAATACAGTTAGTTCTGCACAGTAAGCAGTACCACAGTATTCCATAACGAATGGAATTCCGCCATACACACACACACACAAACACCACTACACCAGAGTCCATAATCCAGTTCCCCTTTCAACACATCTGCAATCTTCCATACTCTCTCTCTCTCTCTCTTTCTCTCTTTCTCTGTGTGTGTTTCTAGCTTTTACTCATAACTGCTGAGCTCAGTATAAACCAGTCTTTCTCAGCTCCCTTTCACCACTCGTTTTATTTCTCTCAGTGGTGTTCAGTGTAAAGCAGGTCAGTTGGGAGCGGGCATTGAGGGGGAAGATGCTAACACAAGCTGAAGTGTGCTGCACTCTGTTACATAAACACTGTGGGAGAAGCTTCGGACACCTTCCCACAGGCCTGTGCATGCTTACACTGAAGCTTACATTATCCTGAAATGCTCTGTCCTCACACACTCCTTCCACGGCTTGCCGGCCTGCTTAATTCCACTAATACACACATCTGCTGTCACTCAAGGGCTTTGGTCAATAATATGTGAAATAACACTACTTAAAACACATCGACTAACACTGTAAGTGACTTCTGGGGCATGTTTGAACTTTAAGAAAAGCTCAGGATATGATAAGTCACAATAAAAAGCATTCATCCGTTAGTAAATCCATACACAAGCCTCTCTACGGTGCAGTTCAGCAATGACACATGAATTTACACTTATCATCATCACACTATTTTTCTGACCTTGACCAGGCTAAAGACAGAATTTACAGAATGTTCCAGGGCTATGAAAAAAAAACAACAAATATTTTGTTTTTGATCTCTTAATTAATTCTCCTACACAGCAGTTAAACTAGTTATCCCCAAAATTAAAATAGACTCATCATTTACTCACCCTCATGCCATCCCAAATGTGTTACTTTCTTTCTTCTGCAGAACACAAACAAAGATTTTAAAAGAATATTTCAGCTCTGTTAATCCTTACAATGCAAGTGAATGGTGACAAGAACTTTGAAGCTCCAAAAATCACATGAAGACCACATAAAAGTAATTCAAACGACTCCAGTGGTTAAATCTATCCGATCAATATTTATGTCCTTTTTAGTATAATTCTCCACATTCTGTCAGATTTTGAAAGTGAAAGTGGAGATTTATAGAATAATATGACTTAAATATTGATCTGTTTCTCACCCACAACTATCACATTACTTCTGAAGACATGGATTTAATCACTGGAGTCGTTTTAATTATTTTTATGTGGTCTTCATGTGATTTTTGGAGCTTCAAATGTCTTGTCACCATTCACATGCATTGTAAGGACTAAAAGAGCTGAAATATTTTTCTAAAAATCTTTGATTGTGTTCATGTCAAAAATTGCCTCATTTATGTAAATTTTACCAGATATCTGATGGCTGATATAATGCTGATAATCTATCTATATGCCATACAATAGACAGACAGACAGGCAGACAACCAAGCTGGACAAACCACTGATTCTTTATTATTACTATTTTACACATTTTATAAAATTGCTGAAATTAAATGCACTTATTTTACACACTATATGCTCAAAATTCACTCCAGAATATCTAAAAGCAAGATATGTGCATTATGCACAAGGCTGTTGATAGATTGTCGAACTAAATCAAGGGGAACTATAATTTCTCTTCATTGGCAAGGAAACATTATCCGACTATGCCGATAATCTCATTATGGCCAAAATCAGCCAGTTAATCGGCATGACTGACACATGACTAGTCGATAGCCACTGATCAGTCACAACAGTCGGGCTCTTGTGACAAACTGATGATAATGCACTGAAGTTCATGCTACTTGTAATAATGTGCTGCACTAGTGAGTGTAAGTGTGAGAGAGAGAGTGTGGTTACACATCATGCAGAGAGACTGGCAGGCTCTCATTAAGAATGACTGATGAGTTCAGCGTCCTCCTCAATGACACGTCCGAAAATTAGGCCCAGTGACATTAACATTAACCTGTTAATGTCTCTTTCACTGTCACTTTTGATCTTGTTCACACACTCTCACTCTTGCCTGAAAACAGAGAAGTCACATACCAGGTAAGTGGTATCCTTGACATGTTAGTTAAAGTGAAGGAACATGTGCCAGCATTTTTGCAAAACTAACTGCAATGTTAAAATGATAAGGCCTGAGTAACTAGTGATCAGGAATTCGAATGTATGTTCTAATGTCGAGTATGACAAGGAGCTGTTTCTCATTTTCCATTTTCTGTCCAGACATACTGCAGGGTCCAAATGTTTGAGATTAATAGTAAAAATGCTTTTACACACTCTGAAAAAAAGAGGTACCGTTTAAGGTACTACCACCTCTAGTTAAAATGTTTAATTTTTTTTGGGGGGGGGGGGGGGGAATTCCTACGACTTTCCCTACAGCCAATGACGTTGCTGGACATCTTTTCTATCTAATACATGACAATTACTTGCTTCTGTCACACACAACAGCTTCCGATCATGTTTTCACACTCTACTGATTTGTTACGTTTAGTTAGATAAGGGGTTTGGTTAAGGGCATAATATTAATAAGTATGTCCTTAACGCCTCATGTGCGGAACTCTCTCTTCCGCATTAGACATCCGGGAATTTGCATGTGATGAACTCATGCAAATTTATACGAATTTAACCGAACGAAATCATACGAAATAGCCAGCTCATAAAATAAAGTACGAATTTTCAAGAGATCGGGTTGTTTAAATGTTATTTATAAGATTGCACAATTCAATTTGATGGAATTTTGTTAAGAAATATAAATGTGTAAATCTTAAAAACACGCTAAAAATGTTATGCATTTAAAATATCTATTTAATTCATGTTAATAATAATAATAATACATTTATTTATAGGCGCTTTCATGACCCTCAAGGTCACCTTACAAACAGAACACAAAAACGTCATCCTTGAAAGCTTCAAAAATAACAACATTAAGCAAACATTTAATACTATGATAAAAAATAAAACATTGGAAGATACAAAGTATGAACTCAATGAATGCGCAGTCATAAAAAAGCCTGTTGAGTTTTAAGACAAGATTTAAAAGTATGAAGCCTTACACTTTTATGAACGTCCAGAAGAAGGGAATTCCATAAGTGAGGGGCCGTGTAACTAAAGGCTCTAGACCCCATAGTGTTCAGACGGATACATGGTATAACAAGAAGAGTTGACGAGGAAGATCTGAGGGTACGAGTAGGTGTATAGATATGAAAAAGATCAGAAAGGTATGAGATTATTGAAGGCCTTGTATGTAAGAAGCAAGATTTTGAAATCAATTTGGTACTTAACCAGAAGCCAATGCGAATGTTAAAGGACAGGTGAAATGTGTTCAGTAGAGGGGGTTCTAGAAATGATTCATGTAGCTGAGTTCTGGACCAGCTGAAGTTTATGAAGACGTTTGAAAGGAAGACCAGAGAGGAGAGCATTGCAGTAATCATGGCTGATAAGAATGACTGTTCAATGTGTGAGAGGGACGAAGCCGATTAATATTCCGTAAATGAAAGTATGCAGAGCGAGTTATGTTATTAACATGGGCTTCAAAGGAAGTTAAATGTAACGATGAACTGACGCAATGAGGTGATGTAGAATGAACCTAGAGCTTTGTAAATCATAAAACATGGGCACCATGTTTCTGAAGCTTTTGTTTTTAAATCCTGATTTCAAAAATGTAGGTTATAAATATCACATCACAAGTAACTCATTCACCCCATACATTAGATTTGCTCAATGTTTTAAAGCGCTACCACACACTGTTTTTCCAAAGAAGTTTATTAATTCATGTATGTAGCTGCAGTGAATGGTATGTACCTTACTTGTTTGCCCATGTGTTTACACCCCTCTCCATCTCCCAGACAAGAGCTGAACTCTGTGCTCCTAATTTAAGCCTGGTGAAAATAGGCCCATTGATCAATATTGACCGATGACTAATTTATGTGCCTCCAACTAGAGTGCTATGTCTTGCAGCATGAGTTGCAATGTCCAGAGTTTACTTCATTTGGGTGAAAGTTTACTTTTTTATAACCAAGACAACTGCAGTGAATGGCAGACAATGTCATCTTATTGTTTCTTAATACAGTTCTGTATACTGTGGGCATGTTGGAAAGCTCTGAAACTATATGGTGATGGAACCAACCTTATCTCCTTTGCATGTGTTTGCTTCATTTGATTGATGTTCTCAGTGATGTCATATTGGTTGGATGTTCTCTGCATGTGAATCTTTGCAGTTATGCATGATTTTGATAAGGCAATGGGAGCAGGTGTAAAACTCCAGTCTATACACAGCAAAAGTATTTTTTGTCTAACTCTAAACACTAAACATCCTAAAAATAAGATAAATGTTCTCAAGTAGAAAAATGGTTTTACTTCATTAAAACCAGTTCTCCGAGAATATATCTTGAATTAAGTTTGTTTTTCTTACCCCATTAGGAAATAGTTATTATTTTTTATTGAAAGCATAAACTTGACTCAGTTTTAGATGTTAGATTTATGCTTGCAATAGGAAAAATGCAATTCGTCAAACTATTCTCTGAAAACAAGTTTTATTATCTTACACAATTTTGCTTCTCAAGTAAATCAATCTAAAACAAGACAAAATACTGATTTAGAAAATGGTTTTTTGTAGTGCAACAGAATTTTACAATGCCTTTGATGGACAAGTGACACCAATTAAATAATCCAGTACAGTTTAAAAAAATATTTTAGCCTATTTTTTTTTTAAAGATTTACACATTTCAGTTTCATAAAGAAAATTAAATCCAATTGAATTATGTAATGTTTAACAAAACAAAATTCATAAATTGTAAAATATTGAGTTTTTTTTAAGTTTTTTTTTTTTTTAAAGATTACTCATTCAATTTGATAAATTGAATTTTGTAATGAAATTAAAATGTGTAAATCTTTTTTTTTTTTTTTTTTTTTTTTTTTTTATAAAATGCGTTTGTTTACTAAATGTAATTGCATTTCCATTTGAATGGACTTCAGGAATACACATGGACCTGCCCAGATTTATGTTCGAGGGACAAATGGATGAAAGTTCTGAATATTTTAGATGAATAGGAAAACCACATCAATTATGAATAGCCGCTGTATTTAGTGATTCTTCAAACCAATAATATGTGAGTTCACTATGGAATATTGACAAAACACTATTATAAGTTATAACTCACTGACCAAGATGCGCACAGCACACCATTTCTAATAAAACAGTACTGTTTTGGAAATAAACTTAATTTACAGGTTGTAGCTAAACCTACTTTTTGAACTGCTAGAATGCTATTCAGATATGAACTGAATAATGTTTCATCACTAAAATAACATTACCTGACATTTCCTCACAGTGTCAATCGATCACTGGGAAGGATCTTCAGCAGCCATATCAAACATTATTACTTTGATGTAATGGACCTCGCTGCATTTTGTTTTAATAATAAAAACTGTACTCCTGTTTTATGACACTTTAAATGGAGAGCAGACATTCATCTTTATCTGGCATATTAGAGTGAGAACACACTGTCCCCTGAGCAAAAAAGCAGAAGCACTTACAAGGTGAGATAACCTGAAAGGCAAACTCCTGTTGAAAGTGCTTTTGGAGCATGCAGTGGGATTTATAAGTCTGCATTATGTGCAGTACAGTATTATTATATTTAAATGGAAGCAATGAATACTGAGTTGGACATAATAATAGTATGTTAAAAGTTATTGAATAACAATTATATTATCGACCTGTCATGTAGTTTTGATAGAATTTGTGCAAATAGGTTGTTGATATAAAATGTCAAGCATGTTTCAGCAGTGTCCTGTGGTGTAACATGCTATAAGTCATCTAAAGGTATTTAAAAAAAATCTAATTCTTATATGACCTAATAACTACATAGCACATACATTTTGATCATTTAACATTTTAAATTAGTGACCACATGGGATGTTTTTATTTTAAAATGTAATTTGTCACATTGCAGAACCACTTAAAATTAACTAGTGATGGCAAAAATATAACAAAATAAAAGCCTAAAAATGGTGAAAAAATATAAAAGAATTGGTGAAAAATTACACAATTTGTCACTTGTACATATGAGATTTTTAAGCAAAAATATTTATCCAATTTAAAGTTAATGGGCATGTTATATTTTATGTTTATACTCAAAGTGTGTATCTTTTCTTTAAAGGTTTAATTTGCATTTTATGGCAGTCTTATTATATTGTAATTATATTGATACATTTTGTCTATTTTATTTGTTCTCACAATCAGAAATATACCAAGTAAAATCCCTAAAAGTATGTTTAGGGTTGCAATAAAATTCACATTTTGGGCTGATACAGATACCAATTTTAACCAAAAAACCCCAAAACAAAACAAAAAATTATATAATACTAATAATATATATATATATATATATATATATATATATATATATATATATATATATATATATATATATATAGATAGATAGATAGATAGATAGATAGATAGATAGATAGATAGGGTGATACCACTTACTTGCCTTGTTTTGTCATCAAAACTATTTTTTTGTTCTATTGATAAGTAATTCCCATTGAACATGGACTGGAACTATTGAAAACCATTTTTGCACTGAAGTTTTTGCAGTTCTAAATAACAGAACTCACATTTTACAAAATAAATTCTAACAAAATAAATCAAATAAAAAAAGCATGTTTCATTTTTATTTGACATGCTTTTTTTATTTATTTAGTTATGTTTCTTATATTACACACAGAAATGTGATAAAACAATGATTATAAACTTTATGCAATGCAATACTTTTATATAAATAATTGTAAATAAACCATTGTTTTTTCACAGCTGCATTTTTATGCTATTACCGACATGCAGATGGTTTTAATTTGGTCAATAATCGGCCAATAAATGTTGTGGCCGATACATTGGTGCATTATTTCCAACTTGTCTACCAGAAAAATTCAAATGAAATACATTTCTGTCATGATACCCAGAGAACACACATCCTTTTAAAGACAAATAATACCTGGAACAACTTGAATTTCCAGACAGTGTGCATTTGTATTCTTAAACATCCACCCAGGGGCACTACAGTTGCCCATAAAAATGAAACTCAACAAACACAAAAAAATAGTCAAAGTACATAACCAAAAATAGAAATTAAACTTCAGAGAGGGGACATTGCACACTTCGAGCTATTTTGGATCACATACTTCAGTCTGTTACCCTACCCGTGACTTTGCTGATTGCATCGAAGTCTCGCGTTATTATCTCTCCACCCCCAACAACCAGCCCCTCCCCTCCCCTCCGCTCTGCTCTTTCCGTCTGTAGCTCTCTCCCTCTCCTTGGAACACATGAGCTTCTCCTCCCGAAAACTGAACCGCAGCAGCAGCAGAGGCATCGTCCCCCCTCCCCGCAATCATACACGACATGGCTACAATCGTAACCTCGACCAGGTTTACGGACGAGTATCAGCTTTACGAAGAGCTGGGAAAGTAAGTAATTGGTACATTGTGACGTCAAGGAACAATGTAGCATTGTGACGTCACCGGCGCAAGTTACTCTTGTTTGTTGCGTTCCGTTGTTTGGGTTGCATTTTGACAGCGGGAAAAATGACTCGCAAAAAGACTCGTAACCCTTCCGACATCCACTCATTTGATCGGATCAAGTCCACTACTGAGTCCAGCACTGGGTTCTGGACTTGATCTGGATCAAGCACCTTGTGCGTGGCTAACGAATCTAACGTTTTTTAATTTCAGGGTTTAAGCTTTAATGCTGATTTTTGAGTACAATGTATATGCACTACAGTAGGTTGAATGTAGTGTATACAGTGTAGAATGTAACCTTGTGTTTTATTTGAATGTTTTCGAGTACTATATACGTTCTATTGTATTTTGAATGTTGTGTAGTAAACTACATTAGCATACTATGTAGAAAAGGGGTTAAGTGAGTACAATATATGACCTATTGTTTTATATACCATGTAGGCTGTTCATGCCTTGTTTTGAGTACTATATATGCACTGTAGAATGTTGAATGTAGTGTATACTATGTAGAATATTCACACCTCGTTCAATTTCAAGGGCTCTTGTGGTTTTGAGGACCATATTCACTGTGTTCAATGTAGTGTACACTATGTTCACACCTTGTTTTATTTTAAGGGCTCCAAGGGTTTTTGAGTACTGCATATGTCTTATAATGCATTAAATGTAGTGTATACTATGGAGAATGTGGCTCTAGTTGTTTTTGAGGACTATATATGCACTGTAGTATGTTGAATGTAGTGTGTACTATATAGAATGTTCACGCCTTGTTTTATTTTAAGGGCTTGGTGTTCACATTTACTTTGGGTAGTTTGTTGGCACTTTGCCTGGCATTTAACAACATCGTTTTCCCTCTGCAGTGTAGATTGTCTTGTGTTTTTAACCAGAGCTGAAATCATTATTTGTTTTGGAGCAGTTAAAAATGAAAGCAGCATAGTTCATTATGTAGTGCACTATATTTTATGTAGTTTTATACTTAGACTCAATTTTTTTTTTTTTTTTTTTTTTATCGCACACACACAGTTACAAAGCAAACAGAATGATCTCCTTACCTTAGCAAATTGGGGGGGGGGGGCGCAGCGCAACTCATAATGTTCCAAGAATGTTCTATTTAATTCTTTTTTTTTTTTAAGAACCATAAACTAACCTTACCAGAATGTTCCAGGGAGGTTTTTATGTGACAACCTAATATGAACTTTATTTATACATTTTTCTTTTGCACAATCATATTTTTTTCAGTATTTGTATGATGATTATTATTAACAGAGGTCTTTGTTAGACAACAATGACTGAAAATGAATTACATGTAGAAATTAAGATCAGAGTAAATGGGATTTGCAGCCAGAACGCATTATAATGTTCAGATGAATGTTATAAAGTATACTCTTCACTGCGTACTTTAAAACTTTGCTGACTAACAAAACAAGAACGTTCTTAAAGCACTGTTCTAGTACTAGCATTCCCAGAATGTTCTGGGAACCAAAAATTGCTAGTTTGGTAATCATACAACACTTTAACATCTTGGGTGTGGAGCGACAAAGAGGGATTTAAAAAAAAAAAATCAATAAATGTTGCAGTAACGTCTTTTCTGAGAATTCAATCTCACTTTCAGGAAGAGATTTACTGCCTTCTGACAGACTGCAGATGTGACGTTCTGTGCATGCCATCAGTTTTTCCCATTTTTCTAGTAGCAGATATAATTTTTGTTTTATAGTGTTATTTGAAGAAATTTTATTTTGACATTTCTGCATATGTGACACATTTGTGAGTTGGACTTCTTTTTAAGCCATGCTCAAAGTTTCCACATCTTGCATGCTTTAATAATGGCACTGCTGTTGTTATCTTGCATGATTGACAGGTCTTTCCGCATTTGGACGAGTTTGCATCTTTTGTTTCGAGGGAAATCAAGCTTCATGTGTTCTTCGTTCACAGGGGTGCCTTCTCCGTAGTGCGGAGATGTGTGAAGAAATCCACTGGGCAGGAATATGCTGCTAAAATTATTAACACAAAGAAACTGTCAGCAAGAGGTAAGACATTTTATCTGCATCTTACTTGAGGTGTGCTTGTGGGCATTTAATTCAGCACTCAATCAGTTGCATATACAATGCAATATGGGATGAACCTGTTGTATGTGTGTTGAAGGGAGGAGAAGAATAGGCATCATCAACAGAGATTTCCGATTTGTAATAGAAATGTGGATTTACGTTTATGTATTTGCCAGACACTTTTACATTTTAGTATGCCTTTACATTTACATGCACAGTTTTAATCTATAATCCAGGTCTGTTAGTCTGACTTTGTAAAAATCGGACTCTTGGAGAATAGCATGTACAAAGGGCTAATTATTGTTTTAGTTCGACCGAAATTGAACTTTTAAAGTGCATGTAAACATACTGTTTGTTCCCTGGGAATTACACCCAGAACCTTGCCATTGCTAGAGCTATGGTCTACCAGTTGAGCTATAGAAACACTTACACATTTGGGTGTAGTCGAGCTGCAGTCTTTATCTGTCCGTCCAAGTATACATGATACAATGCGTAATTGCACAATCCAAGGAAGAACGTCAATTGAAGAAGTATGAAGTGTGAAATACACATTGCAAGTGTAGCCAGTTGTGGTCCGATTAACGTGTACATGGTGAACGAAGCCGACCTATAGTTGTATTATCCAGGACTGTTAGTCCAACTTTTAAAAAATTGGACTGGTATGATTTTATTTGGACTAAAGTGTTTACATGACATTTTAGAAAGATTAATTACTATTTTAGTCCAAATGAAATCGAACTTTTAAAGTGCATGTAAAGAGACCTTGGCGTTGTGGGAGCCACGTTCTAGCAACAGGTTTGTTTGTCCAACTTTGCAAAAATCAGGCTTGTACGATTTCAGTCGGACTAAAGCGTGTAGATGAAATTTTAAAAAGAAGAATGACTATATCTGTCTGACTGAAATCGATGTTTTAAAGTGCATGCAAATGGTCCGTGTGTGTTCACTGGGATTTGAACCCACAACTTTGGTCTTGTTAGAGCCATGTTTTAGCAGCAGGTTTGTTATTCGGACTTCGCTAAAATCAGACTGTTGCAATTTCAGTCGGACTAAAGTGTTTACATGACATTTTAAAAAGTTGAATTACTATTTATGTCTGAATGAAACTGAACTTCTGAAGTGCATGTAAGTCCTGTGTGTGTTCCCTGGGAAGTCAACCCACAACTTCGGTGTTGCGAGAGCTATGTTCTAGCAACTGTTCTGTTTGTTCGACTTTACAAAAATCGACTAAAGCATATGCATAATATTTAAAAAAGATTAATGGTTGTTTTAGTTGGACTGATATCAAAGATTTAAAGTGCACATAATCTACAGAAATACCAAATACCCCCTGAACACTGCTAGGACTTCTGTTTTGGAGAAATGTATACATAATTACTTGCAAAGTGACATTAGATCAATGAAGCAACTCTTTCTGTCTCTGTCCATCCCTGATTTCTCAGAATTTAAAGTGCGAAAGTGAGAGACACATAAAAAGGTGTTGTGCCCTGCAGCAAAAATCTGGCAAATAGTCCCACCTGCAGTTTAGCAGTAATTTCATGAACCTTTTTTCACAGGCATGTGTTTATCAGTACCATGTGGCGTTGCAGAACTACGTGTTTTGTTGTGCAGCTCCTGAAGTGTAAAGCTGCTTTTGATTAGAGTAAAAAGAGAATGGAGCGCTCAGTAGGAAAAAAAAAGAGGTTCTTTTTAGTCATTTCGGCTGAAGAATGAAAGATTGATTTTTCCAGGAACAAGCCGATTTAAGGTATGTTTCAAGGCCCTGCATAGGTTGCTGTGGTAAAGGTGGTATTCATTGGCGCATGTTCATTTGTCTAATTTGAATGTTCAGTTGCTGCCCCGAGACACTGGAAAGCTTGGCTTGTAGCTGAGTCATACACTAGGGAGGATTTTGTGTAATTTGAGCTGATAGTAAACTTTATTTTCATATAAAATTATGACTGTTGCAGGCAAAGTGACACTGAGCCATTGATTGCTTGGGAAGAATGATCATCCAACTTCGAGATGAATCATGTTAAATGATTTCCATTTTTTAAT
Source organism: Moxostoma hubbsi (assembly GCA_032164185.1). Lineage (NCBI taxonomy): Eukaryota > Metazoa > Chordata > Actinopteri > Cypriniformes > Catostomidae > Moxostoma > Moxostoma hubbsi. The sequence goes on from JAVLUX010000035.1 coordinate 9,638,792, forward strand.
GAAATAAGCATTAATCTCAAGCAGGACTCAACAATAAAGATGGCCCATAGTCAGGGTGAGAGAGATTCGGGCCGGCTGACAAAACTGTGACTTGCCCTGTCGGGCCAGTGCTGTGTTGTCACAAACATCTTACTTTCATTCATCATGTGTTGTAATGCTTTTTGAACTTAAACATTTAATTTTCTGCATTTAACATTAATAGCTGTTGCCAGTTCTGTTAATTTAAATACCTAATTTAGTACCCGTGTACCGAAATTCTTGGCCAAACCAATCATTCTGGACACACTGGGCCAAAATCCGAAACTCAAAATGATAATTTTAAATGAGACTAAATTAAACATCTAAATGTTATTATTAGAGATGCACCAAAACCACATTTTCTATAACTACATATGTCACTATAAAATAGAATTACAGAATTTTCTTTACAGAAAGCCTATTAAAAGGTCGTAGCCTATTAAGAAAAGCCCATTTTATTGTTAACTACTCTTCTGGATAATGCAGTAGGTAAGTAACAGAAATTCCAGTGAAAATCTTCATTGAACATGAAGCCAGTTTTTCACATTGTATGTATTTTCTGCCTTTTGTCTCTTTAGGTGGAAAACTGAAATTAGCATTTTATGCCATTTTCAGGGGCTGAAAGTTCTTTGTATCCCTATTAGGGGTGGGCAAAATGACCAAAATATTGTATCGCGATATTAATAATTTTATATTACAATAACAATATATATAAAACGTTATTCTAAGATTTGTCTGGAAAATCAATAAAAATTATTCTTTTGAGGCTCTTAATGATAGTCATATCTATAGATAACATATGAATACCTGAAGGCAAACATTGCCAGTTTTGTTTGCTAATATCCAACATCATTCAAGCAGGATTTTAGTAAGGGGGTGCTTTTTAGTTTAAAAACCATTAGAGATGTTTGACTTCCTTCACAGTGCTTTAAGGTAAAAAAACAAACTAGAATTAAAATTGGTCTTTTGTGGTCCATGTTCTCCTTTTTCTGGAGAACAAATATAGCATGCTGAATCCTGCTGGAATCACGCAAACTTGCCTCCTTCAGAGATAGCATGCGTGACAATCTCAAAATAAATTTTTCCATATGCAAATACATTTTTCACGATAACTTATAAGCCTTTAAATACAGTGGAACCGTGAGCTCAGAGGTTAAGCGATGGTATATGCTTTTGCTGAAGCCATCAGACCCAGCTTTTAGAAATAGTGTTTAAAGGGGTCATGAAATGCTAATAATCTTCCCTGAGGTCCAATGATAATGTTATGAAAGTTTGTCTCACCAAAACAGTCACGATTTAGTCATTCTAAAAGATGCTGTGTTAAAAATAACCCAAATCGGGTTGTTTTTAGCCCAGCTGCTGTTTAAATATGGGACAGAACACACATTGGGCTAAACTAACCCAGCAAGTTGGGTTGTTCATTTTAACACCACAAATGGGTTATTTATTCAACCCAAATGCTGGTTCATTTTTACAGGAATGCTGGGTTAATTTGATCACAAAAGGTTTAATATTTTCAGATTGTTTTATCCTTAAAACAATATTGTAAAATAAACCACACCATAAACAAATGTTTTTTAATAAACAGCATATAGAACAATAAAGTAACAATTATAAATAATGTTAAATACACTAGCCATTAAAAACATTAAACACCCATTGTATTATTAAAAGAATTGTTCACCCAAAAATGAAAAATCTCTCATTTACTCACCCTCATCCCAGATGTGTATGCCTTTCTTCTATTTCTAGTCCATTCTATGGAAATGAATAGTGACCAGAACTTTGAAGGTACTAAAAGTACATTAGGGCTGCATGAAAGTAATCCATAAGACTCATAAATTCATATCTTCAGTGATATGATAGATGTGGGTGAGAAACAGATAAATATTTAATGCTTTTTTACTCAATCTCCACTTTCACAGCTGAAAGAAAAACTAAATATGTGCCATGTGATGTGAAAGAAAAAAAGTCTTAAATATTGATGTGTTTCTCACTTTCACAGTCATTTAACCATTGGAAACATTTGAATTACTTTTATGCTGCGTTTATGTGCTGTTTGGAGCTTAAAAGTTTTGGTTCCCATTCAGTTCCTTTGCATGGACCAACAGAGCTGAGAGTATTTTCATTTTTGGGTGATTATCTCTTTAAATGTTACTTTACTAGAAAACTATTTATGCAAGGAATGAACAAAATGTATTACATTAAAATAAGAATTAAAAATGATCTATGTGCAGGCCTGTTTTACTGAGTTTAGGATTTAGGGGAATTAGGCCATGACATCTCAGCCTGCTGGAGATACTCCACAATATTTGATCCAACCAAAAAAAAGACAATAAAAAAGAAACCAAATAGGTTAAAGAAAGATATCAACCCATATTGTTAGCAATCAAATAGTCATCAGAATGCTGGAGGCATGGCTATTAAATATAAATGTTGCTGTGAAATAACGGGTCAAAGTTTGCACCAGTTTGTGATTTTTCAAACAAGTGTTTGCCTCTCTGGTGATTGTTTTAAACTACAAAGAAAAACTCAGACTTTGATTCGATATTCGATGGCTCATAATTTATTTATTCATTAATAGTTCGCTTATTTTTTACCATGACACTTTTTCTACTCTAAACTCCAATACGTTTTCAATGTTTACCTTGCACACCAACACTTTTCATATGTTGGACAAAGCTCCGCATGACACTTGCGTTAAGTGGTGTGTTGAAACCCAGAAGTCTGTGATTCGAGTGTTGTGAAACGTCCTTCATATCAGTGATGCACCTGTCGCATCCGGTGTAGACAGGGTGATACAGGGTATGAACTAAATGAATCATGTTGGTGATATATTTTTGATTCCAAACGGCTAATTTCGCCGAATGGAGACGTTTGCATTACTAAAAAAAATCTGAAAAATTAAGTAAATATATTCAGCATCCAGTGGGCATTACAAGCTAGCAAAGCCAAAGCTCACAAAGCTAGTGTAATATCTGATAACAGCTGATGTCAAATGAGCTGCCCAGTTCTGATTATGGAACGGTATCTTTGTATTTTCTGGTGAACAGTAATGATATATAAAAACACTGACACACAACTTATTTCACTGAATAAATCCTCCAATTTGTTTGCGCTGAAAACTGCTAACTCTTGAAGACGATCAAAAAGCCAGCGTCAGGTAACTCATCAGCTTGGCTGTTCTGACGCCACTGCTGGGTTGTCGCATCGGGATGGAGGGAGGGGTGTATAGTTCCAGCTGTCAGTGAAAATGACCCAGCCACTAACCCAGTGACTGGGTTACATAAAAACTACCCAACAGAGAGAAAATAACCCAATAAATTGATCCAACAGCAACATTTTAACAGCCTCATCCTTCAATAGCAGTTCCTTTGCAAAGCTTGAATCGTATTATAACAGTTTACAAACAATCGACATTGACTTGAGACGAAAACAACTAACACATCGTAGTCCAGAGCGCTGTGAAATTACGCACACACATACTGCAGGCGCACTGAGGTGCACATTGCCAGAAACACCGAAACGGTCAAAGACGTCCTATGTTTACATACACCAACAATAAAAAATTGGGCAGATGGTCGAAAGAACGTGTCCATGGCGTGTTTGTGCTCAACACAGGCAGACGCTGAATGGAAGCGAATTGCTTCTCCCTTTCAGAGTTGTAACTTGACACCACGTCTTTAAAAAGTGGCACGAGATATAAATCAAGCAGTCGGAGATGTCTCTAGTGCATGAATATAGTCAAAAATAATCCAAAATAGTCCAGATGGTTCCCCTTTGGTGTTTATGTTTGGAATAGTTAGCCACACAAGGCCTGCTCTCTTGACCTGCGCGCCAGTGGGTGGGGCCAAGGGTGCGATGACGCATGTTGTGGGATGTGTAAATACAAATGAGCAATTTGTCATGATGTTAAGAACAAACAGATTTCAAAACGAGACTTTTCAGCAGGGTGGCAACTATAAATACTGTATTTAGACTGGGGAGGAAGTTGAGTTCTGAAATTTACAGTGTTTTTATTGTACAGTTACCTCTTAGACGTGTAAATATCTAGGACATTTATATACTTCTAATCAACAACTATAAATGATTAATTTGATATTTTTCCATAATTTTTAATTGGATTGTCATTCGCAATGCTTCATGGGATTGTTGTTCATACCCTTATGAAAGAAGTACACAATTTTGTCTTTGTGTCTGATTTTTAAATACTTTGTTGCTTCAAATCAAAGTTTGTAATGAAGCAAAATGGAAAATATTGTCCGGGAAAGAAAAGCTCTCAACTTCTGGCCTGAAAAAACCTTATTGTTGAGCCCTTCTCTGATATAGCTAGTAGAGTTTCGGTCTGCTGCATTATTTCTAAGTGTACAGGCCTCAGCAGGTTGGGGAGCCTTGTTTGTCGTAATGGCGAAGGTTAGTAAGTTAAGTGTCTTATGCAGTACGTCTTTCTCCCTCCCTCGATTTGCTGATTTGCAGTTTTTCATTCAGTTAATGTGAAATTAAGTGGGAAGCATGGACAGTGAGTGTCTTGTTTATGGCACAGCCATTTTCTTTGTTGAGTGCTTGTGTCTCTACCGGCTCAACCAATTAAGGGCTGCTGTACTGGACCATGTTGCAGCCGGCCTGTTAGCCAGAGAAGAGGAGCATGACGAGAACACTTTAGACACTTATATGGAGATTTTTTAAGTTGGCCATGAAAAGGTGTGGTTCCTGTCTGCTTGATGTAACTTGATATTCAATTCTTTCGACTGAGATGGATACTAGGTATAAAGTTCTCTCAACTCTGGCTGATGTGTGTGCATTTAATTCTAGTTAATATAGTTCAATTCAAATCAGTTTGCAGACCAACCCCCCCCCCCCCCCCCCCCCATTAAAAAAAGTCCTAATGGCTTGTGTACAATATTCCAAGCCTTCTGAAGCCATACCATCACTATGAATTGTTGTGTAAAAAAAATACCTACATAATGATTCTAGAAAATTGTTCTTTGTTTTTCACTGTAAGAAAATTAAATAACATCATATTTGCTTGGAACAACATTAATAATGCTAAAACAAAGTAACCAATGATAGAATTTACTGTTTTGGGTTAACTGTGCCTTTAAATGCCAGTATGAAACTGTATATTCTTTGATTTTCCAGACTTTCATCAGTAAAATAACTGTTTTGGAAGCAAAATGGTATTTGTAATTAATTTTCAAGTAAAGGTTTTACTTGTAAATGTTGACTGTGCAGTTTAGGTTGTATATATTTTGTGTTCTGTTGAAAATGCTACACATGCCAAAACTACATTTCCCATCGTTTCTCTGTGGCATGCACAAATTTTCTTTCCATTTTGTAACATTAGCACTAAAATGGGCCCTGTATTATGCTGGGTAGAGAAAAAGAAAGAAGAAATATGAATTTGCCTTTTGCATCCATTTTATTTTGACCAAAATGACCTAAACGCTCATCACATCAGAATTACACAAGAGCTTCCCTGGAGTACTTGAAGGCGGCATATAGTTAGGATGCTAAATTGTCCAAAAATTGTGATGGTTTTGACCAAAAGCTTGTTGCAGTAGCTAGGCAACCGTGTTGCTAGGAGTGTACATGATTGGCTACCACAAACAAGGAGCTCAAGATTTGAGAGTTGATGGTTGGTGTTGAGGAAGAGAACAAATGAGAGGGGGAAAAAAAATCCCTTAGTTCTTCCTAGGGCTGCACGATTTGGACAAAATGTCATATTGCGATTATTTTGAAAAATATTGTGATAGCGATTTGAACTGCGATTATGATGGTAATGTTTTCCACATGTTCTGCTGCAAAAAGGCTGCTGGGGTTTTCAAACTTGAGCCCTCTTAAAAAGAACCAAAATGAGCCCTTTTCAGTTCAACCACAAACAATTAAATATATAAACTGTGAAACAAAGTCTTCTTCATATTCAAATGTTACCATCCACCGTGTACCAATTTTTGTCAGTTTTGTGATGGGGTCTAAGCCCAATAATCATCATCATTAGTTTTTGAAACAGTCAACTTGGATATTAGGGATGCTCCAATCAGAATTTTAACATCCGATACCGAGCTCCAATTTTCTTCATCTCATCAATCGATGCTGATCATTTAACTTTTTATCAGCAGCTCTGTCAAAACTGGTTATATGTAAGCTTTCTGCTCAATGTCACTGTTAACTGAATTTCCTTGTTGGTAAAACCATAGTCGTTGCCTAGTTTTTGCTGTCAGAAATAATGTTGGTTGATTGAATAATGCAATAAACACAAAATACAATTTTAAAATATAAATGTTACTCTTTATTCTAGGCCTTCTTATTCTTTACTGTATATAAGATAGTCCTAAAGAATGAGGCTTAATGTCAAACTGAAGTTGAACTGATAACCCATTGGTGTAATAAAATTTAAAGTGAAACTTTTGGTTAGTTTGCCACCATTTCATTGATAATTGCACTATGATATGATGTAGTGCAATTATTCAACCGAAATGGCTGCGATTTAATTAAATAGTCTGCATGTTATATATAAGCACTCTAGATACATTGATTGCACACTGCTAATTTCAATATGATTGACCGCTAAAAGTTACTATACAGATTTTTGTGTAGTATTTATACTATACAAGTTTTTGTGGACGGAAGAGTGGATGAGAGCATTTCTCTGCTTTTAAAAGGCCATAAAAGGCCAAACAAATGTCTTTTAGTGTTGCACCAAAATAAAGGCTTAAAGTTTTAACCAGACTGCAAAGTAATGCCACATGCAACTTAATTATTATGTATTATTAGGTTCCAAAAAATTATGTGCAAAAGTGGTCGCAAGTGGTCGCCGTTGTTGTGTCTGCCATATCTATATATCTGTCCTCATCTCTCTTTTCTTGTGTGGGGGATTGCTTTGTATTGAGGTTAATCCACTTATTTAATTGTATTTCATTGGCTCAGACCAGGGAGGCATGCCAAAAGTGTATCTAACTTTGTATTTGTTTTGTTTACCTGTTTGTCAGTGTGGCAATAATTTCTTAGTACTTTGCAGGCATATGTTTTTGATCATTCTCCTCGGTCCATTATGAAAGCAGTGTGGGAGACCCAAACGGTTCCTTAGATCCATTGGATTCAGATTAAGCTGTTATTGAGAGGACTTAACCTCCCTTAGGTTGACTTAAGCCCCAGTCACCTAAAGGACTAGTTGCTTGTTTGTCTGTAGAAAAAAAGCATACCATTGGAATTTCCTCAGTATTTTGCTATGACAATCCCTGATAGCAATGCCAGAGGTCTGTTCGCAGTCGTCCAAAAGGCTGTATGTTACCTGTCCTAGTGTTTGCACATACACTTACAGATTTACAGATTTAGCTGTTTTGGAAGGAAATTGGTACTTTAATTCACCAAAGTGTTTAATTCAACTGCTCACAATGTATAGTCAGGACATTACTGATGTAAAAAAAAAAATCACCATCACTATTTGAAAAAAGTCATTTTTGATCAAATCTAAACAGGCCCCATTTCCAGCAGCCATCACTCCCAACACCTTATCCTCGAGTAATCATGCTAAATTGCTCATTTGGTACTAGAAAATCACTTGCCATTTATATCAAACACAGTTGAAAGCTATATTTGGTTGTTAAATGAAACTTAACATTGTATTTGTGTTTGTTTTTGTATCGCCACAGTATAGTCTGGCATGTCAATATTAGGTCAAAAATGTCAAAAAAGAAACTGCGTTCTCTAGAAACTCATCAGTCAATCATTGTTTTGAGGAATGAAGACTATACAATGTTTGAAATTGCCAAAAAACTGAAGATTTCATACAAAGGTGTACACTACAGTCTTCAAAGACAAAGCACATCTGGCTTTAACAAGGACCGAAAGAGATGTGGAAGGCCCAGATGAACTAAACAAGAGGATAAGTACATCAGAGTCTCTAGTTTGAGAAATAGTCACCTCACATTTCCTCAGCTGACAGCTTCATTGAATTCTACATGCTCAAGACTGGTTTCATGTACAACAGTAAAGAGAAGACTCAGGGGTGCAGGCCTTATGGGAAGAATTGCAAAGAAAAAGCCACTTTTGAAACAGAAATGAAAAGGTTAGAGTGGGTAAAGAAACACATTGGATACAGATCATTGGAAAAGAGTGTTGTGGATCTTAAACCCACTGAGCTTTTGTGGGATCAGCTAGATTGTAAGGTGAGTGAGAAGTGCCTGACAAGACAGCCACATCTATGGCAAGTGTTACAGGAAGCGTTGGGTGAAATGTCACCTGAGTATCTGGACAAACTGCCAGCTAGAATGTCAAGGATCTGCAAAGCTGTCATTGCTGCATGTGGAGGATTTTTTGATGAGAACTCTTTGAAGTAGTTTAAGAAGTTTTTATTTTTTTTTCTCGAATTGTAATAGTAATTTTTTCACATTATTAATGTCCTGACTATACATTGTGATCAGTTGAATGCCACTTTGGTGAATAAAAGTACCAATATCTTTCCATAAAAGCTAAATCTGTACATTATTCCAAACTTTTGGCTGCCAGTGTACATATATACACACCCAAAGTGCATATGTATATGTTGTTTGCACACATGCATAATTCCTTTTGAAATGGCTTAAAAGGTTGTGACCCCTGCAGAAAAATGATGATCAAATAGTCGTGTTTAAGGACTTGTCCTCTCCTCTGTGAAACTGCCTGCCTGCCTGCCCGCCCAACGACATCATACTCTCCCTCTGACTCATCTGACCAGAAGCGTTATAACGCATTTTTACGTCATGGGCCATTAATATCACTGTCACTTATCCTGCGTGAATATCTCCCGGACTGCTCGCTTCCCAGTGCTTCATCATTGGTGTAGTCATTTTCGGCTCTCTGTGCACATTTTTGCAGTGCCGCCAGTTACACTGGAAGAGGCCATTCTGCAAAACATGAATGCTTATTATTAAAAGTAGTACATCGTGCAATGCAGATTAAGTCAAAATGTATTTATCCCAAGTGTCTTGGGTGTTTGAGTTCAGTACAAATTAGTTATAGTCTGAAATATTGGCTAGGCCGGTTAATCCACTATATTTAGCCATTTTTAGATTATTAACCATGGATTCAGCAATTTTTCAATTTTCCTAAAAATGTATGTCCACATATGTAGACAGTGGGACTACATTGTGAGATCTTAAATAACACTAAGCTATAGAAAGTCCATTTTGTTTTTCAACTAATTGTTTATTATGTTCCCAGGAGTGTTGGTTATTCATGTTTTTGAGACGTTACAGACATTACATCAGAAATCAGCATAAATATTTCTTATTCAAAGTAATGTCCAGCATCATCCAATCACTGCCAACCATGTTAAAATTAAATGTAGCATTTAAATGCAGTTTAACAGTTTGAAATGCACCTTATTTCATCCTAACTCTGTATAAAGCCTCTGAAAGCTAAATTTTTTAGCTTATGGATGAACCTATTTATATTCAATGTGAAAATGCACAGTAAAAATATACAGTAGGAATGCATTAACTAATGCTAATTAATATAATTGTTTTGTACAGTGATAACAAAATAATTTTTTTATGCTTGACACATTCTCTTTGGTGCTATTATGGCACTCACACCTCAAAAATAACCTGTATGATTTAGATTTTATAGTCGTTTTATATTCATTTACTATACATATTTTTAGTTATAGTTTGTTTATATTAAAAAAAAAAAATCTTGAAATAGTAGTAATGGTGAATGTTGAACACTAGGGTAACAAGGTGATCATGTGACTTATTCTCACATGTGTAAAGTTTGTTTGTGAGACTCCACGAAGGAGGCCCACTCCGAAGGGCGTAGTAGGGGAGTTTTAATTAATGTATTTTTTCTATAAAGGCTTTTTGATGGATTAAGAGTACCATGATCATTTTTCTTTTTTTTGGACTAATATGAAGTTTATACACCACTTTTGGAGCTCTATTGTTGGACATTGTTTAGTATTGAACCTGGAGTATTTTTAATTTTTTTGCATCAGTAGCTTGACTTGAAAGTCCCTACCAACGCCTTTGTAGAACATATTCAACATTTGGTTGTTATCGGGATGTGTAGTACATGATATGAGCAAATTGAAAGTACACAGTGCGTACTTAAATTAAATTTTCCTAGTGTGCCGAGCGTGTATCGGACAACCCAAATCATAATCCCCTCTCCTCTGGGAATGCCTACCTCTTTGTTAAGCCTCATTCTGAACTCTATTGTGTGAATGGAGAACTGCTAGAACTGCTAGAAACACATCCTCACTACGGGAAGCAAAGCAGCATTGTGTTTGGCTCTTATTTTCTGACCAGGAGCACGAGCTTGCCAGATGCACTCATTTTGCACTCTTTGTTCTGTGCTGATGCGTCCTGTGCCTATTAGAAGAAAGCCTTCCATCGATTGCTCTCCCTCCCGAGTCTCGTTCCTTCCTGCTTTCTTTGCCATTTGTATCACTCTGCATCTCTTCTGTTTCTCATTTCTTCTGCTACGATGACCTTATTAAAACCAGAGATATTGTGAAATCACTTTCCCGAAAAATTTACTTTTGTTAAATTATCCATGAGATAAATTTATGAAAAAGTGGGGTAGTCGAATAAATTGAATGTGGATGTTGAGGAGTTGGGGCTTGAGGTAGAGGTTAGGAAGCTGGAAAATGTGATTACCTCTTAAGGGGTTGGTTGTGGGAATAGTTCTCTTTGGCATGTACTGCATAAAATCTTGCAAAGACAGGAAAGCAAGCGAGACAGGAAGAGCAAATCATCCTGAGAAAGAGAAGAATTACTGGCAGAAACCTTTGCCAAGTGTTTCTGGCAATGAATTGAACCTGGTAGAATGACTCAGAAAACTTAAAGGGGTCATATCATTTGGAATACATTTTTTCTTGTATTGAGATAAAAACACAAAAATGGAAAAACAAAAATATAGAGTATGGGAAAAATAGAGGACGTCTTCTTCAAAAAAAATATTTCAGCAGAGGTCCATTTATGTGGACCTCAGCAAAAAAAAAAAAAAAAGTAACATTTATGATATGACCCCTTCAAGATAGAAATATTGACTGCCATGCAAATTGTTTTTTCAAATCAGGAGAAGACGTGGGCTTTTATAAAATGTTAATGGACGCTGTAGTTGCCAAGCTGTTTGCATTCGATTGTCAGTAAGTGTGATATATGTTTCAGATGATTTGAGAAGTGGCCAATCCACATTTAATGGATCCTGTCCAGATAGATCAGAGATAGTCAAATTAACTGGAAAAGATCACATAGACTTCATATTTTGAAATCTCTTCAATTTCTTACAGATTTGGAAGTATGAGAAGATACTTAATCAAAGCCAAGGCTGGGATATTGTTAAGTACAAAAGTTCCTGATGGTGGCGTTTAGGTTCCTGGACTTAATTTTTCGTTATCTGGATCAAATTCTAAATCATGAGTTGGCGTTTTGGGTGGCATCGAGTCATTGATCTTCTCTTATAGCATGGATTAGTTAAGCTAAAGTCCTCGGAGATCCGCACAGGCCCTGGCATGCCGTATTGAGATCTCTGTCTACCCACACACTCAAATGCAATGGAAACGCTAAATTAGCCTGTTAGTTCAGCAGGGAGAGAGAGACCTAGTAGAACTTGTATTAACAGATACGACAGTGAAACTGCAGTATTATTGTTAACTAAATAAAAATAAAATCTTATTTGGAAACAAACAAAATAACTGGAAAAACTACACTAAAATACATTTTAGAGTCACGATTAGGAATGCACTAATGTATCGGATACCAATATTTATCTGCCAATTACTGACCAAATTAAAAACATCTGCATATCAGTAACAAGCATGAAAATGGCGATATGAAAGGAACACTTCAGATGCGGATTTAAAACATCAACAATGAAAAGGTGTGTATACAGTACACATTGTCATACCATTATAAATTAGTACATTTATTGATTAGATGCTGCATTAGTAGAGAACAGCAGCATGTTTGCCTCAAGGTTGAGAGGACGCTAACATTAAAGCTAACCTCATGCAGTTAGAACAACGTGACAAAAATACAAGTCCTACCTAAGTGTTTAAATGTCATGATTGTTCCCATCTGTTACCATCTATTTGCATTAGTTTATATTCAGCTGGTCACTAAATTGCATATTTAAGGCTAGTGACGTGAGAAAGCAAATTAATGTCTTCAGATCGATCACATTCTTTTGGTAAAAAAGGCTAGACACAGCGCAACAAATACAGTTTAACAGAAAGCAGGCGTCTCAATATGCTTTTAAAGTTCTTTTTAATTAGAAACATCGTCTAAAAAACAGCGATCCTGTATGAGACGTTGAATAAACAAAAACAAAGCGAAACAAAGATGTTCGTCTAGTGCATGTTTACATATAAAACAAATAGATGGTTGCAAAAGCATTTGGTGTGAATAGCACCTTACATTTGGTGGAGGTCTTTGGCCATTGCGTTTTGTTCTCTTATAAGTGTTTCTCAGATTAAGCAATGAGTTGGTTAAATGCTTTGTCAGGAAAGATGTTTGTAACGGGTAAGGGATAGGCAAGGAAGCGGCGGGAACTGGCAGAACAGTCAACGTAAACTTTAATGACAAACTCAACATAAAACAAACAGATGCGCACACACACACACGTGGCTCTCTTTCTCTCAAACTGGTGCCTCTGGCTCGTCTTTATCCCACTCCTGGCTGATTAGCCCGATTCAGGGCTCATCCTCACGGTCCGGCCCAGACCTCCTCCTTGTCATAATGTTCAACTTGGAAATGTGTGACTCGAGATTCTCGCTTTCTGTTCCAGTCTGTTGTGTTCTGTCTGTTTGAACAGCCCCTGGCCTGGGCTCATAGTCTGAGCCGCTTCACCACCGAGTTCAGCCGAATACCACTGCTATCTGTGAATATTGATACTCTACATATAAATGTGGTATTTCGCTGTTATTATGAAGCTTGAGTCTGGAGTAGTAGAAATCAGTGCAAGTGTAACTCCATGTGAACTGTCTGTTGAAGTGTTTCCCCACTTATTTTACTTTTGACATAACATTCTTTTTTTTAACAGCCAGGATAGGAAATTTCTATGCAATAATGTAACGGTGCTGAATGGTTTATGTATATATTGTGCCCTATTGTGGACCAAGGAAGCAACCTCACTTTAAAAATCAGCTGACTTTTTGAATATTTGAATATTAGTTCATGCATATTTATATATTTATTTCATTTAAAAAAGTACAATGTATTTTCATGGTTCAGTCAGTACTGTTTATTTTTGTAATACTGTTCAGCATTATTTTACTATCTGTTTATTAATTGGTTATCAGCAGGTACTTCCCAAGTTATGTATCAGTAAAATCCACCATTGGTTGACATAGTAATGGCCTATCGTTTTTTTGTTAAAATCAGTATCGGTATCAGCCAAAATGTTTCATATCAGTGCATCCCTAGTCATGATGTAAAATTACCAGTTTGAAACCTTTGCCATTTTTACCCGTATAAAAGCAAAATTCCTGGTTCTATACAACTTAGAAGGTACAAGTCTAATTTTTTTTTTTTACCTTCTTTTCTTTACAAAAAGCAAAAATCAAGTTTATAAGTGATGCACTTATAACGGAAGTGAATGGAGACAATTTTTGGAGGTTTTAAAGGCAGAAATGTGACGCTCATAAATGTATTAAAGCGCTTATATTAATTCCTCTTCATAATTTGAGCTGTAAAGTTGTTTAAATCATCGTTTTAAGGTCGTTTTAGGGGTTACAATGTTAAATCGTCATGGCAACGAAGCTGTAAAATTGGATATAACTTTACACAGAAAAGGTCAGTAAGCGATTTACCATACTAAAATGATGCACGCATGTTACTTGTGTCTTGTGGCTATACTTTTGAAATAGTAAGTATTTTAATGGTGAAAATAAAATAAACCCTGCAATGCTGAGGCCGTACATGAATCCATCTTGTAAGGTTGAATCTGGAGTGTGATCCAGGCCACATCCTGACTAATACGTAAATAAAATAATTGTTTTCCAAAGTATGTGGTACTAGAACGTTTTTAATCTACATTTTTCGTAGAGGAAAATGGCATTCCTGTGTTTTCCAACTGAAAACATATTAACTTACATGACCTCAGTGCCTCTAGTCTTGGGATTTTGAAGAAAAGAGAGATGTGCCATGCTAATGCTAGCTTTATTTCTCTCTCTCAAGTGTTTGTCAGGTAATCCTCACATACTCCTCTGACACTCTAACATCCTGTAGATAAATATTTGCCTACCTCTCTGTTGTATTTACTTGTAATTGTTTCTAACTTTTTACTGTTTGTGTGTACAGTTTATGTATGTAATGGCAGTTATCTTGTTGCTCATTTCCACGGAAGCTAAACCTCTTTCTTCTGCCTTTCTTTTTTCTCTCTGTGCAGTTTATTTTTGTTTTAAATTTTTTTTCCCTGCCATGTGTCCTTCTGTATTCCTCCCTGTCTCTGATTTGGTCATTTTTAAAACCTACATGTTATTTATTTCTTGATTTTTGTGTAATTTGTATTTGTACAGTGTATCTCTTTAATGCATGATGTTCATTACAATAGACAGATTTTAAAATTAAATTAAGCATTCAGTGTGTGATGATGCATCCAAACCACCATGGCTAATTACTTTACATACAATATTACTATAGTCATTTTGTTATTTATTTCTTATTTATGTCTGAAGAATATGGTGTACCAAGTACCTGTATACCTGTAATATTTACCATTATCTCAGCAGACTTTTTCTGCAGATTTGATTCTTTATTGAATTCATGCATCAGTGGTTTTTTTCATTGAAATCTATTTTAGTGCCCTTACAACATATCCCTATTTGTTTCTTTTATATCCTCTACCCCATGTCATTCATGTGTTTGTATGTTTTGTGGTGATTGGTGTGCTGCCATGTTTCTTTTATGTACACACACACACACACACACAAAGGATAGCTGCACCAACGTGTGTGGACTCTCCATAGACATAATGATATTTATACTGTACAAACTATAGATCCTATCCTCTACACCTAAACCTAACCCTCACAAAAAACTTTCTGAATTTTTACATTTTCAAAATAAAATGTATGTTTTTTAAGTGATTTGAATTATGGGGACACTAGAAATGTCCTCATAAACCACATTTTTAGCACAATACCCTTGTAATTACCAGTTTGTAACCTAAACAAATGCCCCCCCCCCCCACACACACACTCTGTTCTGAATCATGCAATGTCACTGAGTACTCCTCTTTCTTTGAATGAACCGCTGACCTAAAACACACACACAGTTCCCTTACTCTCTTTTTTCAGTGTCCTGTGAAGCTGCCCTCTATCTGTCCCTTAATCACTCAATTTGTGTCCTTCACAGTTCACACAGCACAAAGCCGAAGATCCATCCTGCCTCTAGAGACAGAGACCTGCCTCTAGCACAGCTACCAAAAACCTGCTTCTTGTGTAGCTCCAGATCACAGAAACGTATCTTTAGCACAGCTCCCAGAATGCAAAGATCTGCGTCTAGCACAACCAGGGCTCAGTCTAATTGTTATATTTTGCGACCATTTTTTCCAGCTGTGCTACTACAAAGTTAGTCTACTCGGTTTAATTATGCGCTGCCAATTTATTTATTTTTTTTAGTTGAATATCCTCTGAAAGTGGGATGCCATCGCTATCTATCCATTTGAGCCACATGTCATGGGTGAATCATGTACACGCCCAAGTGGACAGCGCAACCATAGAGCTGGTGCTTTTACTCACGGACAGCAATGCGCAGTTTTTTTTAATGGTCCGCACCGCACGTCGAGAGTAAAGAGCATGCTCTTGCTAAAACCAGTGAGAAGTGTGGCTTGAGTGGCCATATGAACTGATTTATTATCGTTTTTACTTCCTTTTGTATGTACCACACTGTGACCCAGATTTTATTTTATATTTTTAATTTTATCCCCTTTTCTCCTAATTTTGCATGCCCAATTCCCACTACTTAGTAGGTCCTCGTGGTAGCGTGGTTACTCGCCTCAATCCAGGTGGCGGTGGACAAGTCTCAGATGCCTCCGCTTCTGAGACTTCAATCCGCGCATCTTCTTACGTGGCTTGTTGTGCTTGACACCATGGAGACTCTCAGCATGTGAAGGCTCATGCTACTCTCCGCGATCCACGCACAATTTACCACACGCCCCACTGAGAGCGATAACCACTAATCATGACCACAAGGATGTTACAACATGTGACTCTAACCTCCCAAGCAACTGAGCCAATATGGTTGCTTAGGAGACCTGTCTGGAGTCACTCAGCACATTGGAACTTGTGACTACAGTGGTGGTAGTCGGTGTCAATACTGGCTGAGCTTCTCAGGCCCCCTTTGTTTTGTTTTTTAAGTAAAGGAGGGACAAGTCAAAATCCATTTTTGTTGTAATCAACAATTCCACAGCAATGTCAACCACACCAATTAAAAATAAAAAGTTACCAAATGAACAAAACGGCCTTTTAAATTCTATAGTGGTGTAATGAATAATTGAAAATGCCGTCCAGACTGCTAGAGGGCACAGCTTGCTTACACAATGCTCACTGAAACGTAGATTGCAGTCTATTTTAAAGACCTTATTGAGATTTCAAACTAAACACAATCAGTCGTGCAGCCTCATTGGATACCATACCAATGTCTCTGAAGTCAAAGTTTACTGTTTTTAAAATGTTTGGATGGTTTTATCATGTATAGGTAGGTGTCGCTTTCGCAAGTGTCATGTAATGATGGTTTTTCCTCGTTAATGTGAGAACAAGAAAGAATAAAAATATAATGGGTCATAAAGTGCTAATTTTTATGATTTTATTATCTTCCTTGAGGTCCAATGATGATGTTAAAAAAATTCACCAAAACAATAAGAATTAAGTAATATATGACCATTTTCCACCTGTATTTGGCCCCGTTTCAGACGCTCGGTTTTGGCCTAAGCGCCTCCTTAAAACTTCAGCATAAATGCCCACTGTTCTGATTGGCTAAAATCATGCAGCCCCTCAAATTCAACAGACTCAATCGGAAGAAAATAAAGCCACTCTACATTATAAAACAAAATTGCGGGGTTTACATCTGAAATAGGTTAAGCTGTTCATCTCAAGCACAACTGCTAACACTCAGCACCATAACCTGTCAAACAGTCAGGACATTTGAAATATTCATGAATGAAACGGGTTATGGTATTGATGTGTTTTTAACATTTTAACAGCCTCATCCTTCAATAAAAGCTCCTTTGCAAAGCTTGAATCGTATTATGACAGTTCACAAGCAATCGGTGCTGAAGCCAAAAAAAGATGAACACATCAGTCGAAATAAAAGTGAAATGACACACACACATACTGTAGGCACACTATGATTTCAGCGGTATGAGATTTTCACGGTATGATAACCGTCTCAGAAAATATCACGGTATATGGTATTACACAATTACTATTGTCAGTGAAAACAGAAGGGTTATTTTATTTATTTATTTTTGAGCAAACACTTTATTATAATTGAAACTAATACAACGAGTAGCCGTATAACACTTTTCCTTGAGCAGAATATTGCACTACAGATCGCTAAGTTTGTTCAAAGGGGCAAGCCAGATAGAAATAGTGCACTCACGTGCATGGTTGCCAGATTGCACAAAAGAAGTATTACATTAGGCGGAATATTTGCAATTTGCTCAAGTATAAATCTCAAACTGGGGGTGTTGCGTCTCTTATCTGGCAACCATGAGCATGATAAACGCTTGTGGAGACACGTTATGTCCCAATGCAAGTTAACTGAAATATAAAATTAAAAATTAAAAACGCTTTTACGATAAATGAGCCGCGGACCACATTAAACCATGTGGAGGGCCTGATCCAGCCCGCGGGCTGTAAATTACCGTGAAACCGGTATACCACTGCAACCCTAAGGCGCACTGAGGTGCACATTGCTGAAAACATATCAAAACGGTCAAAGATTTCCCATTTTAGAGTTGTAACTTGACACTGTGTCTTTTAAAAGCAGCGAGTTACATGGCAGTGATCAAAGAGTCTGTGTAACTCATGTTCATACATAAAATAATAAAAAATAGTCCAGATGGGTCCCCTTAGGAGTTATGTTAGGAATAGTTAGCCATGGAAGACCTGCTCTCTTTACTTGAACTGCAAGCCAGTGGGCAGGGCCAAGGGTGCTATATGACGCATGCTGTGCGAAATGAGCAATGTGTTGTGACATCACAAACAGACAGATTTCTAAATGAAACGTTTCAACAGGGTGGCAAATATAAGTGCTCTTTTTAGACTGGGTAGGATGTTTTGAGTTCTGAAATTTACAGTATGTTTTTATTTTTATTTTGTCTAAATATCAAGGATTAAATATTACATCAATATTATAAAATATTACAACCCTTCTACATTCGGTGGGTATCATTATATCTGGATTTTTAAAAAAGTGTGATAATTATGAATGAACCATTGGTTTTTCATATAGGTTTTTATTCTTAAACCAATTTGCTGATGGTTGTAATTTGGTCATTAATTGGCCGATAAATATTAGTGGCTGAGACATCGGTGCATCCCTACTTTAAACTATGGATGCTTTGCAAGAATTATTCATAAGGGCAAGTAGAAAGTAGAATCAAGGACTTTAAAGCCTGAATTTCTGTGTAAAATATCTTCTAATGTTCTCTGATTGTAGATGAAAAAAGTCACTAAAAGTGTGCCCTCAGAAATTCCAGGAGATCAATTCTTTATTGTCAAATTTGCATTTCAATGGGACAACATTCTCGCTTCTCCAATTAGCATTTATTGCTGCAAGTCTAATATGCCGTATAATGCTTAATAGCAGTGAGTCTTGGGCTGATTGAGAAGCTGATGTTTGCATTGATCTCTTACAGTGGAGCAGTTTAATGGCTTCATTTGTGTTATGTGGTGCTGGGAGTTAGAGGAAAGCCCTGCTCTAGACTTCTGCTTGCTTGCAGCGAGAGGCTGTCCACACTGTTGTCATGCTATGTAAGGAAGGTGGGGGTGCCCTCCAGTTATTGAATGTGCTGCAGTCTCTCACCCTCTTGCCAAACCACACTGAATGTGAAGTATGTGTGGCGTCTCTTGAATAAATCCAGTGAGGCCTGACAATCTAAGGGAATGACAGCATTTGTCTTTTTGCCATCTAACTATACCTTCAACAGTTTTCCCAGCAGAGAAAGTTATTACATTTTGATGATAAGCATTTTTCTTTAAAACAAAGTGCACTAATGAGACCACAAAAAGACTCTGGACATTTATTAAGAAATGAAATAACATCAATTTGTAATCATGTTGTCTTCAATGCGAATAAATATGTTCAGGTAATCAGTCACATAACACTTCTGTCCAGTTCTGTCTGAAAGGGTTAGTTAAATCCCCTTGAATTGCACAAGCAAGGCAGTGTAAGGCCTTTTTACTTGTTATCTCTAACCCACACTGTCTCTGAGGGGTTTTGGTGGAAGAGATGAGTCGTTGGGCATTTTAATTAGATGTATCTGTGGATATCTTTGCTCCTGCCTTCAGAAGAATGTTGGCGGAGAGGAGCAGAGCAAATTGTTTTTTTGTTGAGTGTCATTTATGTATCCATCACAAGCATTCATGTGAAATATTTTTAAACCACTTTCTTGCAAATGTATACCTGAATCTAGAAGAACCAGGGAAATAGAGAGCTAAAGGATGTGTATGTGTTGTGTTTGCGAGGTTCACCGTTCTGATGGGGTCTTACCTGCATCGTTATCAAGGCTGGACCATTACAACCAGGATTATTTAGCTAAAGTTTAACCTCAAGAGTCTTAACATATCACAAGAAAAACAAAGTTCTTCATCTTGAACAAGAAGATAAGGTGGAGATTTTCACACTTGTTTTTGCTGTCAAACCTGATTTGAGTCTTTGCGTGCATTGTCTCACATATTTGCTTATTTGTCAGAAGTAATTGTGTGTGATGTTTGTCAAGTGAGCACACATCAGGGGTTAATGTTTAATGTTCTCTGACTCTTTACTTTGAAATTTGATTTGAAATTAACATTTATCCCTTAAACTAAATGTATTTCAGATCTCATTAGCATTTAGGAAAGGTAAAATGACAAGGAAAGAGCACATAGATACAATTGTACCTTTTTAGAAGAAGCTTTGCTTGTTAATATGAATTATTAACTTGAGGTACCTCACGATTCGATTTGATTCATGGAGTCACAATCAGATTTCTAAATGATTCTGGATTATTCAACAATGTAGGGGATTTTTGGTGCGTTTAGGTGTCTTTGCTAAATTCTGTGTAAAGATTCTGCAATAAAAAAATCTGACATGCCAATAGAAATGGACTAAGTGGTTATAATGAAATGCCACATTAAGCTCTGAAGGTGTTTTCAAAGATTTCCTGCTTCAGTGGCATACCCAAAATTAAAGGCTTATAACTCGACAACAAAATGTCAAGTGTTTGGTATCATTGTAAAGAAAACTTTTCAATTTTAATGATATAGATCTGGGATCGGCAACCATTCTGACATGGAGTGCCATTTTTTTATTTGCCTGGTCAATGGCTGTGCTTTTTGTTTTGTCTGCCATTCAGCTCATGAAAACACGCTGTGTGATCATGAGGAAGGATTACATCAAGATGTAGATTGGAATGCAGGTGCGAACTGATATAGATAAAATAGTCTACTCCTCTCTCGCCGTTGCTGGCGTGCCAGCGATTATCCTTGCCAGCATTGGCACGCGTGCCAATATTGTTGTAAGTTACGCGAGTAAAACAAATAGAACCTTAATGTAAAGTGTTACTTAAATTTTGAAGAACGTTGATGCATTTTATGCTATTCTCCATACAATGAAAGTGAAAGGGGACTGTGGCTATCGTACAGGTTTGGAGGGTAGATGATGCAGTGATTGTGATACCAGTGTACACTAAATACATTTACATTAACCGCAAAACATATTTAGATTTTATAATGTCTTTAATAATTAATTTTAAAATTCTGATTATGCATTTTGTGGATCAATCTGGGATCACTTGAGAAAGAATACATACTGGGATACCAATCTGAAACAATGAGTGGTTTCCTCTTGCTTTTACACTATCGGTCAAAAGTTTTGAAAAACTTTACTGAAATGTTTCTCATGATCTTTAAAATCTTTTGATCTGAAGTTAGTTGAAATTAGTTTTATAGACTAAAATATAATTGTGCCACCATATTAATTTATTTTTTAAAAAAACTAAACGTATTCTTAATTGATGACTTGGACAAAATAACAAGGAAAAGCAGCCAATAAGTGCCCAACATAAATGGGAACTCCTTCAATACTGTTTAAAAAGCATCCCAGGGTGATACCTCAAGAAGTTGGTTGAGAAAATGTCAAGAATACATGTCTAAAAATTCTAGGCAAAGGGTGACTACTTTGAAGATGCTAAAATATAACACAGTTTTGATTTATTTTAGTCTCAACATAATTCCCATAGTTCCATTTATGTCATTCCATAGTTTTGATGACTTTACTATTATTCTAAAATGTGAAAAAAATTATAATAAAGAACGAGTGTTTCCAAACTTTTGACTGGTAGTGCATATTTCATCTCTTGTATTTATATTTCATAATTTCACTTTTAAAGAATTCCTCTTAAAGCATCTCTTACGGATTGCTCTTCTTTGGCATGGGGCATACTCATTGCTTTCATTGTTCTGCCTTATTAAACACACAGTGAGCTTTGTCTCTACAGTTCTTCTGCACAGTCATGAATCTGCAAATATGCCTCTGCTTGTTACCGCAAACAGCTGTTCACAGTTTCCTCATGGAACATCGCAGTTGCTGAAGATCAGTAAGCCCATATGCCACAGTGCAACGGACTTGGTTTGTTGTCCTGTCTGGATTTATTCACCAAGCAATTTTTCTCCATAGGGAAGCCTGCTGCAGGTATGAATGACTGCGTAAAATGGAAAACAGTTTGTTTGTGTGTGTTTGTGCTTTAGGTCACTCCCAAAGGGCCTCATCTCTCCAAATATATCTGTGCTCATGTCTGAGGGGACACACACCTTCTCCCTGGGCTATTCTTAGGCCTTCTTCCTCTCTTGTGCTCTCTCTCTCTTTCTCTCGTAGGTCCTGCGCTGGTTTTATCCCATCGTGGAAATGTCAGAGACGCACTGCAGGAACTGTACCAGGTGCTTTAACCACTGCAGCTGTCTAGTGGTCGACCGAGATGGGTTTTTCAATAGACTTTTATTTTACACAGTATTTCCTCTATTCATTCCAAAATATATAAAGTTTATCATTTAAAATATGAATAAATAATTGGATGAATAATGATTAGGTTAACTATTTTGACACATCGCGCCATAGTGCCCACGCTAGTGTTACAGGTTAAAGTCTAGCCTCACTCCTAATCATTTTATGTTATGTAACTTTATATATTTCCAGTAAAAGAGGCAAAAGAGGCACTGTGTATAAACTGATATGCTGCCATAATACAACATAGATACTTTATTTCCATAACTGAGTTTACATAGAAACTCTGTAACAGTAAGTAGACTTATCACAATATGAACATTTCAGTATCCAGTACTATTTAGGGGTGTAAATCGCAACTTTCATGATGATACGATCCTGTATCGATTCTCTTAGCCAGCGATCCAATGTTTGCAGATACCTCAAAGTCTTTGATTCAGGAGCCTACTGTCGATATTAGGATATTATGTGTATCCTGTCACCGAAGCTAGCATTTCGAGGGAAGCCCAGTTGACTCGCGTGCATGAATAAAACAGGGCACAACTTAAGGCTTCAATCACTCTGTTATATAAATAATATAAAAATTTAAATTAAGGGTTGGAGGTAGCACTGTAGTTTTGCATGTTATTTGTTTGTGGAGGAAATGTTTGAGAAACGTTATGGTTCTGTACCACAGCAAAAATGAATATGCAATTAAACACTTCTTTTATGTTACATTTTAATATAGATATTAACCAAACAAATGACAATGATGGCAAGTAGTCCTCAGGTATTTTTCAAGTTAGAGCTATAAATTTAAAGAACTAAGAAACACATTCTAAGCACTAGAACAAACAGAAATGGAACTTTTTATTGAACATTGGAGTCTTTTATCATAGTGTTGTCAATGTCATTTTGTAAATGCAATTAGCCGTTAGAGTCCAAAGGTTTACTGCAGGTAAGTGGGTTTTAGGTGCAGAACACCCCTAACTCATAGAAAAAAATCTATTTAATGCACAGCCACTCGTGGTTTATTGCATTATTAGATTAATCTCAGCTTGAGAGTTCCACATGGCTCCCACACTTCCTCTTTCTGTTCTACAGGCCCGACTCTCCAAATCCGTTTTCATGTATGTTCCATTTTCTCTCTGTCCTATCTCTCACTTCCTTCTCTCTTTCTCCTCAGGGCTACGTGTGAATAATTCAGTCTTGCTACTTTATAGAACCGACCATCGTTTTCTGGAGAGGGAGAGTGAATCAGTGTCTGTCTCTTTTACTACAGCATAAAAAAAACAAACACTGTGCCTCTAATTCACAGCCGCGCCACTGGAGCGAGCTGTTTAGGTTTAATCAGATGCCGCGGTACGCGTCTCTGCACGCCTCCCTGATGCAGTTAAAATGCAGATTAAATGTGCTGAATTGGATTAAGCCGCATCTTGAAACATGATACAAGTTCTGTTTGGTGACATGCTCAGTGGCTCAATATGTGTTGCAGATTTTTTGGGGGAAGAATGAGGCAGGGGAGGCATTAAACAGGCTATATATTATTACAAAAATGTGCATGCTTCTCTAAGGTGACTTCAGGTTTGTTTGTTAATAAACATTGTTTTTTTTCCTTTGAAATTTATTACAGTGCTTGTTTTGAAGACGCCATATCAAGTTACAAGAAATGTAACTTTTAAAAACCGAGTCTCGAGACTCTTGCATTCTGTTCTATTTGTTGCGGTGGGTCTTGTTTCAACGCAAGAACGCATTTTGCCTGAACGACACCTATGTCTGACATCTATTTTTGGCTTTCATAAACCTTACACTGAAGAAATGTGAGGTTTCACATTTGAAGATCTCTGACTTGTGTTGATAGTCGGTACGATTTTGAATGTTGAGCATTCTGTGACGATGTCATTGAAATATTACAATAATATTAAATTGGGATTTTTGTCTTCCTTGCATCTTTGCATCTATTCGCATTTGCACTGAAAAGACTGCATCACATTATGTGATTCTCGTGCATAGCCAACTGAAAACAAGACACATGCTGAGTGTCATGACAACAGCAAAGCATCTTAAACATTATTCTTTTGGTATTTTGGAAGCACTGGTATTTCTTTCAGGAAATGCAAGCAAAGTTATCGATGTGGATTGTTTTTATGGGTATTTTGTGGTCCTGAGAACAAATGAGTTTTCAGAAATCTAATTGGCATGCATACTGTAATTAAATGTTGAAATGAATTTCATATTCGCTGGTCAGGGGCCAGGTGGACTCCATCAGCTTCAACAATTTAGTTGTTTCTCGCTCTATCCCTTTCGAAATTCATGTCATTGTGCGTTAGCGTGATGTTCTTTGGATACCTCTTTCGTTGACCCATTTAGTCCTAACGGTTCTAAATCTCTGTGTACTCACTTCTGTTTTTGGAGATGACTGTGGTCATCAAAATAAATTTATCTACCATTTATAATTCGTGTTCATGCATTCTTACATGTCCTTATGTGTCCCCAATGTTCTTGCATAGGCATTTTGTTTTTGCAGTTGACTGTTCATTTGAAACCGCAAGCTGTCCATCTCTGCTTCCTCAGGTTAGGGATGGGCATTTTTGCATGGGCATGGGGATTTGGTCATTTTGTCTACATGAGACTCCATATAATAAATCAACCAATTTGTAGATTTATCAACAAATATATGGCCTATGTACTGTACGTGTTCATGAAATGGACTAAATTTGATTTTGTGTTGTGCAGTAAGTATCATATTGTCAAGCTGTCTGAAGAATCGGACTGCAACTCAAGATGCACACAAATATTTAACTTTCTAATGATGTGCATGCTACACATTAACTCAAATGGATCTTTGAAAATGAAACCACAAAGTGGTTTTGATGCATTAACTGCTGCCATTATCTTTTTAGAAGTGCTTGATAAGATGTTTCTTTTCAGTCTGTCATTGGTTTTTAATTAGAGATGTGGATTGTTTGGTCTGCGACTCTTTATTAAAACATGAGGTGTGTCATACTGCTTTGCCCACAACGTTTAAACAAGACTCTGTCTGTGTCGGAATTCCTGTACTTTCATAGTATGTTCTGAGCTCAATGAAGTATTTACAGCACAACCGTTGACGAAGTGCACTCTTCAGGGGTGTAGTATAAATACATTGCCGTACTTCATCTGCCATGTTGGAATTTGACTCGTGCTTTGACTCTTCAGTTTTTTTTACATAATACCTGTTGTATTCTTAGTTTTTGCATGTCCCGGATCGTTTCGCATCCTGTTGACCACGTTGCCTTTCTGAGAATACTTTTCTACCTCGAACGAATAGCAACGTGCTCAACAGCATGCACACTACAACTGCTTTGTGACACTCTAGCTGCATCCAAAACCAAAGGTAGCTGTCTTGTTGCCTCGCTGCCCTATCAGTCAATGACTCAACAGAGGTATGAAGGTACCTCCGGAAATAGGTTTTGGACAGACTACAGAGGCAGCATAATGCCACATCGTTTCTAGGATTCCAGTAACTGAAATATTGCCATCTGGTGTCCACTAAAGGAAACGTGTCGTCTTCATATAGTCCAATTGAACCACAATGGGTAAATAATCTAGAACAAAATCAAGAGAGTTTTGGCAATAACCAAGTGTATATTTATTAACTACAATACTACTTTCTGGCTAGAAATGAAATCAAAAGTTGGAAAAGTGATTTATTCACAAATTGGCTATCAACCTCCGCTTTGGTCGCTATTTTTCTTTCTTCAGCTAAACCGCTGTGGATCCACGCACACGGGATTGTGGGATTTCATGGGCAGTGAAGGATTCATCTATGCTGCCTTAACAAAAATGTATCAGATGAAGGTGTCTCAGTAGACAGGATGTGATACAAACATTGGATTCGGACATTCTTTGATCCCTTCCTACCTCCAAATACAGACTCCGCAGGCAGCATTTTCCTGGTTTTGGACGTAACCTCTTTTAGGACAGTCAATGGCCAGCGCATGCTCCGACAATGCGCACAGCCGAATACCAGGTACGCCTGTCAAGAAAATCTTGGCGGCCAAGCTGTGCGGCTGTGCTGATGATGCAATTTGCATCACATATACACCGAGCAGCCACGATATTAAAACCACTTGCCTAATATTGTGTAGGTCCCCCTCGTGCCGCCAAAACTGCACCAACATGGAACTCAGAATAGCATTACCGTAATGTCAGTTCGAACCAGTCTGGCAATTCTCTGTTGACCTCTCTCATCGACAAGACATTTCTGTCCACAGAACTTCCACTCACTGGATGTTTTTTTGTTTTTGGCACCATTCTGAGTAAATCTAGAGACTGTTGTGCATGAAAATCCCAGGAGATCATAAGTTGCAGAAATACTCAAACCAGCCCATCTGCCACCAACAATCATGACACAGTCCAAATCACTGAGATCACATTTTTCACCATTCTGTTGGTTGATGTGAACATTAACTGAAGCTCCTGACCTGTATCCATATGATTTTATGCACTGCTGCGACACAATTGGCTGATTTGATAATTGCATGGAAATTGTTGGTGCCAGATTAGCTGGTTTGAGTATTTCTGTCACTGCGGATCTCCTGGGTTTTTCACACAGTCTCTAGAATTGCTGAAATGCTATTCTGAGATGTGGGTTGGTGCTGTTTTGGGAGCACAAGGGGAACCTACACCATATTAAGCAGGTGGTTTTAATGTTGTGGCTGATCGGTGTGAGTGATCCGCAACACACCCGAAGTATACTTTGACCTTAATGCCGGACTACTAGCAACAACCACGAAAACAATGTACTCTAGTTTTATTGAAGAATTAGTGAACAAAAAAATTAAAATTCTGTAAAATATTTTTTTAAATAAATATATTGGTATATTTAAAAAACAAAAAACAATGGGGTCATTCCATGTGAACTCAAGCAGAGTCCCCTCAATGTTTTGTTTGTACCATAAGGTTTCAGCCCCTTTGCTGCTTGAACCCATAATGATCCTTTCCAGAGCTTTGCAAGATATAGGTATGAAGAGACACATGTATTGCTTATCCTTAAATACAAAAGTGTATGTGTGGACAAAATTATTTGTTTTTATGTGAAAAAATTAAGCTACATTTCTGGATTCAACCATATTTGTATTTCAGTCCATTATTTGGTTGGACAAGAAAAACTAGCTTCATACCATGTGACCCACATTTGGTTTTTGACCATTGAAAATGGGTAATATGTAAGAATTTATGATGGGAAGCACACCGTGGGTGAGAAAATTATTAGAGAATTTTCAATTATGGTTAAATTATTCCTTTAAACATGTAGAAATTTTTGAATCTGATGACTCCTCAGCTTCTGTAGCCTTACGTGATAGAAAAGGTGTCCACAGGTTGCATACTTCAGATACTCAGCCAATGCAATATATAATGTGGGTACTGTGGGCCTGCTGTATCATGAATACTGAGTATTTAGTCAATCATGCTCATTTGACCTACTGCTTTTCGCATAATGTGCAGCATATACTGTTGGTAATAATATCAGCATTTGAAAAACAGCAAGGCTGTAATAAACATCATAGAGACGTTTAAATAGCCGGTTCATGAGGAGGGGAGGGGAGAGAGATCTGCAATTTAAAGCTATTAAATGACGTGCACCACCTTTGCCCACTGCTCTGAAGTATTCATTGAGATGCTCTGAAGAGATGTAGGTTTGTTTTCGCCACTTCATGGTCTGATGGGAATAATCTGCTATAAATTACCCCCACAGGCCATGGTGGGGGTGACGGAGGTGTAGGCAATGAGGTATTTGCATTCGTACCTCCTGTGGCTTGGTTAACGTTGTTTTGTACCACAGGTGCTGCATGCTTAGAGCTCAGTACTTCATTACCCAGAATCCCTTTCTCCAATAATTTATCAAGCCCCTGTGGAACGTTTAAATGTTGTTGCTATATGGAGACTTGGATTCCTGTTATGTATTTGGTATACTGTAATTCTCTAAAGCTCATTGTTAGAATACTGATTCTAGGGTAATCTTTTCACAGCTTTTAAATAACTTGTAATAGTTTATAACTGTTTCATCACTTCAAGTTGATAGGAGATAAGTTGATTTGGTTAATACATTTTAGTCTGTGTGGTTAATAAGCTTGGTGGGCACAAGCATCCAAAATACAGAATATGTTGGTCTTTGCTGCTGATTTTAAATTTCAGTTGTTTTGGCCCAGTGCATCATCACTAACCAAACAATGCCACTGAGGTTTGTATTCCCTTAGCAATTACGCTGAGGCTAATAGAGTTCGAGTAATAAGGAAAAGGTCAGTAAAGACTTTGTAACCAGTAATTTTTGTTTGCTGCAATCCTGTGTGGTACATTTAGACACTTCCAGGTAATCTTGAGCTTTACAAAAAAGGAACACCCTCTCTTTCTCCTCAAACATTTCAGAACAGAAACTCACAAAACTGAAATGTTATCCTCCAGCTTGCTAAAGAATTAGTTTGACTGTTTAACTGCATATTCATTTTTATTTTAAATAATCCATGTTAATGGAGGGACATTTTCTTATTTTTACCTCAGGCTTAAAGCAATAGTTCACCCAAAAATGTAAATTGTGTTAATTATTTATGTAGCCTCATGCGATCCCTTATGGTGTCTTTTTCTGTGGAATGTGAAAAGAGAGTTTTTGAAAAATCTTCACGCAGCTCTTTGTCATACAATAACTATTCATAGTTACCCAGCTGTACAGCTTAAAAATGGCAGAAACACCATCACGATAAGATTTGTGCTACTTATTCCAAATCTTCTGAATAAGTAATTCTTCACTTAAAACCACCTGTCTAATATTGCGTAGATCCCCCTCGTGCCGCCAAAACAGCGCCAACCCGCATCTCAGAATAGTATTCTGAGATGCTATTTTCTCAGTACAGTTGTACAGAGTGGTTATCTGAGTTACCGTAGACTTTGTCAGTTCGAGCAAGTCTGGCCATTCTCTGTTGACCTCGCTCATCAGTAAGGCATTTCCATTCACAGAACTGCCGCTCACTGGATGTTTTTAGTTTTTGGCACCATTCGGAGTAAATTCTAAATCCCAGGAGATCAGCAGTTACAGAAATACCCAAACCAGCCCATCTGGCACCAACAATCATCCATGCAATTATCTAATCATCCAATCATGTGGCAGCAGTTCAGTGCATAAAATCATACAGATACGGATCAGGCGCTTCAGTTAATGTTCACATCAACCATCAGAATGCGGAACAAATGTGGTCTCAGTGATTTGGACTGTGGCATGATTGTTGGTGCCAGACGGGCTGGTTTGAAAAACATCCAGTGAGGGGCAGTTCTGTGGATGGAAATGCCTTGTTGATGAGAGAGGACAACAGAGAATGGCCAGACATGCTCGAACTGACAAAGTCTACGGTAACTCAGATACCCACTCTGTACAATTGTGGTGACAAGAATAGCATCTCAGAATGCTATTCTGAGATGCGGGTTGGCACTGTTTTGGCGGCACGAGGGGGACCTACACATTATTAGGCAGGTGGTTTTAATGTTGTGGCTGATCGATGTATGTCTTCAGAATATTGCGCACGTGTTGTACAGACTACTTTTTCACCCTTTTTTCCAGCTGGTTTTTAATGTAGCTGTTCGTTGACATTAAAAAATGCAGAGGTAACAGCTGTCAATATATACATTTCCACTCAA
This sequence comes from Moxostoma hubbsi, assembly GCA_032164185.1. Classification (NCBI taxonomy): domain Eukaryota; kingdom Metazoa; phylum Chordata; class Actinopteri; order Cypriniformes; family Catostomidae; genus Moxostoma; species Moxostoma hubbsi. The sequence goes on from JAVLUX010000035.1 coordinate 9,668,650, forward strand.
GGCACCTTTTTAAAATACCACATTCAATTTTACATTTCCCTCAGGACATTGATATTGCAGTGTTGATATCATGGGCAGAACAGCGACAAAGAGCTGAGGGGGTCTTGGTGGAAAATATCACTTCATAACAGTAGGAGAGGGCCAGGGTAGAAATGAAAGGAAGGAGGTAGCAGTAATGCAGATTTAAGATGCAGACAGTGTGGCCTTGCCAGTCAGAGCCTAGGGACAGAGCTGTCTGGAACAGATACAGATTCTGATCGCCTGATGCATAGCTGGACACACAGTCTGTCATATGAGGAATACAATATTGTATTAAAAGGATATTTCACCCAAAATTAGAATTCTGTTATTGTTTAAACACCCTCATGTTGTTCCCAACCCATATGGTGTTTTCTGTCTTTTGTGAAACTAAATAAGAGAAGTTTTAAAGAATGTTCTTGCTATTTTTTTCCACAAGGAAATATCAAAGTATTTGGTTCTGTTGTGTCTCGTGATGGCAATTTCCATATTAAATGTATTATGGGAAGATTTTCTGTGAATATGAAATAAAAGCTCTATAACTCAAGAATACTTTATAAACAATGGACTACTTTTATTATACTTTTATGGTGCTTTTTGTTCCATTTTTGGAGCTTGATTGCACCTTTCCACATTCCCTTTCATTGAATCGAAAATAGCTTCTTGGAAATTGTGTTTCACGGAAGAAAATAAGTTAAATGGGTTAATAAATGATGACAGAATTTTCATTTTTGGTGTAAGGTGTGTTTGATATTTGAATTTAAAGTCTGTTATGTTTAATAGTTTAAGCTTTTTTTTTTTTTTTTTTTGTCTAAATAAAAATCAGCTGATACACAGACACATCATATTGTGTGCTTTTATCTCTATTTGAATGGCACTCACTCATACATGTGTGTCTGTGAGGTTGTGGTTGGTATTGTGAGTCTTGTGAAGACTGGCATTGTGCCCGGCATGGATTTGGCCTGGATTTTTTATTTTAAGTAAACCCAACTGACCTCATCCTAACCCTTTGCCTGTAAAGATAATCTTTCCCAGAGCACAAAAAGTGAAAGTGCACTTTGTGTTGTTATCACTTCCTTCACTGATTTGTTTTTACTTAGCTGTAGCTTTCTTAAGATCTTGAAGTGTTGCATTACCTATTTGCTGACATCACAATTAGGGCTGCAACTAGGACTGGGCGATATGTCTTAAATTATATCTCAATATTTTTCAGCCTGTTGCCGATTTTCTATATATATATATAGAAAAATATATCTCGATAATTATGTATTTGCTCCAAATCGGCTACAAAAGTGTTTGGTTTGTTTGTTTTATCAGAGGAAACAACATTTCATTCAATCAGCCATTGTAGCCAAGTAGATTAAATATTTTAAAGACATTAAACAAAAATCGAATCATTAATTTTCATTAAATAAACACAAGGGAGAATAAAATTCATTGATATGCACTTTATATTTCATACACAATGATACATAGTAGTTTGGGACACGTCATGTTGATTATTATAGTATAATGCTGAATTATCATTATTATTCTGATTATTAGATTTGCGTTATACAAAAGTAATATATTTCTGTCCTGTTTACTTCATCTTCACCTGGGGCTTTTATTTTGACACAGAAAAGGCAATAGACCTTTTTCATACTCCTGGTTTTGGAACGTGGAAGTAAACGTTTGCAGGGTAAACTTCAACAGCTGTGAATGGGAGATCACAGCAAATATTATATTCACTTACCCATTTGCTCCCAGAACAAAATAAAAAAATCCAGCCTTTTGTGGATTAATAATCACATATGGACCAGCTTGCCATTTTGATGTTATTTTGTTTAATTGTGCAGCCCTGAAGGATCGTGAAATTAGTCAACTTAATGGACATTAAATTACATTAAAATCACAAAGATATTGGTCCAGTTTACATTGTCAGTAAAAATTATATCAATTATATTGTTAATATTCTATATACAGTGCATCCATAAAGTATTCACAGCACTTCACTTTTTCCACATTTTGTTATGTTACAGCCTTATTCCAAAATTTTTTAAATTCATTATTTTTCTCAATTCTACAAACAATACCCCATAATGACCACGTGAAAGAAGTTTGTTTGAAATCTTTGCAAATAAAAACCCGAAAAAAAATCACATGTACATAAGTATTCACAGCCTTTGCCGTGACACTCAAAATTGAGCTCAGGTGCATCCTGTTTCCAAGATCATCCTTGAGATGTTTCTACAACTTGATTGGAGTCCACCTGTGGTAAATTCAGTTGATTAGACATGATTTGGAAAGGCACACACCTGTCTATATAAGGTCCCACAGTTAACAGTGCATGTCAGAGCACAAACCAAGCCATGAAGTCCAAGGAATTGTTTGTCGACCTCCGAAACAGGATTGTATCGAGGCACAGATCTGGGGAAGGGTACAGAATTTTTTTTGCAGCTTTGAAGGTCCCAATGAGCACAGTGACCTCCATCATCTGTGAATGGAAGTAGTTTGGAACCACTGGGACTCTTCCTAGAGCTGGCCGCCCGGCCAAACTGTGCGATCGGGAGAGAAGGGCCTTAGTCAGGGAGGTGACCAAGAAACCGATGGTCACGCTGACAGAGCTCCAGCATTTCTCTGTGGAGAGGAGAACCTTCCAGAAGAACAACCATCTCTGCAGCCCTCCACCAATCAGGCCTGTATGGTAGAGTGGCCAGACGGAAGTCACTTCTCAGTAAAAGGCACATGACAGCCCACCTGAAGGACTCTCAGACCATGAGAAACTGATTCGCTGGTCTGATGAAACAAAGATTGAACTCTTTGGCCTGAATGGCAAGCGTCATGTCTGGAGGGAACAAGGCACCGTTCATCACCTGGCCAATACCATCCCTACAGTGAAGCATGGTGGAGGCAGCATCATGCTGTGGGAATGTTTTTCAGCGGCAGGAACTGGGAGACTAGTCCGGATCAAGGAAAAGATGGATGCAGCAATGTACAGAGACATCCTTGATGAAAACCTGCTCAGAGCGCTCTGGACCTCAGACTGGGGCTAAGGTTTATCTTCCAACAGGACAATGACCCTAAGCACACAGCCAAGATAACAAAGGAGTGGCTACGGGACAACTCTGTGAATGTCCTTGAGTGGCCCAGCCAGAGCCCAGACTTGAACCCGATTGAACAGCTCTGGAGAGATCTGAAAATGTCTGTGCACCGATGCTCCCCATCCAACCTGATGGAGCTTGAGAGGTCCTGCAAAGAAGAATGGGAGAAACTGCCCAAAAATAGGTGTGCCAAGCGTGTAGCATCATACACAAAAAGACGAGGCTGTAATTGGTGCCAAAGGTGCTTCAACAAAGTATTGAGCAAAGGCTGTGAATACTTACGCACATGTGATTTTTTTTTTTTTTTTTTCAATTTTTCCCATTTTATTTTTAATAAATTTGCAAAGATTTCAAACAAACTTCTTTCACTTTGTCATTATGGGGTATTGTTTGTAGAATTTTGAGGAAAATAATGAATTTCATCAATTTTGGAATAAGGCTGTAACAACAAAATTTGGAAAAAGCAAAACAGCTGTGAATACTTTCTGGATGCACTGTATCGCCCAGCCCTAGCTGCAAATAATGATTATTTTGATAATCGATTATTTCTTTGATTAATCAGATACAAAGTAAATGTTTATTTCCTGTATTTTATCAAAATATGATTTGTTTTTTCCAAAAAGAAATGTTAAAGGGCGTAAGTATTTGGTTCGATTTACATTTACTGAATTCATGATTCTATACTCTTAATAAAATATTCAGCATTATACACAGTTTAATACAGTACAATCATCTTTAATTACAGTGCAGAGTCACTCTCGCACTTGAAAGTCTCATCATTGTATTACATGCGCTAACATGATGAGAAACAATCTAAAACATTTTAAACTCCTCAGCGCATCAAACTGCACACGCCCTCTTTCAACACACATGATGCAGCAACTTGGATCTTGTTTTTCCCGCTTCAGCTGGTCTCCGTTGTTTTTCAAACGAGTTTCATCATGCAACACATTTCCCACCAGGTTGTAAAGTGACGTCACTACTGGAGCTTCTCCGTGCTCGTGGCATATATCCAACTAATGATCGATTTTATCGATTCAGCCCTAATCACAATACAGCCTAGTTTTATAATAATTAGTAGGAGGCAATAAACAAAAATTACTTGGTCATAAACAAGTGTTTGCAACCCATTTTACTTCTATAATGTGGCTTATTTCAGAGTAAAACTCTGTTACATCAGAAACAGATTGGATCGTTGTTTGAATTGATATCGAGTTGATTTTATCCAACAGGAAGTGATTGGATCATGATTTGAATCAATTTTGAATTGAGTTTATCAATCATGAATTGGAAGGTGAAAAGTGGGCATTCCGTACCAGAATGGACCGGTACAGCTCTCTGGGAGTGGCCTCTGTTTGACTGATTGTTGGAGGGGAGGGGTTTGTAGCTTTAAAGGGATAGATCACCAAAAAAATTAAGAAAAAAATTCTGTCATCATTTATTACTACCTTTGTGTTGTTTCAGACCCGCATGACTTTCTTTCGTATGTGGAACACAATAGGAGATGTTTTCATTGCAAAAAAGAGATGCTTTCTTTGCATATTTTTTCCATACCATGAAAGTGAATGGTGACTGAATTTAACATTCTGCCTAACATCTCCTTTTGCGTTGTTACGGAAGAAAGTCATACAGGTTTGTAAATGATGACATGATTTTCATGTTTAAGTGAACTTTCCCTTGAGTTCTTATTATGCTCAAATGTAAATATTATTAAATGCATTGATCACCCTAAATACCACAATTGTTTTATTATATTTCAGAAAATGCATTGTGTCCTGTAACCATAAACAACTGTATTGTGATGTTTGCTTGAGGCTGCTCTCTCAACACACTGACCATTCTTCGTCAGATTTAACATTAGTCATTGGAAAAAATTGGTCATTTCATAATTTGGAAAATTGAAGAGCTGCAGTGGCCAGCTGCTTACAGCAGATATTGACAGGCTAATAATCGGGGTCCAGAGGCACAGATCCGTGTCCCTGCGGGTCTTGGCTTCTCTGCGCCTGCTCTTTTCTGTTGGCCGCTGCAGATTTGTTGATTACGACAAACGCAGGAGTGCCGCTTAGTGGGCCAGTAATTGAGCCAGAGCATCTCTGAGCTTCAGCACAATAAAACTGTAACACTGACACACACACCAAGATGAACACACACACACACACACACACACACACACACACACACACACAGTCACTCTCTCTCTCTCTCTCTCTCTCTCTCTCTCTCTCTCTCTCTTTCCCTAAATGGCACGGGTGATGGACCATCCATATCCATATTAGGCTTGAGCTTTTTCTTTTGGTGGTGGGTGATCTGTGTAAATAATGTGTGTGTGTGTTTGTGAGAGAGTAATGCTTTCTCCAGTCGAATGCCTCTTGGTTGACTCCTCCTCTTTCTCCTCTTACATCCTAATGAAGTCATTATCAAGTCACGGAACATGAAACTGCTGTAATTTGTGTTTTATCACTGTGTTTGTTGGTCTGAAAACATCCTCGCCGGCTGAAATGAAAGCATAATGCTTTTCTGCACTTTTTAGTTTATTCTTCTTGCTGCAATCGATGAGAAGGGAATTGTGTTTTGACATTAGAGTTTTTTTAGATGCGAGATAATGTGTATGTGTCAGTGTATCCTGCGCCACTATTTACGAGTGTCTTGCTGCTGTACTGATACTGAATCTGCAGCACCACAGTAATAAATCTTAACACTATCTTATAACATCATATTTTATATGATCCCAGGTTAAACATAAATACTGTAAATTGTGTTTGAAGCACACATACACCTTAATAATTTGACAATTTGTTTAAAAATCATCAGTCATAAACCAGAAAGCCCTTTAAACAGAATTGAATCTTAAATTAATGATCATAATCGCAAATATTTGTTTGGCAGTTAATCGTCAGCCAAATGTCATAATCATGACAGCCCTGGTCCTGCATTTTAAAGTAAAAACATATTAGTTTGGATGTGGCCTTTTTCAGTCCAATATCTGGTTGTTCATACGACAAAGTGTAGTTAAAGAGACATATCTGCAACAGCATTTAAATCATTAAAAGAAAACTATAATGTACTGGGGAAAAATAGTGTCACCGTTTAGCAAGTTGGGGTTTGTCATGTTTTAGGGTTTGGGTGGTCAGTGCCCCCTGCTGCAATAACAATATTCTGTAGAAAGCACTTCAGTGTGTGTGTGTGTGTGTGTGTGTGTGTGTTTTATGATTCAATATTACTCCTTTTAAAAATGGCTTGTTTAATGCAG
>JAVLUX010000035.1:9680000-9752500 GCA_032164185.1 Moxostoma hubbsi
TGCCGACCCCTGATCTATTGCATACATATGACTTTAAATATGGTTCTCAACCAAGTTCTGTTCCTGAAGCCCCCACAACACTACACATTTTGGTTATCTCCCTAATCAAACAAACCTGATTCAACTCATCAGCTGATTAGAGATTCCAAGACCTGAAACCTGATTGGAAATCAGGGTTATTCCACCAAATATTGATTTCTGAACTCTTTCTAAGTTAAAACAGTGGTATTGTATGACTATGAACTTGTTTTCTTTGCATTATTCGAGGTCTGAAAACAATGCATCTTTTTTATTTTGACCAGTTGTCATTTTCTGCAAATGCTCTAAATGACAATTAAAATATGGGGTGGCTGTGGCTCAGTTGGTAGAGCAGGTCGGCCACTAATCGTCGAATCGCTGCCCACATGACTCCATATGCCGAAGTGTCCTTGGGCAAGACACTGAACCCCAAGAAGCTCCCAATGGCAGGCTAGCGCCTTGCATGGCAGCTCTACCGCCATTGGTGAATGAATGTGTGTGAATGGGTGAATGTGTCACAGTGTAAAGCGCTTTGAATACCGTTAAGGTTAAAAAGGCGCTATATAAGTGCAGACCATTTACCATTTTGCAAATATTTTATTTGGAATTTGGGAGAAATGTTTTCAGTACTTTATAGACAAGATAGAATTTTTTCTTTTTACTCAGTAACATACCTATAAATAGTAAATACAGAGAAACTGATTATTTTGCAGTGGTCTCTTAATGTTTCCGGAGCTGTACACTGGTGGCCAAAAGTTTGGAATAATATACAGATTTAGCTGTTTCGGAAGGAAATTGGTACTTTAATTCACCAACATGGCATTCAACTGATCACAAAGTATAGTCAGGACATTACTGATGTAAATTCAATTTTTGATCAAATCTAGACAGGCCCCATTTCCAGCAGCCATCACTCCAACACCTTATCCTTGAGTAATCATGCTAAATTGCTAAGTTGGTACTAGAAAATCACTTGCCATTATATCAAACACAGCTGAAAGCTATTTGTTTCGTTAAATGAAGCTTAACATTGTCTTTGTGTTTGTTTTTGAGTTGCCACAGTATGCAATAGTCTGGCATGTCTTAAGGTCAATATTATGTCAAAAATGGCAAAAAAGAAACCGCTTGCTCTAGAAAGTACTGAAGGGCAGTACTAAATAAAATAAAATTAACAAGATTTATCTTAAATTTCTATAAATTCTGAAAGGGGTGTGAAAACTTATGAGACAAAAGGGGAATGCAAATTTGTGCACTCAACTATACAGTATATATATTAAGCACAGATTAATGAGCTATCAGCTGACTTCGGCTTTCTATCCTGATTTTGAACAACAATCTAAATCGAGCAATTCTGTGATGTGGCAACTAATACAGCCATTTGGCTCCTAATTGTTCCAGTTTTTTTTTTTTTTTAAGTCTGAAGCCCTGATTGTGACTGTGCTAATAAAGTAGCAAGGCTTTGATGACATTTTGGCATTTGTCTCCTGTGGTCGTTGTGTGTGTGGTCAGTGTTTACTGGCTGTGAATGGACTGTGGAGATAGTTCTTGTGCCAGCGGCATGATAAGGGTTAATTCCCACTGGGTCACAGCGAAAGACGAGATAGGATGTAATCCTGTTAGCTTGAAGCATGTGTACTATGTGTGTGTGCATGTCTGTGAAAAAGAGAGAGAGAGGCTAACACCTAATTCCTTCAAGAAAGAAAGAGGCCGAGAGATAAAGAGGAGGAGAGGAGTTCTAGACCACAGACAACACAGTACGTGGAAAATGATAATGGATACATGCGTGCATACACACAATCAAATAACACATTCAATGAAACCAACAACCGCATCAAAATGGGCACTTAGCTTCCAGTTGATGTGCATGTTATGTTGATTGGATGGGTTTTTCTTGGTTATCGCATGTCCTTTCAAAAGTGCCATTTTGTAAAATATAACAACAGGTCAGAATCATGGTGTTATTATAATTTTACAAAAGCACAAGAATTACAAAAATGTTTATGACCAGTAAGCAAACTGGAATATAAAAGTGTGTGCTTTTTATTATTATTTTATTTTAATTGTTTTTGATGGAGGGTCTGTGACAGATGGAGGGTCTGCTTACATAAAGGGTCCCTCAATCATGAAAAACTTGGAAATATCAGATAATTTTATAAGGCACTGGCTATTTGCACTAAGTCCACTGAATGCAAATGGCAACAAATCATTTTCTTTGATAATAGCGTTGATATTTGGAGACAGACTCAAGCTGATGTGCTTATCGTGGGCAACTGGGCGGACAACAACAGACTGCATTACACCATGAGGGAAAGCGTTGTTCATGCTGGTTGCACAACATGCATATAGGAAAGCAGAAATGGCTGTATGGTTGCCTTGTGGTAACCCAAACATGATCTTGACTATTTTACCTTAGACATGCTAGTAGTTTTAGGGACAAAGTTTAGATGTGGCAGATTTCGATGTGATAGTGTTTATATAATATTTCTGTTCAGACACAGTGACTGCTAGTTAAAGGAATAGTTCACCCAAAAAAGAAAATTCTGTCATCAGTTACTCACCCTTGTGTTTTTCCAAATCTTTCTTCAGTGGAACATTAAAGGAGATGCTAAAGGAGTATTTTTGGTTCAATACTAAATAAGCTCAATTTGTGGCATAATGTTGATTCCCACAAAAACTAAATTTGAATCTATGGAAGCCTAGAAGTGTCATTTACAAAAGAATGAAGAAATAAATGGTCAATCTATTAATTTGAAAATAAAAATGTGAATAAACCAATTTAAAAACGGACAAATACATTTAAATAAATACTTCTTTAAAAATGAAAGTCACATCCTATTTTGTTGGCTTCCACTGGTGCATAGTATATGATTTTTACATTGAGTAGATGACCGCATCAGTCAAGACTTTGTGCATCTATTGAAACTCCCCATGCTTTTGGTGTGTGTGTGTTGTCATTGTGAAGAATGCCTTCAGGCTTGTTTGTTTAAATTTACATAACATTCATTATATGAGCTCACAGTAGCATATAACATGTTTGAGTAATAAGCCCTAGATTAATTTGAACCTTACCCCCACTCCAGAAACAATCACACACACAATTACAATATCATTAAAGGAGAGTCAACAGACTGGGTGTTTATGAGCAATAGAAATAGTTATACTTGCCTTAGTAAACATCACTAATTATTTAGGACAGACTGATATGTTTGGTTTGTGCTGGTAAGTGAGGGTCATATCTTATTTCACACCTGTGAAAAAGTTGTCTCTTCTTGAAGGAGAGGACGAAGTTGCTTGATCCTTAGCCAAGCTGTTCTTCTAATTTTATAATTGTGAGAACAAGCCATCAGCCTCCTCAAATATCTAACCTACTCTCTTTTTCTCTCTTTCGTCTTTAGATCATCAGAAACTGGAACGTGAAGCCAGAATCTGTCGTCTACTCAAACACCCCAACATCGGTGAGTTTGTTCAAGTGCACTTAAACTTGCATATTTGCTAATTAGTGCATATAGTAGCCCCCCAAAATATCTGAACATTTAAGCCAGACTTAAAAATGCATGAATAAGATAATTGAATAAGATAATAAAATATCAAACCAAGTGACATTTATTAGAAAGAATGATACAACAAGTACACTTTCAGCAAAATATATAAATTAAAAAATTATAATATATATACTTTATATACAGTGAGGGAAAAATGTATTTGATCCCCTGCTGATATTATACATTTACCCACTGACAAAAAAAATGATCAGTCTATAATTTTAATGGTAGGTTAATTTGAACAGTGAGAGACGGAATAACAACAAAAAAATCCAGAAAAACAAATGTCAAAAATGTTATAAATTGAATTGCATTTTAATGAGGGAAATAAGTATTCAACCCCCTCTCAATCAGAGATGTCTGGCTCCCAGGTGTCTTTTATACAGGTAAATAGTTGAGATTAGGAGCACACTCTTAAAGGGATTGCTCCTAATCTCAGTTTGTTACCTGTATAAAAGACACCTGTTCACAGAAGCAATCAATCAATCAGATTCCAAACTCTCCACCATGGCCAAGACCAAAGATCTGTCCAAGGATGTCAGGGACAAGATTGTAGATCTACACAAGGCTGGAATGGGCTACAAGACCATCGCCAAGCAGCTTAGTGACAACAGTTGGTGCGAATATTCACAAATGGAAGAAGCACAAAAGAACTGTCAATCTCCCTCGGTCTGGGGATCCATGCAAGTTCTCACCATGTGGAGTTGCAATGATCATGAGAACGGTGAGGAATCAGCCCAGAACTACACAGGAGTATCTTGTCAATGATCTCAAGGCAGCTGGGACCACAGTCACCAAGAAAACAATTGTTAACACACTACGCCATGAAGGACTGAAATCCTGCAGCACCCGCAAGGTCCCCCTGCTCAAGAAAACACATGTACAGGCCTGTCTGAAGTTTGCCAATGAACATCTGAGTGATTCAGAGGAGAACTGGGTGAAAGTGTTGTGGTCAGATGAGACCAAAATCGAGCTCTTTGGCATCAACTCAACTCACCGTGTTTGGAGGAGGAGGAATGCTGCCTATGACCCCAAGAACACCATCCCACCATCAAACACGGAGGTGGAAACATTATGCTTTGGGGGTGTTTTTCTGCTAAGGGGACAGGACAACTTCACCGCATCAAAGGGACAATGGATGGGGCATTGAAAATGGGTCATGGATGGGTATTCCAGCATGACAATGACCCAAAACACATGGCCAAGGCAACAAAGGAGTGGCTCAAGAAGAAGCACATTAAGGTCCTGGAGTGGCCTAGCCAGTCTCCAGACCTTAATCCCATAGAAAATCTGTGGAGGGAGCTGAAGGTTCGAGTTGCCAAACATCAGCCATGAAAACTTAATGACTTGGAGAAGATCTGAAAAGAGGAGTGGGACAAAATCCCTCCTGAGATGTGTGCAAACCTGGTGGCCAACTACAAGAAACGTCTGACCTCTGTGAGTGCCAACAAGGGTTTTGCCACCGAATTCTAAGCCATGTTTTGCAGAGGGGTTGAATACTTATTTCCCTCATTAAAATGCAATTCAGTTTATAACATTTTTGACGTGTTTTTCTGGATTTTTTTGTTGTTATTCCGTCTCTCACTGTTCAAATTAACCTTCCATTTAAATTATAGACTGATCATTTGTTTGTCAGTGGGCAAACGTACAATATCAGCAGGGGATCAAATACTTTTTTCCCTCACTGTATATACACCGATCAGCCACAACAATAAAACCACCTGCCTAATATTGTGTAGGTCCCACTTGTGCTGCCAAAACAGTAAAAACCTGCATCTTAGAATAGCATTCTTCTCACCACAATCGTACAGAGCAGTTTTCCGAGTTACTGTGGACTTTGTCAGTTCTAGCCAGCCTGGCCATTCTCTGTTGACCTCTCTCATCAACAAGATGTTTCCGTCCGCTGAACTGCCGCTCACCAGATGTTTTTTGTTTTTGGCTCCATTCAGAGTAAATTTTAAAGACTGTTGTTTGTGAAAATCCTATTAGATCAGCAGTTACAGAAATACTCAAACCAGCCCGTTTGGCACCAACAGTCATGCCACAGTCAATCCATACGATTTTCTAATCCAATCGTGTAGCAGCAGTGCAGTTCATAAAAATCATGCAGATACTGGTCAGGAGCTTCAGTTAATGTTCACATCAACCATCAGAATGTGGAAAAATGTCATCTCAGTGATTTGGACTGTGGCATGATTGTTGGTGCCAAACAAGCTGGTATTTCTGTAAATGCTGATCTCCTGGGATTTTCACTCCGAATAGTCTTTAGAATTTACTCTGAATGGTGCCAAAAACAAAAATATATCCAGTGAGGCCAGTTCTGCAGATGGAAATTGATGAGAGAGGTCAACAGAGAATGGCCAGACTGGTTAGAACTGACAAAGTCTACGGTAACACGGAAAACTGCTCTGTACAATTGTGGTGAGAATAATATCATCTCAGAATGCTATTCTGATATGCAGGTTGGTGCTGTTTTGGAGGCATGAGGGGGACCTAAAGAACATTAGCCAGGTAGTTTAATGTTGTGTGTATGTGTATGTGTGTGTGTGTGTGTGTGTGTGTGTATATATATATATATATATATATATATACACACACACACGCAGTTGAAGTCATTAAAACTTATTTTTTAACCACTCCACAGACTTAATATTAACAATCTATCATTTTGACAAGTCGTTTAGGACATTTACTTGGTTCATGACACAAGTCATTTTGCCAACAATTCTTTACAGACAGATTTTTTCACTTTTAATTGACTATATCATAATTCCAGTGGGTCAGACTTTTACATATACAAAGTTAACTGTGCCTTTCAGCAGCTTGGAGTATTACAGAAAATGATATCAAGTCTTTAGACAATTAGCCAATTAGCTTCTGATAGGAGGTGTACAGAATTGGAGGTGTACCTGTGGATGCATTTTAAGGTCTACCTTCAAACTCAGTGCATCTTTGCTTGTCATCATGGGAAAATCAAAAGAAATAAACCCCAGACCTCGAAAAAACATTGTGGACCTACACAAGTCTGGTTCATCCTAGAGATTAATGTAGTTTTGTGTGAAAAATTCAAATCAATCCCAGAACAATAGCAAAGGACCATGTGAAGATGCTGGATGAAACAGGTAGACAAGTATCTATATCCACAGTAAAATTAGTCCTATATCGACATAACCTGAAAGGTTACTCAGCAAGGAAGAAGCCACTGCTCAAAAACTGCCATAAAAAAGCCAGAATACAGTTTGCAAGTGCACATGGGAACAAAGATCTTACATTTTAAGAAATGTCCTCTGGTCTGATGAAACAAAATAAAAATACAAAAAAAATACTTAAAGAAGTTGCATCTCTTTATTAATTTTAGAAATTTGTCTCCCATTCAAACCACCACCACTTAAATGGTAATATTAATGTTGGTAGTTGACCCCACTAATTGACTGTTCAGTTGCTGGACAACTAGTTGATTAGTCGACCACCCTGGCATTTCTCTAGTTTAGTTGATTTAGATCAATGTATCAGGGTTCCCACTGGAAATATCAGGGAATTTTGATTTACGAGCCTTAAAAAGTATTGGAAACGAATAAAACCTTAAAAGTTATGGAAATTCCTATAGTGAATGTAATGTTTACTTGTTGTGCTCAGCACTTAAATATATACAGTATCATAAATCTCTATAGAATTGTGTCAAATATTTCCCAGTTATCACAAACAATTTGAAGTTATGGAATAGTCATTGGTCAAAATGAAGAGGAACTATCTGTAAATTATATATTGCAAGATATAATATTTACATGACACATCCACTCTCTTAGCACTTGTATTAGGAGCAATATTGCGCTAATAAAGTGCCTGAAGTGGTCTTCTGCTGTTGTAGCCCATCCACCTCAAGGGTCGACGTGTTGAGTATTCTGAGATGCTATTCTGCTCACTACAACTGTACAGAGTGGTTATCTGAGTTACTGTAGCCTTTCTGCCAGCTCAAACCAGTCTGGCCATTCACCAATGACCTCTGTCATCAACAAGGCGTCTCCATTCGCTAATTGGATGTTTTTTGTTTTTGGCTCCATTCGGAGAAAATTCTAGAGACTTGTGTTTTAAAATCCCAGGAGATCAGCAGTTACAGAAATACTCAAGCCGGCCTGTTTGGCATCAACAATTATGCCACAGTCGAAATCACTGAGATCACATTTTTTTAATTGAAGCTCCTGACCCATATCTGCATGATTTTATGCATTGGACTGCTGCCACAAGATTGGCTGGTTAGATAATCGCGTTAATATGTAGGTGTACAGGTGTTCCTTGTAAAGTGATCTGTTAGTGTATGTACATACTGCATTTGTATAACGACAATATACAGTAAAGACAAGCAGACATTATTATGCTTTAAAGGGGTAATGACTTGACCTTTTAATTATTTTAATATTTTCCTTGTGGTTCACTTATTAGTAAAGTTTTTTTGCACAAAAAACAGTCATACTGTATACTTGTAAAATATGATAATTTTCCACCCTCATTCTGATCCTCTCAGAAAAGCTCAATTTTGGTGCAGCTTCTCCTTTCAGACTTGAGAGTAAACACCCACTGTAATCACTAGCTCATTGGTCTGCTGACCTGCTCTCTCTTCTTGCCATCTAGCTGTTCACTGCTAATGGCTGGGGATATGGAATTGATTAAAGGTAAAGTAGGTTTAATGTGGTGTTGTGGAGGCAGTCGGATGCAAATGTCTACCACAGACTGACATCACAATGTGGAGGAAGTAGAGAACGAGTTGTTTTGTCAGCTTGATTTCGAGAAATGATCTTTTTACAGTGATTAGTACGTTTTGAGTTCTGAAACTTGTGAAAATGTGAATCTTCATTTCATGACCCCTTTAAAATGACTGTGTGTATTTAGATATTATACATTTCTATAAAGAGACTGAAGGCAGAGTCGAGATGATGGCAATGGAAAGAGAATGAAAAAGAAGGCAGATATACCTTAGAGGGCATAACGACTAAAAAAGAGAAAATAGAGCAAAGAACAGTGGCCATTGAGAGGGGGGGCTATAGTGACGAGCAGAAAGAGGTGAATGTAGAGGGGTGGATTGAGCCGCATAGAGAGATGGAGAGAATAAAGAGCGGAGCTCTATAAATAACTGTTGAGGTGGGTGATGCTGGTGGGCAGCAGTTCAGCCCAAATACCATCATTATCAGCATTGAGCCGTGGAACACAGCAAAAGAAGAGGAGAGATTGAAAGGATATGATGGAGGACAACCAGAAATGAAGGAAGACATACCTGACATTTTTTGGATGCTTAAGGCACGCTGAGATCTAGCGATAGACTGACAAATTGACCAGGTTGATGAGAATAATTTACTCTTCCTAATTTAATTCTAAAACCAGTTTGTCTTAAGGTCCCACATCCACACAAATACATTTTAGTTCGAAAATGCATTGATTTCACTACATTTACACCTCTCATCCACACTGGAAAAGTGTTTTCCTTCACCGAAAATGGATCCGTGCATACTTTGTAAAACAATGATATTAGGAAACTGAAAACGAATTTGAAAGGGGGTGGGTGCTATTACTAACTTCAAAATGACAAAAAAAGCAACATGAAAGTATCATTAAAGTATTTCATATAACCCATGTGCTATATTCAAGTCATTTTAAACCATTCAAAATCATTTTGTGTGATGAATAGGCTGAACTTTAAGCCATAGGTTTTGTTTTGAGAACTACAGATTATCAGTGAATAACATCTTACAGTACAGCAAATGATTTTTCTGTGAAGAGACAGTATGTAGCATTTAAAAACAAACATGGTACCTTTAGATGAGTCATGCCAGGTTTGGCGTAAATTAACTCTATCTTTATTGTTTTTTGTGTTGTTTCGCCAAACCTGGCCAGGATATTCTTTATGCTTTCACCTTTTGTGTTCCACGGAAGTCATGGGGGTTTAGAATGACATGAAGGCCTGTAAATGTTGGCAAAATGTAGATTTTATTTTATTATTTTTTTACAATTTGAGTGAACGTTATGTAAAATAAAGTTTCATTTTAGCAATTTTATGTACATTTCATATGCTGTTTTTAAAATTGTAGTGATTGACTGTGATATGTTTTTCTATGGACAATGCTGAAATCACATACTGGCCATTGGCCACACTTGAAGATACGTATAGTCAAACTGGCTTGATTTCAAAATGGTTTTTAAATTCTATGTACATTGGCAAAAAAAGTATGTGAAATTACCTAAATTTATGTATAAATTTCTCTTAACTGGTTTGATCTTAGTTACTATAATGAACAAACACATTCTGTTTATCTAATAACACACTAATTATTGTTGTGTTCTTGTACATACTGAATAAATCATTCAAACAGAAGTATGTGAACCCCTAGGCTAATGACGTCAACAAAAGCTAATTAGAGTCAGGTGTTTGCAAACCTGGCCTACATTTAATTAAATGAGATTGGAGGTGTGGGTTAGAACTACTATTTTATTTGATAAACAGTTTGCTTTTCACTGGAAGCATCTGCTGACGTGGAACATGCTTCACAAAAAATACAATCTCAGAAGACCTATGATCAAGAATTTTTGCTTTGCATAAAGCTGATAAGGGTTACAAAGTGATCTCGAAGAGCTGTCCACAGTTAGACAAATTGTATATAAAAGACTATTTAGTAACTCTTCCTAGAAGTGACCGTCCAGCCAAGATGACTCAAAAGGCACACTGCAGAATGCTCAATGAGGTAAAAAAGAATCCTAGAGTAAAGGAATCTTGAAGGAATTATTGGACCTAGTTAATATCTCTGTTCATGAGTCTATACTATATGGAAAACATTGGAAACATCTGCATGGAAAACAGGCATGGTGTCTATGCCAGGACACCATGAAGGAAGCCATTGCTTTCCAACAAAAACATTGCTGCATGCCTGAAGTTTGCCAAAGACCACCTTAACACTCCACAATGCTTCTGGGAAAATGTTTTGTGGACTGATGAAACTAAGGTTTAATTTTTTTGAGGAACACGCAGCACTGCATATGCCATTAAAAGAGCACCGCATACCGACATGAAAACATTATCCCAGCTGTGAAGTATGGTGGAGGGAACATCATGATTTGTGGCTGCTTTGCCTCTTTGAACAGCTTGCCATCATTGAGGGAAAAATTAATTCCCAAATGTATCAAGATTACCTACAAGATAAGTTGGGTGATACAGCAGGTCAATGACCCTAAACATCAAAGTAAATCCACTACAGAATGATTAAAAAAAAAACAAGAAAATCCTCCTTTTGGAGTTGCCCAGTCAGACCCCCAGACTTTAACCCAATATAGATGATGTGGAATGACCTAAAGAGAGACGTTCACACCAGACATCCTAAGAATATAGTTGACCTGAAGCAGATCTGTAAGGAAGAACTGTCTAAAATTCCTTATGATCGTTGTGCAGGTCTAATCCACGGCAACCGGAAAAGCTTTGTTGAGGTTATTACTGCCAAAGGTGGATCGACCAGTCATTAAATCCGAGGGTTCACTTACTTTTTTCAAAGCACTGTGAATGCACATTTTACGACCAGTTAATGCAGAAAACCAGCTAATTCCACATTTACATACTTTTTCTTGCCACTGTGCGTGGGTGTGTGTGGGTGCGTGTGTGTGTGAATTGGCATTGTGTTACCTTCCTGGTGTCTGGATATCAGCATTGCCCATTGGAAAAACCCATAATGGTCAACCGCTACCGAAATCAGACTCAAATCAGCACCCGCTTAACTTTCAGACATTCATTTTACAAGCTACAGCATTTGTTTTTTCCTGACAACTTGTTCCAATAGCTGGCATCATCCGGTGACACCTTAAAGTGCTGTCCCACTTTGACCCCAACTTCACACCCAATTCTAGTCTCTCTCTATGTCTCACATTCTCCCCTCTCTATTTTTAACTCTCCCTGCATCTTTCCATTCGATGTGCTTTCTTATTTTCACTCCAAACCCGGTGATGTTGCTCCTCTCCTGCTCCATTATCACCTGTATCTGCCTCTCTCTCTTTCACTTTCCCTCCTGTCTACTCTCCTCAAGTGGACAGCTTTTCATGTTTTCTGCTTGGGCTGCCCATAAGTGCTGAACAAAAGAGCCAATGAAGAAAGGGACAAAGAGAGAGAGAAAGTCTAAAAGGTTATAGAGGAGAGAGGACTGAGTGCTCATTGCTGCTGGCGTATTTGACAACCACTAATGTGTATCTTTCTCTCTCTTTCTCGGCTAGTCTTGCATTTCTGACTGGCTGTGTGTTTGTAGTATGTAATCCAGCAGCATTAAACACTACATGAGGTTAAAATCTACCCTATTTACTCTTAATAAATGGTACAGACCCACTTTATATTAGGTGGCCTTAGCTACTATGTACTTAACCATTTGATACAATGTACTTATTATGTACATATATTTTGTTGCATTGTAATTTAAGTTGTAATTGAAAGTGCTTGCATATAATTACAATAATAGTTACGCTGTTAATTCTAACCCCTAATCCTAACCATACCCTTACTCCGAAACCTACCTGTACTGCAACCTCAGTAGCAGTAAATGTGGGAATTTTGCAGAACAAAATGTAGCTACACAGTAGATACATTGTCTTACATGTATGTAATGTTAGTACATAGTAGTTAAGACACAAGTCCTGACTAGGTGTGACAAGTCATTTTTCTGTTCACACAAAGTGAAAATGCTGCATAAAGCGACACAATAACAGCCACTTATGGCTCTGCAATATAGCTAAAACAAGTATATTTTTATATATTTGTTTGCCTTTTTTATAAAAACATTTTTTTGATTCATATGTACATGACAAAGAAAAACCCAACACATGTACAAGGAATCAACATTTTACATGCAAACACCACTAATACAATCCCACCCTGACCCCCAACAAACACCCCTGTGGTCCCACCTAATAACACACACACAACCCAAAAAAACAACAAAAAAACTATTCTAATAAAAAAATTATAATTAACATGCATAATTAAACTACACTCTCCACATCTCCTCCCCAAGAGTCCCCCCAAAAAACTAAATAATTGCCAATTTTTTTTTAACAAATAATTCCCTAAACCCCAGCCTTCTTCTTACCACTTCCTCATTTTTTACATCTTTTACATCTAGCTGTATCAGGGAAATTGGATGGTAACCATTGCACTCACTTGGATCTTTGTCCTTTCTAAGAATCAGACTGATCTGGGCTTTTGTCATGGTTGGCGTAAGCTTTCCATTCTTTAATGATTCTGTATAAACTTCTAAAAATAGTGGAACCAATTCTGTAGCATAAGAACTAAAAAAAAAAATCAGTGGCAAAACCATCTGGCCCTGGAGCCTTGCCTGTAGGTAAGGCCTTAATTACCTTGTCAAACTCCTCCAAAGTTATCTCAGAATCAAGATATTTTTTTTGCTCAGTTGTCAATTTATGGAGTCCTAATGGTTCCACAAATTTTCTAAGAGCTTCATCAGTAGACAAAGATGTGGAACTATAGAGATCAAGATAGAACTCTTTAAAGACATTATTAATATCAATGGCAGCGGTAAACATTTCACCACCAGCAGATTTATCTGAGGGAATGGTAGAAAAAGACACTCTGCTTTTATATATCTAGCCAAAAGCTACCCCCGACTCAAAGTATGACTGTCTTGCCCTGAATAACCAAATCTCCACTTTCCACAACAAAATAGTAGTATATCTGTATTTCATTCGGGTCAATTCTCTGAGGCCATCAGACAACATTTGGCACTTCAGCTCTGCCTCTGCACTTTTAATATTCCCTTCCAACTCCACATGTTCTCGTGCTTTGGATTGTTTTGATAAATGAGGCATTTTGTATGATCCGACCCCTAAGAACCGCCTTTTGTGCCTCCCGAGCCACACCCACAGAAGATACTGTGGACCAGTTTGTCTCCATATAAACAATGATTTCAGTCTTTACATTTTTTTGGAGAACAGGATTTTGCAACAGGAATACATTAAAGTATTATTTATTTTTCTCCATATGTGGCAACTTCTATAAATTCACCAGGGCTTGATCTGAGACCAAGAGTTTTCAAATTGAGCAATCAACAACAGATGAAATAAGGGACTGATCTTATGGACTGATGAAAAAAAATGTATAGGCCCTACCAGATGGGTTCAAAATCAGCAAATATCTGCAAGACCAAGATTTTTACACATACTGTGAAGCATCAATGTTGCTCTAGGGGGCTTACACACTTTTGCTTCACTGTGATCAAGGACTGAGTCCATCAAAAGATTAAAGTCTCTTCCCAATATTATATCATGAGGGATGCCAGTGGCTTGCAACATCCCTCAAGATCATTAAAAAAGCCCTAACCATCAACGTTAGGCGCATTAATATTAGCCAAAACTAACCTTTGCCCCTGAATTTCTGTTAAAACAATAATGATTTGTTTCTCAACATCTGCTACTCTTGTAACCAACTCGAATCTCACCAGATTATAACATGAAAATAATAAAAAAAACTAGCAAAGTGCGCAGAGCTCGTCGCTCACATGTCTGCTCCTCACATAGCATTACGTGACCTCTATTTGTCAGCCTTTTAATAATGAAAATATATATATTTTTTCTCTTAAATTTCTTTATTTTGGGAACCATCAAACTGTTAATTCTTAAAGTATGCTGGTGTTGCAATCCAACTTTATGTTGCTCTGTGAGGATTATTTCAAAATCTCTGCAATTTGGTATTTTGTTTTGAGGCTGGTTGTAATCAGGATCATCTACTGTAAGTGAGGACAACTGATGCACCGATACCACTTTTTCTCTCCCGATCCAATTTCCATATCTGAACTCTTGGTATCGGCCAATACCGAGATTGTTTACAAATACAGACTTGTTTTTTTCTTAATCATTTTAGAATTTCTATCTATATACATCAATGTGTGGAACTAATTGGGGGTACTCTTTTATATTTTAAGAAACACAAACTTAAGCATGAATACATATGCCTCTAAAAAGGATACGTTTTAAGTCAATACCCCTAGGTATATAGTTGTTTTCTTCTGTGCTTTTTTCTTTTCTTTTACTCATTTCTGTTTGATTTTCTCACATTTGTTATGTGAACTGCTTTGATTAAATACATTTAAAAAAGAGACACAAACCTCACATTTTTATTATTTCAATATAAATGTGTAGCCTATTAAAAACTTAGCTATTGTTAACTAGTCTACTGAATAACGCAGCAGCAAAATTAACAGTAATTCCAGTGAAAGTTTTCAGTACAGAAAGCCAGTTCTTTTTTCTTTTTCTTTTTTGTTAATTTTTCAATCACACGATTGAAATTTAAATAAAAATGTAAAATTTATTATAACATAATCTGCACTCACAGTCTTCCTGAAGGCATAAATATTACACCATGTGTACAAAGATTAGAGTTTGTAATGTGTGTTTTGTTGTTTAATGTCCATTACATGCTGTTAATTTATCACTTCATTTTGGTTTATTGCAGTATTAAAGCTGTCAAAGTTCATTATTCTCTCTCTGTTAGCGATTCATCAGAATTGCCGTAAATACTCATATAAATGGACACCATTCAATTTAAGCATTGTCATTTACACCAATGAGCAAAAAAATTATGACCTCACTGGTGAAGCGAATAATGTTGAGCATTTACTAACAAGGCCACATGTCAAGGTCTGGGTAGATTAGATGGCAAGCGAAAAACAGTTCTCGTAGTCAGCATGTTGAATGCAGGAGAAATGGGCCGGAGTAAAGACCGTAGGAAATTTGACAAGGGCCAAATTGTTATGGCCATATGACCGGTTCAGAGCACCTATGAAACAGCAAGGCTTGTGGGGTGCTCTCGGTCAGCAGTGGCGAGTACCTACTGACAGTGGTCTGAGGAGGGACAAACCACAAACCGGTGACAGGGTGTTAGGCGCCCAAGGCTCATCGATGCACAAGGGCAATGAAGGCTATCCCGTCTGGTCGTAACCGACAGAAGGTCTACTGTGGCACGAGTCACAGAACTTTTTTATGATAGGTATGGGAGGAATGTGTCACAACGTACAGTGCATTGCACCCTGCTTCATACAGGGCTGCGTAGCTGCAGACCGGTCAGATTGCCCATGATGACCCCTGCCACCGTCGAAAGCACATCCAATGGGCACACAAGCGTTTGAAGTAGACCTTGGAGCAGTGGAAGAAGGTTGTCTGGACTGATGAGTCCCTTTTTCTTTTACATCAAGTGTATGGCCGTGTACATGTGCACCGTTTTCCTGGGAAAGTGATGGCACCAGGATGCACTGTGGGAAGACGACAAGCCAGTGGAGGGAGTGTGATGCTCTGGGGAATGTTCTGCTGTGAATCCCTAGGTCTGGCCATTCATTTAAATGTCAATTTGACACGTTTCACCTACCTAAACATCGTTGCTGACCAGGTACACCCCTTCATGGCTATGGTATTCATTGATGATAGTGGTCTCTTTCAGCAGGATAATGCGCCCTGCCACACCGCACACATTGTTCTGGAATGGTTTGAGGAACATAATGAAGTGTTCAGGTGTTGCTTTGGCCTCCAAATTCTCCAGATCTCAATCTGATTTAGCGTCTATGGGATGTGCTGGACCAACAAGTCCGATCCACGGCAGCTCCACCTCGCAACTTTCATGTCTTAAAGGAGTTGCTGCTAATGTCTTGGTGCCAGATACTCCAAGGTCTTGTAGAGTCAATGCCTCGGTGGGTCAGTGCTGTTTTGGCAGTGCGCGGAGGACCAACAGCATATTAGGCAGGTGGTCATAATGTTTTGGCTCATTAGTCTATTTCAGCATGCATTTGTTATGTAGGAACATTTCTGGTTCATGCTACATCTGTCAAACCTAAAATTGCAGCAAATAAGAGTTGGTCAAATTGTCAAGTCCAAAATCCAAGCTTTTAAATTACACCTATTATTCAGATGAGTAGCTTTTAATAGTTAAACAAGATTAAAAATGAAAACTAAAAAAAGAAAATAAAAAATTATTGGTTATCATTATCAGCCACGATGAGCTGTGAATTATCGATTATCAGTATCGGCTTATAAATACCAAATCGGTGCATTCCTAATTGTAGTCAAACAATAGCAAGAAATAAAAGTAGAAATTTAATTTAAAATTATGTAACAAAGGCCACTCGGGTGCTTGAAAAAAATATTAATGTTTAAGTGTGTAATTTCTGTGCCACTAGTGACACCAAATTGAAAAATAAAATTAAAAATGATGACTGATTTTAAACCGTTTTCTTGACCAGTCCCCATGTCAAAAATTGGTTGAACAAACAAATAGTTCTGCCCCAAACTCACGCCATTGGTTGAGTCAATGTTGCTTTGTCTGGCTGGTCGGGATGCACAGGCAAACAGCAATGATTTGATAGCATCACAGTTTTTACCATTTTAATTATGTTGTATGTTTGCTTTAACTTACAAATATTACACACATCACTTTTAT
The DNA here is from genome assembly GCA_032164185.1 of Moxostoma hubbsi. NCBI lineage: Eukaryota > Metazoa > Chordata > Actinopteri > Cypriniformes > Catostomidae > Moxostoma > Moxostoma hubbsi. The sequence goes on from JAVLUX010000035.1 coordinate 9,697,020, forward strand.
CCAATAATATCACAGCCTTACAGGTGTCCATTCAGTCAAATACGAGTGGATAAAATCAAGCCTGCCCTACAGTATTTCTGCTGTATTTTTGTTTTCTCTTGCAAATACTTGCATTACAGATGTCAAATGCACTGCAAATGCCCTTTCATGTTGTCTTTAACCTCAGACTGAATGTTAATTAAACTCATGCTTCTGTAATTACTGGCATTACAGTGGCTCATGTTTGCAATACCAATGTCAACATGCCATGGCCCTGCTTGTCAAACAGTCATTCACAGGATTATTGACCCACTGCATTACTTTAATAACGTAGGAGTAATTGAACTAATATATACATATTTTCCCCACATCAGATTTGCCTGAATCCCTCTTATTTACTCTTACTCACTCTTTTTCTTCCTCCCTAATTCAGCCTGAAGTTGCTATGTTGCTCCTTACTCTCAGAAGGCTTCTGCTATTCTGGGCTGTGTTTACTTAACTCTCTCTCTCTCTCTCTCTCTCTCTCTCTCTCTCTCTCTCTCTCTCTCTCTCTCTCTCTCTCTCTCTCTCTCCAGTCATTTGATAGTCTTTTTGTTATCTCATTTTATCCATATGCTCATTATGGTTATCTTAAGTCTGTGCACCTGCTTTGTAATTGTCAGCGTTACATCACAATAATACTGTGTAATTGGACGTATGCTGTATGTTCCCATCAGATGTTGTTATGAATGCTGTGTGACGGAGCGACAAATGCTCAGGAAGAACTCCTTACATTATTAAAGCTGTAATGTGTATTTTTTTGTCAAGTACTCAACTGATGTAGTTAACCAATGTTAAAGACAACCTTGTTGTAAGCAAAGTGTTATCAAATTGTTACCAAAAAAGTATATTTCAACTGTAAAAATAAAATAAATAAAATATTTTCTTTTATAACACATATTTTTGTGTTGTAGTTGTTTAATGCTGATTTTCCTGCTGTCTTTCCAACCAGTTCGGCTCCATGAAAGTATCTCAGAAGAGGGTTTCCATTACCTGGTCTTTGACCTGTGAGTATGGCTGAACACACACACACACACACACACACACACACACACACACACACACACACACACACACACACACACACACACACACACACACTCAACAGTGTATGCTGATTTGTAACTTTATACTTGATAATGATATCTATAGTTTCCATATTCAGGTGAATTTGATTTTCAATAGTTCCAGGGTTGGTCTCTGCTTTGCAGTTTAAAAAAAATAAAATTCTATCCCTTTTTCTCCCCAATTTGGCATATTTAATTCCCACTACTTAGTAGGTCCTCATGGTGGCAATGCTACTCACCTAAATCCGGGTGGTGGAGGACAAATCTCAGTTACTTCTCATTCTGAGACAGTCCATCCTTGTATCTTATCACGTTGCTCGTTGTGCATGACACCGCGGAGACACACAGCATGTGGAGACTCATGCTACTTTCTGTGATACACGCACAAATTACCATGTGCCCCACTGAGAGCGAGAACCACTCATTGCAACCACGTGGAGGTTATCTCATGTGACTCTACCCTCCCTAGTAACGGGGACAATTTGGTTGCTTAGGGAACCTGACTGGAGTCACTCAGCACACCCTGGATTCGAACGTGCGACTCCAGGGGTAGTAGTTAGCGTCAGTACTCGCTGAGCTACCCAGGCCCCACTTTTTGCAGTTTTTAAACACAAACACATTTTACTCCAGTGAATCATGTCATGACTCCAGTCCTGCTGGCAGAGAAATTCAGCTGAAATATGTTTAGACAAGAACATCTCGTACGCACCATCCCTGGTGTCAAAATATATCCTTCAATTTGATGGGATCTGCCAGAAAGAATTGATGGTTAGACATTTCTGGTTGCCACTGAATGCGATTTAGTGCCGTGTCTGTGATTGTGGCCTGGTTTTAAGCAGAGTCCACTTCACTTTAATTTTTCCAGGCCTTATTGTGGAGCTTGATTTATCTGGAGCAAAGGATCATTTCCTAATATTACATTCCTGTTATTTGTCTCGTACACACCTTGGTGGCAGCACTGAACTGCACACCACCATCACATGGCAGAATGTGCAACATTTATTAACAGCATTTATTAATCTTGATTAATGTTAATTAAAAACACAATTATTTATTGTTAATTCATGTTTGTTCATGTTGAATTATTAACTAATAAGTAAATGAATAAATTAACATGAACCAATATTAACAAATGCTGTAAAGGTATTGTTCATTTTTATATCTGTTAACAAGTGTAGTTAACTAATGTTAACAAATGGAATGTAAAGTGCCTTTTTATCACAATATTCTCAAAATTATGGTCAATCATGGTATATACAGATGAGCCAAAACATTATGACCACCTGCCTAATATGCTGTTGGTCCTCCGCATGCGCCAAAACAGTGCCGACCCGCCAAGGCATGGACTCTACAAGACCCCTCAGTGTGACCTGTGGTATCTGGTACCAAGACATTAGCAGCAGATCCTTCAAGTCCTATAAGTTGCGAGGTGGAGCCACCGTGGATTGGACTTGTTGGTCCAACACATCACACAGATGCTCAATCGGATTGAGATCTGGGGAATTTGGAGGCCAGGGCAACACCTTGAACTCTTTATCATGTTCCTCAAACTATTCTTGAACAGTGTGTGCAGTGTGACAGGGCGCATTGTCCTGCTGAAAGAGGTCACTGTCATCAGGGTATACCATTGACATGAAGGGCTGTACCTGGTCTGCAATTAATTGTAGGTTGGTGGCATGTGTCAAATTGACGTCCACATGAATGGTCGGACCCAGGTTTTTTTTTGCAGAACATTGCCCAGAGCATCACACTACCTCTTGTCATCTTTCCACAGTTGCATCCTGGTGCCATTACTTTCCCAGGTAAATGGGCATCCACGTGATTTAAAAAAACTCAACTGGACTCATTGATCCAGATGACCTTTTTCCACTGCTCCAAGGTCCTGTTCCAATGCTCGTGTGCCCATCGTAGGCACTTTCTACGGTGGGCAGGGGTCATCATGGGCACTCTGACTGGTCTGCAGCTATGCAGCAGGGTGCAATGCACTGTACGTTGTGACACATTCCTCCCGTAACCATCATAATACATTTCTGTGACGTGCCACAGTAGACCTTCTGTTTGTTCGGACCAGGCGAGAAAGCCTTTGTTTCCCTCGTGCATCGATGAACCTTGGGAACCCAACACCCTATTGTCAGTTTGTGGTTTGTCCCTCCTCGGACCACTGTTGGTAGAGACTCATTACTGCTGGCCGGGAGCACCCCTAGAAGCTTTGCCGTTTCAGAGTTGCTCTGACCCAGTCATCTGGCCATAACAATTTGGGCCTTGTCAAAGTCACTCAGATTTTTTCTCTGGCAGGTTTCCCCTGCATTCATCATGCTGACTACAAGAACTGATTGTTCGCTTACTGTCTAATCTTCCCAGACTTTGACATGTGGCCTTGTACGTAAATGATCAACGTTATTTGCTTCACCTGTGAGTGGTCATAATGTTTTATCTTATCAGTGTGTATCATAATGTACCCATTTTATGGATAAGTGACTCAAAAACTACAGAATAAAAAAAAACAAACCTTTTGACTAGAAACATTGTCAAAAGGTTGGCCTTTCACTCGTAGGAATAATTTAGCAGCATTGCGTGTAATGTTGTTTACATGAGTGTCAAATGTTGCTTTGCCTCCTGCTGCTGGTCAAATTATCCCCAAATATTGTGCAGTCTGCTTTCTCATCCCTTGTTCCGCTATTTTTTTTTCTCTTTCTCTCTCCCTTTCCGCAGTGTAACTGGAGGGGAGCTGTTCGAGGACATCGTCGCCAGAGAGTATTACAGTGAAGCTGATGCAAGGTGGGCTCTCCAATTTACTGTTGCTGTGGTTACTCTGCTGCAGCCTGCAGTGAGCAGGTCACACACACACACACACACACACACACACACCTGATTCAAAAAGCACAGGAGGAGGATCCCTTTTGTGCAGAAAAACCGAGAGTCTTTAACGATGGTGGAGTTTGCAGAAGTTTGCACAAAATTTATTTATTTAGCCGCTATTTATTTTCCCCTTTTGACCCTTTCTCACTCCCCTCCATTATCTGTACTCTCTCTACTATTTTTTACTACCCAGCTGAAAAAAACGCTAACACTAGGCTAAACTGGTTTGCTGGTCTTAGCTGGTTTAAGCTTGTTTTAGCTGGTTTTAACTGTTTAAGATGGTCTCCCCAGAATGGCCAGTATGGTTTAGCCGCTCTCCTAGCCTGGCCAAGCTCGTGCACAGCTGAAAAGATTGTCACATCACAAGACTATTTAAATAAACCTTTAAAAACTACTAAAGGGTGATTTAAAAAAAAACTAAGTATTTTTTTTCTTTTCTTTTTTATAAAACAAGCCAAAGAAATGGTGAGCAGTCACAGCACATACTACATTAATGTATAAAAAAATAACCTATTTAACCTAAAATCCTGATATATATATATTAAGTAGAAGTTTAGGGTTTTGTTACATTTATAAGGAATGTTCTGGGTTCTGTACAAGTGAAGCTCAATCAACAGTATTTGAAGCATTTAATATTGAATACCACAGAAAATAATATTGACTTGTCCCTCATTGGGCTGGTCAATACCCTTTTGGGAAAATACATTATTATAATCTCATTTAAGCAAAAAAACATTGTGGCCTTTATGAAAAACTTTTATTCAAAAGTTTTGTAAAACACTTTGCTTTGTGACATCATTATCCACTCCATAAAGACATGTTTTTAATTTGCAGGTCATGGAATTAAACAAAAGTTTTTATTTATAACATTTTTATATTTTTTTTATTTTTATTTATTTATTTATTATTTTCATTAAAATGATGGTGCGCATAGCCGCTATTAAACCTGTTTGAAGACGGTAATTTTTTCAGTTTCATTTGTTAATGGAAGTGCCACAGAGATTACATAGTTTATCTTTTAACTGTGTCGTAAGGAGCCATCTGTGAGTGTGAGGAGTCTCTGAGTTACAGCCCTAGGCATCCAACACCTTCAAGCAGTTGGAGGTGTTTTAATGGGCACTAATGGGAGTTCATGGTAAATTTGCTTTACAGGAACTGCTTTATGTCATTTTTAGGCTTTGATATTGCAAAAGAGAGGCAGACCAAGAAACATAGGTGTGCATTTGTAAGAAAAATGAGAAAGAAGAGGGCATTTTAGAAAGTGATTAACTGTCTATATGAGTTAGTCTGTTTGAGAGAGAGAAAAAAACAGGTCTTTGTGCCATTCGTCCTTTTGTAACATTAATATATAAACATCCTTTCCCCCCCATCTCGCTCTCTCACTTTCTTAATTCTAAGTCTACACTTCTCAAATTCCATTTCGATTAAATTTACTATATAACCATTATTAAGTTATCTGTCAGTTTGCAAAAGCCTTGTCAACTGTGGAGGAATAGAAATGCATTTCACACAATCATACTCTTGCTAGCATCTGTGCCATTTCCCCAGAGCAAATTCAATAAAGATCTCAGTGTTCATGCATTATTTCACGAAACATTCTTTACCATTAAAGAGTTTAATATTGAGTATCCAAAGCTGTTCTCAAATGGTGCACCAAAAATGGCTTGCGGGTCTGTTTTTAATATTTTTTTCCCCCTTCTGTTTTAGACCCAATGCAAAATGTTAAGAAATAGGCTTATCAACTTATCAAGAGAGGAGAAATCGCTAAAATGCTTTCCACATATTTTGTTCTTGATGTCTCCCACTCCGGTTGATTTGTCCTGGTCAGGCCTCTCCTTCAACATTCTGTTATAGGATTACAGCTTTAAGAGGGATGAGATATTGTGTGTACTTGTCTGCGTGCAAGGTGCTTTAGCAAGAGTAATGCCCACCCCAGCTATCCCAGAGTCCCCTGCTCAGCTCACCTTATGTGCCTCACTAACCTTACACATACCTCCTGACCTCAGTTCTGTCAGTTGAACTAACAGTACGTTAATTTAAAGCATCAATCATCTAGTCACAGCATTTTATTTAATTGCTTAGTTTAATTGTCCAGAAAAGGGCTGTTGATTAACTGTACTGTAATCAATTTCAAGGGTTTATTTTAATTAGTGGATTGAAATGACAGGCTTACAATTTGTTTCCTATTTTATTCTACATATACAGTTAAAGTCAGAAGTTCACATACACTTAGGTTGAAGTCATGCATTATACGAGTAATTTTTCCAACAATTGTTTACAGACAGATTGTTTAATTTTTAATTGACTATATTTCAATTCCAGTGGGTCAGAAGTTTACATACACTAAGTTAACTGTGCCTTTAAGCAGCTTGGAAAATTCCAGAAAATTATGTCAAGCCTTTACACAATTAGCCAGTTAGCTTCTGATTGGATGTGTTCCGAATTGGAGTATGTACTTTGGATATATTTTAAGGCCTACCTTCAAACTCGGTGCCTCTTTGCTTGACATCATGGGAAAATCAAAAGAAATCAGCCTAAAAAAAAAAATGTGGACCACCACATGTCTGGTTAATCCTTGGGAGCAATTTCCAAATGCCTGAAGTTAGCACGTTCATCTGTACAAACAATAGTATAAACACAACAAAGCCACGCAGCCATCATACCGCTCAGGAAGGAGACACATTATGTCTAGTTTGGTGTGTAGTTTGGTGTGAAAAGTGCAAATTAATCCCAGAGCAACAGCAAAGGACCTTGTGTAGATGCTGGAGGAAATGGGTAGACAAGTATCTATATCCACAGTAAAATAAGTCCTATATCGACATAACCTGAAAGGCTGCTCAGCAATGAAGAAGCCACTGCTCCAAAACTGCCCTAAAAAAGCCAGACTACAGTTTGCAAGTGCACATGGGGGCAAATATCTTACGTTTTGGAGAAATGTCTTCTGGTCTGATGAAACAGAAGACATTTAACTGTTTGGTCATAATGACCATCGTTATGTTTGGATGAAAAAGGGTGAGGCTTGCAAGCTGAAGAACACCATTTAAACTTGAAGCATGGGGGTGGCAGCATCATGTTGTTGAGATGATTTGCTGCAGGAGGGACACTGGTGCACTTCACAAAATAGATGACATCATGAGGAAGGAAAATTATGTGGATGTATATTAAAGCAACATCTCAAGATATCAGCCAGGAAGTTAAAGCTCGGTCACAAATGGGTTTCTCAAATGGACAATTATCCCAAGCATACCTCCAGAGTTGTGGAAAAATGGCACAAGGACAATAAAATCAAGGTATTGGAGTGACCATCACAAAGCAGAACTGAAAAAGCATGTGAAAGCAAGGAGGCCTACAAACCTGACTCCAGGAATAATTAAAAACTTATTGTTAGAAGCATGTGGAAGGCTACCCAAAACATTTGCCCCAAGTTAAACAATTTAAAGACAATGCTACCAAATATTAACTAAGTGTATGTAAACTTCTGACCCACTGGGAATGTGATGAAAGAAATAAAAGCTGAAATAAATTATTCTCTTATTTATTTATTTTCTCTTATTTTGATCCTCTTATAATTATTCTGATATTTTGCATTCTTAAAATAAAGTAATTTTTCTAACTGCCCCAAGACAGGGAATGTGTTCTATAATTAAATGTCATGAATCGTAAAAAACTGAGTTTAAATGTATTTGGCTAAGGTGTATGTAAAGTTCTGACTTCATCTGTAGGCCATTATTGTATGTGGGTTATTTTTTACGGAAATACGGAATTCGTACTTGCTTTTAATTCAAAACAGTCAAATGTGTCGTTTTGGGTCAGAAGGCATACAATAACCAATGATTTTTGATACTATTGACATCAACGTTGGTGCAACGTGTATTGAGGGGCTATGTTTAAATGTACAAAAAACATTTAAAAGCTTTAAGGGCTACTAAGAAGGGAATGTTTAATGAAAATTCCTGTTCATTTTGAACCGTTCCTCAACTTACTCCTGTCTATAATTAAATAACTTTTTTGTGACCTTGCACTAACACATTTTTTAATGATTCTGTTTTTCAGCCAGTGTATCAATCAGATCTTGGAGAGTGTCAATCATATTCACCAACATGACATTGTGCACAGAGACCTCAAGGTGAGTGAAAGCCTGTCACCACAACAACCCTGCTCGTGGCTACCGGGTTGCCTCTGAGGGTTTCCATGTCAATGCCCTGCCCCACATAAACACACAGACACTGTCAAAAGGTGTTGGGCAAATGCTTTTGGATTAATATCTGTACTCTTGTTCTTTAAATGTTTATGATAAAGAAATATTCCAGGTTCAGTACAATTAAAATTAATTTTCTGACCTTCAATACAAGTTAAGCTCAGTCGACAGCATTTGTGGCATTGTATTTATTACCACAAAAATTAAGCTTGGCTTGTCCTTCCTTAAAAAAAAAAAAAAAAAAATCTGGGATGCAGTGAGGCACTTACTGCAAAATACACATTGTTTCAAAAGTATAGCGACTAGACATAAACAATATGCATGTTAACATGATTTTAGTGTGATGAAATAACTTATTAGCATTTTCTGTGTAAAGATACGCTACCCATTCTTTATTATATTTTTTAGTCATCAAAACTATGGATTAACATAAATGGAATTATGGGAATTATTGTGTAACTAAAAAAAACTGTTATATTTTAGCATCTTCAAAGTTGTCACCCTTTGCCTAGAATTTGCAGGCATGTACTCTTGAGGTATCACTCTGGGATGTTTTTTAAACCGTTTTGTAGGAGTTCCCATCTATGTTGGGCACTTAGTGGCTGCTTTTCTTTATTATTTGGTCCAAGTCATCAATTTAAAAAAGTTTTTTCTTTGAATTACATTTTGTTTTGTTTGTACTGAAATAAATTAATATGTAGGCACCATTATATTTTTGTCTACAAAACTAATTTCAAACATTTAAGCATACGCCTTTCAGATCAAAAGATTTTTAAGATCATGAGAAAAATTTCAGTCGTATTTTAAAAGTTTTGACCGGTTGTGTACATCCAGTTTTACAACCATTAGGCACTATGACGATGTAATGTCAGCAAATCCTAAAAGGAGTGTAAAAATTACATTTAAACAACTTTAAAGCTCAAATTATACGTGAGTTTTAACAAAAGAACTAATTTAATGATTTTATAAAATTATAAGCTTGACATTTTTTCCTTTTAAACCCTCCAAAAACTGGCCCCATTCACTTCCATTGTAAGTCCCTCAATGTAACTGTGCTTGTTCTGAAGAAAATACGGACGAGTCAGAATAATTTTTTTGGTAATCAACATTGTGCCATAAATGCTGTTGATTGAGCTCAACTTGTATTGAACCCAGAATATTCATTTAATCTCAACTGACCGTATTTGTGGCTTAATATTGATTAACATAAAAAATAATTTTGATTTGTCCCTTGTGGTTACAGTAAGGCACTTGCAATGGAACTAAATGAGGCCAGTTCATTAAAGTTAAAATTAGAGATGTCCCGATACCATTTTTTTAGTACGAGTACCGATATATTCTTTTCTGTATCACAGATACAGAGTTCAATCCTTTTTTCTTTTTTTTTTTTACCTGAACTCCATATCAACAGATTATTTCAATTTTATCAAAATGGTGTTTAAATAAATGTAAATGTAAATTTTTATTAATTTTAAACAATGTTTAAAATGTGTTACTTTTATCAAATAAAGTGCGGTATAACAGAGCATCACGTGTGATGTGAGATATTGCTTAAATATAATAGTTACCATTTATTATTATTAATATTAATAGTAGTAGTAGAATATTACATAACTTTACAGTATTGCTATATTTCTGTCATACTTTTGTCATTTAAATTGAGCTTTTATTTTGGCAGAGCTTTTATTTTGAAGTGTTTCTATGTGATGACGGTAGCTTTTCAGTCTGAAAAAGCTCAGTTTTAAAGATTAAGATTATTAAACTGCAAAAGCCTATTTAATTAAATAAGTATGTACTCCGTATGTGCCTAGTGCTACAAAGTATTTGTGCTCTGTTCACTTTCATCTGCTACAAACAGCGCTTGATGATCATGATGGTGTTTTCCCTATTTGAGCTAAGGAGGAGCTTTAAAAGGTACATGAGGGGCACCCGGCGTTGGCACAACACTGTCTCCACACATTCACTAGTGCTCTGCTTACATTTCAAACGTACTGGACATGCAAATTAAACTATATATTTATCTCATTAAATTGCTGCTTTTGTGGTTAAATAATCTCGCTAGTACATGACGTGATTAGAATTTGTATGCTGATTGTTTACGTAATGACATTTGGACGTCAGATGGTATCGGTTTTGGTATCAGAGCATTTTTATGTGCAGGAGCACATGGTGTGGTATCGGACCTGATTCCAATATCAGTATCGGTATTGGGACATCCCTAGTTAAAATACACACTGTTTAAAAGTAAAGCCACAACATGTAAACATTATATCCGTTAATATGATATTAGTGTGATAAAATCAGGGATTTACTGCCATTCTAGAACGTTCACCAGATACTAATTTTTGCCAGCGTTATGTTTTCACGACAACAAATTTGTAATATTGGATAAAATTGTATATAGGTTATTAAGCAACTGAATCAAACAGAAATCATGTTAACACATACTGCATAATGTTTCCGCCGCCTTTTAAGTATTTGAGTATTTAATGTAATGGACTGTCCCATTCACTTCCATTGTAAGTGCCATTTTTCTCTCTTTTTTTAGTAGTGTGCCAGCTGCTGTTTTCAAAAGGGGTGGAAACATTATCTCTGTTTAAAGTAATATTCGCTGCTTTGAAAATAACTTGCTAGTTAAACAATTCACAATATTACCATATGAATCAAACACTAAATAATAAACACCACTTGCTGCTTCTTGTATTATATCCACACACTCTTTGCCTTTGTGTCTTTTTTTAATGTTTTAAATGAGCATCTATATTTGTTGCCATGGCAATGCCAGTCTTTAATAATGCATACACACAGACACAGTTTTATCATGTCCTCCTATTGTGCTTCAGTCACATACACTGCCCATCCCCAAGCGTATGTGATCACAATGCTGAGCAGCACAAATGTGCCCAGGCTGGTTGCCATAGTGAAGAACGTGATATGACAACTGTTGCTGGTATTGCCTGAGAGACTGAGGCATGTGGGAGGGGTCACCGGGAGTCTCACCGTTCCTCATTTGTAGTCTGTGCGTTGAACGAAGGGCAATGAGAGATTCACACCTATGGGCATACATTTCCATGCATCCTCATAACACCTGAATTTAAATGCTGTACTTGAATTGAAATCTGAGCAATGGAAAGCTTGTGAGCACCAATTAATCAAGCATGTTAAATTGCGTATTTGACTCTCAACTTTTCAGCCTATATTTTACCATTTAAAATCGAGGATGGTGCCTAAACAGGTTTTGTTTTTGAAGCTCCCAGATATTAAAGGAGTAGTTCACCCACAAATGATAATTTGCTCATCCTCATGTTGTTGTCAAACCTGTATGACTTTCTTCTGTTAAATACAAAATTAGATGTTAGGCCGAATATAACAATAACAGGGCAAAGGTCACTTTCAATCCTGTAAAATCCTTCGTTTGAATGTTTTGAGACGAATGGAGATGTGAGTGCTTTGTTAAATGTATCCTCTGGATTCCTCCTCAGCCGGAGAACTTGCTGTTGGCCAGTAAGATGAAAGGAGCAGCGGTGAAACTGGCTGATTTTGGGCTGGCCATCGAGGTGCAGGGAGACCAGCAGGCCTGGTTTGGTAAACACCTTTCTGACTATACATCAAAAACATACCCAAACTTGAAGATTTATTCTTGTAAGGACCTCCCAGAGACATATTGCGAACCTGGTTGTCTTATGCATTTTTGAGTAACTATGAGTAAAATAAGGTCTGCGGTAAACATTACATGACGATACATGGTTGTTTTGTTCCACAACATAAATTACACACTTTCATACCTCAAACTTGACAAAACGTCCACGTATTATCAAGTAATGTTTATCACAGACCTTATTTTACTCATAAGTTCAAAAACCCCATATTAAAAACCCATTTGCCAATGCTCTTCCGGGTTTGTCGAGTACTGAACCGCTCTATTCAGTCAATTATAGTTAAATACTACACCATAACCCTACCACTGAAACACTTTTTGACAATTTTCACTTTGAGCTATTTTTGAACTATATTGTATTATGAGTGCTTTCCTGTTCAAAACTCATCTCCAGGATGGTTTCAGGGCATTGACTTCAGAGTGGTTTTGAGTGTTTCTATATGGTTGCCAACATGTTTTCACTGGTTCAAAGGGCATTGCGAGGTGGTTTCTAGGGTATTCTGGGTGGTCGCTACTAGTGTAAATCTTTATGAAAACAAAGGTCAAAAACTAAATTAAAACATGTTCATTAACAATTAAAAAATGAAATTAAACTAAAATTTATTTTCATTACTTCAAAACTACACCAAAAGAAAAAAAAATGTTAATTTTATGTCAGCATAACAAGAAAACCTTTGTTATATATACACACAAATATATCAGTTCATTCTACTTAACTTTTGAATTATTGGCTAAATTAATTGGCTTTAAAGAAAATAATGACTGAGGATTACAAGGATTGAACAGGATCTAAATGTGACCAAAGGGAACACTAATCGCCATAATGGTGACTTTACAAAAAATAACTAATTACAGTTAAAAAACATAAATAATACTAAAAAGAGCTACAATCTCTATAAATTCTTTATAACGACTAATTCAATGCCCCAGTAAGTTCCTTTTGACCAAACACACATGCTTAAATTATTCAAGTGCAAGGGTATTATGGGTGTTTCCCACATCCTCAGTTCCATACTTGATTGTTTGATTTAATAGTACTTAAAATATAAATTTTAGGGATTTTTTTTAGCCAAAGATCTTACAGTATAGGCTCAAGGAACTCTCAATTATTGTTTGACTATATGTCTCACTCTAAGTTCACCTTCTAATTAATATTTTGTGTTGTACATATCAATGCAAATTAAGTAAAGCATAAACATTTATAAATATGTAAGTTTATGAATAAAATATATTTGTTCTCTTACGTTATGGTTGTTGAGCCAACAAATCTTTAAAAAAAAAATTCAGTGTAATTTAAGGCCCTCTTTTGAATAAATCACAGTTTATTTTAGGCAGTATTGGTAAAGTGGGACAGAGAAAAATTATTCTATAGAAAATGTCTCCAAATTATTTGGAATTTTTATATTTTCTCATCTAATTTCACATCATACAGGATCATATGCAACATTTATAAACATCATGTCAACTTTTTCTTTTTTAATCACCTAAAAAATATTTCACTCAAATTAATGTCATTTTATTTACTGTTGCTTTTCCCACAGGTGGTCATGAAATGGGCTGTGCCACACATCTTGATGTAAAATTATCAATTTAAAACATCAAAAAGTGAATTGTTTACTTGCTAAAGATTAGTATTAAGGATTTTTAACCATTTAAGGAAATACATATGAATGCAATAAGGATCAAGCTTACCTGTCCCGTTTTCACCCCATGTTATAAAATTTGAAATATTTACAATATGCCTTATTTAAACATGAAACTGCCAGTAGATAGAGGCAACACAAGACTGCCCTAAGAAACTTAATGACTTTAGACATTTTAAATTATATCAGTAAATGCTTTAGCTTCAGCAGTCATGCAATACTAAAACTAAAATAATATCTAAACTAAAACTAGACAACAATGAGAAAACGAAAGCTTAAAAGACAAAGTATGAAAAAATGAAATGACAAATTGAATATAAAATAGAAATAAAAAATCCTAAACTATAATAACCCTGGTTGTCAAAGTCAAGTCAACCTCAAAGTCCATCAATGTAAGTATTTAGGACCAAATTTTAATTTGTTATATTTTACACCAGGTGGAGCCATTTTTCTCATGTTTAGCCTATGGAGCAAATACATGCTTTTTTCCTATTTTCTGTTTTCTGTATTATAGAGCACTGCAGGCCAATTAAATAAATGATGCAGCTAAAATTGTGAGTGTGTTGGTATGGATGTCAGAGTGTTTTTTTTATGTGTGTATTGAGAAATTTGTGTGTATGTGTGTAAACAACAACAGTGTCCTTGTATAATCAAACAGGCATTTAAAGGGTTAAAATCTTGAAAATTTATGAATATTTAGTAGTTATGATCAGGACTGGTGTTGGTGGAAAATTATTAATATATGATATTATTATGGCAGTTTTTTGATGCAGACATTTTTCTCCTCTATGGACCTTTGAGTAACTTTTTTTATTGATGCACAAGTGTTAAATACTTTTAAAGAGTTTTAACAGTATAACAGTAATAATGATGTTTGCAAATTAGACATTGTTTGACCTATTTATGATTTTTTTTTTTTAATTCTTTATAACATTTATTCTTCTTTATTGGTGTTGGCCGTCCTCACGTGTCAGTTTTTTGTCATGATATATTTAAGGAAGGACCCAAGGACCCAAAAAACGAAATGCAAACAAAAATCTCACGAGGTTGAAATAAAAGCTAAGACAAAAATAGAACTGAAAGCAATCCGACAAGGAAAACCAAACAGGAAACAAAAACTCTCACTATGTAGATAAAACTAAACAAAAGGAACTGAGAACAAACCGCCTGGATAACAGGACAGGATACAAACAACACGACCGGAACTGGAGACTGAACATAACACCACGATCTAACGGGGAAGACAAAGGAGAGAATATAAAGAGGAAGGGAAGATTGAACACAGATTCTGCCAATAATCACAAGCAGCACGAATCAGCGCTGCCATGACAATGCTGATTGCACTGCTGAGCAACACCTGTGGGAAACAGGAGGGAAGGAGGAAAACAAAAGCACATGGACAACCTGAGAGAGGTGGAGGAGTCGGTCACAATGCTGATACATAATGAATAAAACCAGAACGAAATAGCAGGATCATGACAAGCTTTAAGAAGATTTACTATATTTGTGAGGTCGTTTAAAACATTTGGCCCTTTCAAGTATAGCCAAACAAGCACACACACGTGCCGATTCTCTCTCGTAATGTTCTTTCAGTTTATCTTAAAAGGATGTTCGGACATTTTCCACTCCATTACCTCTGGTCTAAATTGGATTGGAATGTCTGTAAAGGCTTATTTGCTGGCCATGCTAAATGGCAATCTTAACCCATTTCATGTTTAGCTTTCACACATATTTCCTGTCTGTGTGTAAAAAGCCCTTTTGCTGCATGTGATAATGTCTTGTCTTTGCTGCATAAATCACTCAGGAGAGCGTCAGACAGGGTTCTCTCGGGCCCTGTGGCCCTCTACTGGCTTCTGTTATTTCTGCTGCTTCAGTAGTTTCAACTGATGAATAGAGGTCTTCAACATTTTTAAAACCAAGTGCTACTTGGTGATTACGGAGATGGGGGGAAAGCAGGGACCCCCTGTTATGTATTGTATAATTTTGATTTGCTTAATGCAAAAATAAAATGAAGAGAAAAAAAGTGTTGCATTTTTAAGCCTGGCCTTTAATAACATTAATATAGTACAATTTGAATGCATTTACAAGGTTGCCATTTGTCCTGGAAATCCTGGAATTTTAAAATGTAGTTTTGCAGTCATGGAAAATTGAAAAAAATGCATAAAAGTCCTGGAAAATAATTATTTGTCCTGGAAAATATTTTAGTATGATACGACTATGTCGCTAACAATGATTTTGCTACATGTACCAAAACATGGTAACGATCAGGATTTGGGATAGGTGGAAAAATACACAAATTCCTATCATTTTGTCTTTGCCGGCGGCTGTGCATTGTGAAAATATCAATGGTTGACTCTCATGAACGAAGCCCTGTACCATACATTCTGTGCTCATCTGCTGTCCTCTCATCTTATTCTGATGAAAGTTTTGATACGGTACAAAATGTGATTTTTTTGCATTCCAACATTGCTGTAGTGCTAACTACAAAAACATTTGTGTTATAAACTTTTTAGGCAATAGTTGTAAACTATTGGAGTGGTGGTGGCGTAGTGGGCTAAAGCACATAACTGTTAATCAGAAGGTCACTGGTCCGATCCCCACAGACACCACCATTGTGTCCTTGAGTAAGGCACTTAACTCCAGGTTGCTCCAGGGGGATTATCCCTGTAATAAATGCACTGTATGTCACTTTGGATAAAAGCATCTGACAAATGCATAAATGTAAATGTAAATGCAATGGCGACTGTCTGACAGCTGATTTAAAAAAAAAAAAAAAATCACATCCAGAGGTGCTAGCATGGTAATGTGCCCTTTAGACCTCAGGATGTTAATTATTTTGAATAATTCAACGATCAGAGTTCGCTTATGCTGCAGTTATCACATGTAGGGCCCTATGATTTCCACGATGCGGAAAACATGGACGGAATCACTAAATCCAATTATATAAATGGCATTAGCTATAAAATGCAGAATTTCAGGGATTTTGAGATGAAGTTTTTGGAGCAAAAATGAATATGTGAATGCACAATCACAAAAAAATCTGGATATTTCCTAGTGCAGTTATTAAATGGCAAAATTCTTAGATTTCATTCTAGAAATATATAATATGCATGTGCTGCGTGCTTCAAAATTAATGCGTGAAGTCGGCCGCACATACCCTAAAAACACCTCTTCGTTATCATCATGCATGCCGTGTTTGTGTAGATGACAGGAAGCAGAGCACTCTGAAGCACACTGCACATATAGGGTTTAATTATCACAAAAACACAACAAATTTAAATAAAAGCTTGAATGGACGTGTGAAATGGTGAAAAAACAATAAATATATTACTACTGTATAGTAATGTAACGTTAACAATAATTAAATAATAATGGTAATCGTAGTAATAATGTGTTAAAGCAATATCTCACATCTGTGATTTACTGTTGTGCAGCACTTCATTAAAATATCTTCAGTTAGGTTTCGGATTGTGCTGTGAGGATGTTGAATAAAAGCACTTCATTTGATCATCATAATTTGATTAGACACAATTATGATGATAAAATTATAAACTGTCAAATACGGAATTCAGAAAAAATAACCATCCAATAAAAACAATATACATCATGACCGCTCCTGTGTTTTTGCTTGAATATTACACTCGATGGGCACATAAAGTTTCATATACTTTACATACTTTTGTTGTGTTGCTTATATTGCAAAACCATCAGAATAATCATTATTGATGTCCAGTGTCATATTTGTACTTTACATTCAAATTTTTAGTGTTATAATATATTAATAATTACATTTTTGTGTGACGCATTTTCATTATTTGCAAAAATAAATAAATAAATGGTTTTAGAATCTATGGTTGGCGGATCCTCTAGGGGTTAAATAACCCCTGTTTAAGACCCCTGATCATGAAGTTAAGGGATCTCCCAAAAAATAAAAATCTCTGATCATTTATGCACCCTCATGCCATCCTAAATTTCTCTCTTCTGCTGAACACAAACAATGTTTTTTTAGAAGAATATCTCCTCTTTAGGCCCTTACAAACAGGATCCAAAACTTTGAAGCTCCAAAAAGCACACAAAGGCAGCATAAAAGTAATCCATATGACTCCAGTTGTTAGACCTCATATCTTCTGATGTGATATGACAGGTGTGGGTGAGAAGATGATCAATATTTAAGTCCTTTTTTTACTATAAAGTCTCCTACCTGCCCAGTAGGTGGCAATATGCATGAAGATTGTGAATCGCTGAAAGCAAAAGATGAAAAACTATTAGGAGGGCTGTTTGTTTGTCACCCACACCTATCTTATCACTTCTAAAGTTATGGATTTAACCACTGAGAAACCTATTTCTAGCATGTAGCCCTTTTGGTTCCTGCCAGTGCTGTATCAGCGAGAGGCAGCATATCTGGGTAAACCATCTTGTTGGCTTTGAATGAATTTGGCGTAGGATAACATCCATCACATCGTACAACACACACACACACACACACACACACATAATGATTTTTATACTGGATGAACTATAGATTATATGCCCTACCCCTAAACCTAACCCTCACTAAACCTTTCAGTATTTAACATTTAGTATTTTTTCTTTGTTTTTTTTTTAAAGCAATTTGAATTATGGGGACACTAGAAATGTCCTCATAAACCACATTTATAGCATAATACCCTTGTAGTTACCAGTTTGTAACCCAAAAAAGTCCTCATGAACCACCCAAACACACACTGTTTGTACAGATTGGGCAGAGAGCTGTTGGATTTAAACTTGTTTGTTGTTTTGTCCCAGGTTTTGCAGGCACACCTGGTTATCTTTCTCCCGAGGTCTTGAGGAAGGACCCTTATGGCAAACCTGTGGATATTTGGGCCTGTGGTGAGTCTTCAAGAAAACCAAAAGGATTTTTGTCCAAAATGATGCTCATATTTGTTTGTTTTTTTACTTTAATCTGAACATCAAATATGTTGTAATTGGCCATGATTTTGTCACCTCATTCAATATTTTACTTTTAGTGAGCACAAAAAAAAATGCAAATACCCAAATTATTGGAAATGCATCATGGCTAGTTAGAGGTGTTAAGTTAAAGCGATCACACTGTCAGAGAGATGGTGGCATTGATTCGCCTCAATTCGCCAACTAATTTAAAATATATGACTCTTGTCTGAAAATTGTTGTCAGGTTGAACAACGCTTTATAGCCATTTATTTATTTCCCTGATTCTTCCATGTACCATCTTTATTTCCTCCTCAGGTGTAATCCTGTACATTCTACTTGTTGGTTACCCTCCATTTTGGGATGAAGATCAGCACAAGTTATACCAACAGATCAAGGCAGGAGCTTATGATGTAAGTAAAGCTGTCTGCCAGTGGTGCCACTCTGTCTTGCTCTCTCATTGGCCTTTACCTGTGAGAGTTCAGTCTAGCCACTCCAAAATCCACTTAATCTAATTGGTCCAATCTCTGTGAACTTTCTAATCTGTTTCATAAATCAGTCTAGTGAGGCTTGTTTAATTTAAGACTACACAAATTCTCTACATCCATTAGAAGATCACTGGAATTTCCCAGCAGGATCCCGTAAAAAAACTTAATGTGAACATTTGTGAAATCACTTGGAATAAAATTCAAGAGACATACATTTCACAAAATTAATTTGAAGGCAGTAATAGGCCAAGAGAGATACGAAAAGGGGTACCTTTGTCTAGTTTTCAGTAAAAGTATCTAAACGTGAAACAAGAAATAACAAAACTTGATGATGATATTAAGACTTATTTTCAAAGAATATCTCTTGAATATAAGTGCATTTCATTTTTGTACATTTTTTTTAATGAATTTTTTTTATTATTTTTTAGCATAAACAAATAAAAAAACCACGTGAAAAATATCTACCAAAACCTCAATATACTCAATTTGATTCATTCACAGAATTTAACTTGTTTTTAGGATGTTTATTGGGATTATATTTTTATCAGAAAACAAAACAAAGATATTCATTTAGAATATGATTTAATGGTGTTTATAATTGTTTTAGTCTTAGTCTTTTTTTTTTTTTTTGCAGAAAGTGAAGAATTATGATTGCAACAGATGTTCAATGCTGTCCCACTGTCTGATTAATTTCTTACTGTGTGTGATTTCATGCTACTGGTACTTACTGGTGTTATTGATTATGTCAGGTCCTCCCTGTCGCATTGCAGAGAGATGGGCTCTGCTTAGAAACAACTGCCTTGCCCTAGAGTTTGTGTGCTTATTTGTTTGCATTTGTGTGTGTGTCTATCTATTGTATTACAATTTGTAGTCGTATAATACTCTTAGGTAGTCTTATGTGGCAGGACATGTAGTGAGTGAGTGAGTGAGTGAGTGCCCTTGAGTGGTGTTGTTAATAAAAAATTATGTGACAAATTAAAGGGAAGAGATGATGTGACTCCTGTGGCCTTGTGAAAATGGAGCAAAGGTACTTTATTCAATGTTTGGTGGAGGGGGTTTTGGTGGTCACCCTGTGTGATGGGCAGGCCTGGGCCGTTAACCTAAGACAGGGTGCTATGAGTAGTTTTATAACACAAAAACGGTGTATACTAAGGCTGTTGATTTAATGCTTAATCGGGCTTAATCATGTTTCTGACCATACGTATGCGGTAATACGTTTTTTTTTCGACAGCTCTAATATATATATATATATATATATATTACAAAATACAAATAGGTAGCAATTTGACTTCAGGGTTGGGCAAGGCCAAAAAAAACAAACCAAAGCGAGAACTAACTTCACCTATGAACACTAAAGAGCAAAGAATAATAGAAATGAGTACAAAGTCTAACTTACTCAAAATAAATGGCACCCAACACTGACATATTAAATTGTGCTTCTTTACCTTAGATTACTCTTAAAAGATTGAAATTTTCCCGGCTTGTGTAGATAATGTGCGTGCGTGTTCTCGAGTTTAGTGACGTTCCACAGCGATGTCTGTATCTAAAAGTGGATTGGCTTTTTTACCTGTAAGGTGGGACATCCTTTCTACATCCATTGACCGTTGGGCGCTTGAGTGTCTTGGTTGGGCGTTCCAATTTCTCTCATTCATTTTAATAGAAGTGACCTGTCTCTGCTAAATTGACTCTCTTCCTATTTCCAGGTTTGTAACAGAACGATAAACTCTAGGATGGTAAACGTCTATACCACTGAATGGGAGACCACAGCAAATATTATTTTCACGTTGCCATTTTCTCTAAACGCCATCATAGCGATGATCACTTAATTAATGCCACGTAATAGAAGATAAAGAATGGCAAACTTAAACAAGTATATTCAGTGCTTTTTGTACTTTGCCTTACAACACCCCTTAATTATATGGTGTTCTTGGCTTGTCTGGGGTACGTCCTGCTCTGTATTTTCACATTACTCTGTGTTTCTTCATCGCTCTCACATGTAAACAGTCCTGCCTACTAAGAGCTGAAGAAACAAACAGTATAAATGGTATGGCAATGTCTGTACCAGATCACACATTTCTACCCTCGTGTGGCATATGTCACCTAGTTCACCTTATTAGCAGCAGAACCAAAATTGGGAAGCCATACATTGAGCTTAGTGGCTTAGAAAACTTGCAATCTTCTGTCATGTGACCACAATCAATAAAGTGTAGTTGTGTCTCTTCATCTGTAACTATATTCTGTCTTTCTCCACCTTCCAGCTAACGTGCTTCTGTTTGGATGCACCGTCTGCAGTCAGAAGTGTTCGACTTTGCTGAAGCACCACACAGCGGTGCAAAAAAACGCCCACCATTGACATGTAGTTGCAGTGCTCTAAGTCAGTTAGTGTGCTTAAGGGTTCAGGAGCACCTGCAGTGTTTCTAAGTACCATCCACACACTCATTTTAGCTGATGCAACACAGCTTGATGCACAAATGAATTATACTTCTTGGAACCTGCCCAATGGTTTTTTTGGAACACACATGGCCACATTGAAGATCTCCTGATATGATATAGTACGACACAGATTCAACATGTATACAGACACTGCTTTGTATTGTCTAATTACAAATCCAATCTTCTCTTGTTATGGTCCGCAATGAAGCTATGAGGTGTGAAATACAGAAACACCATGATTAGAGCACCAGCCGTGGCCAATAGGCCAAGAGCAAGTGGACGCACTGCCGTGACTCATTTAATCCTGTACGCTGCTTCTGTGATGAGTTTAATTTCATTAGTCTCTGGCAGACTGCTCTATATGTGTTGTGTGAAAAGCGCTCTAGGCATTCTCGTGCTGCATATAGATTGCATCATAACACTTGCTCATGATTCTGTCCTGTTGCTCCTACAGTTTCCGTCTCCGGAGTGGGACACGGTCACCCCCGAGGCCAAGAACCTCATCAACCAAATGCTGACCATCAACCCAGCTAAGAGAATCACTGCAGAGCAGGCCCTCAAGCATCCATGGGTCTGCGTAAGTTTTCTGTGCCAAGGACTACATTTCCCTTATGTCTTGATTAACAAAAATCCACTGGGAATACTCTGAACCCTTGTGGAGTTTAAAGGAAACGTTCACCCATAACTGATATTTGTCAAAATCTCACCAAACCCATATGCTGTTATATTTCAGTGGATCACAAGAGGAGATCATTTTGAAAACGTTTCATGCCGCTCTTTTCCATACAATGACAGCTCATTGTGACCATAGCAGTCAAGCTCCAATAAGGCAAAAACACCAGAAAAGCACAATAAAAGTAGTCCATACAACTTTTGCACTATATTCCGTGTCTTCTGAAGCATACGATAGTCATTATTCACTGATAATCTTGTCCTCCTCCAAAGCTCAGGTATAAAGCTGGGTGCACACTGTATGATTTTTATATTTGATTTTGCTCTACAATGAGAGAAATATTTTATGATCCCCAAAAGTTGCCTCAGATAGAAAAATTGTGGCCAATATCGTACTGATTAAACCCGGCATATTCACTTATAATTTGCTTCCAGAATTAAAAAAATGGAATGTTGTGTTTGGTTACTAGTGCTGTCAATCCTGATTAATCACATAATTTTTTTGTAGTTAATCGTGATTAATAGCAGATTTTGAAAGTGTTGACATTTGACACCATACATATTTTCTTGTCAAAATGTATTTCCATTTTAGGAAAGAAAACAAAAGCATATTTAACAAAATAATGCTTAATTATCATTTTTCTAATAAAGCCTTTCACAAGAAATGCACTAAAATAGCACCAATTAGAGTAAAATTTAAAAGTTTCCCAAAGTTTAAGTGGGAGTTTGAACTAGTCTCCACATAGGTAGCATATTCATTGCAATGGGCATTAAATCTCTTAAACTCTCATCCTCTGCAATAATGTGCATGTGTCAATTTGCTTTGTTACAGCAATCGTGAAGCTGCGTTCATTATTCGCGTCAGTGCATAAATGCCAGCGTCAAGCTTTGAACTCACTATGAAAAGCGTTTCCCAACAAAAACGTCTCATTCTGCGTTTTAGTGATAGATAAGACTTGACTTTCTTAAAAAATGTGGTAAAATGTGCCTTACAAGTCCCATCTGTGCTTGTTTGTACATAATACAGCAGTCAGAGCTCCTTTCTCCATCATTTTATCACTGACAGGGAAGCGCTGTCAGAGATTTTTATGTACTAAGATAACCTCTGTGGCTCTGTCTTAGTAGAGTATTACGACTGTACCGCCCATAGAATGTCAGTGGGACCGTCGCGTTATGCTATTTTATGCTAAGCTTGTGGACTGTCTTGGTAGAAGGGCTCTGGCGCTATGTCTGTTTGTGACATGTCCGTCAGTGTAATGACTCCAGGCGGACACATTACAAAGGTTCCGGAATATTGGAATGTTGCGCACGAGTCACGTGGACTAATTTTACGTTAATTAGCCATTTATTGTGTGTTTATTGTTTTTTCGTCATTTGTGGAGTGCCCCTGGTCACTGTGAACAGTGTGCAGTGTTAGAAAACGGTGTAATGATTCTTCAGAAATTTCTTCTTTTGTGTACCACCGAAAAAATGCATTAGGGTGACCAAGTCTGGGTGAACTATTCTTTTAATACATGTGGATTCCAGCCCTAAGAGTAAATGAGCTCTCAGAATAAGTCAATATGTTTGTGTTGTTGTTTAAACCCACTGTGGTTCATTTTTAAAGACTCTTGAGACATTTGGTTGAATACCTTGGTAATGCCTATGTGCAATATTTTACTCTTGTCTTGCATACTCCCATTTCAGCAACGTTCCACTGTGGCGTCCATGATGCATCGCCAAGAGACCGTGGAGTGCTTGCGCAAGTTCAATGCCCGCAGAAAACTAAAGGTATGGCATGGGTTTGAAGAGCCCTTAAACTCTACCCCCACTGTGCCATCCCTTGGGTTATTAGTGCTGAATATATTCCTTGACCATTAAGTAACGACTTTTTCTTCTGTATTTTTTTCTTTTTTTCAGGGCGCCATTCTCACTACCATGCTGGTGTCTAGAAACTTCTCAGGTGAGTTCCCTCATTTTCTTGGGATCAGGTAGGTAAATGCAAAGTCATGGATTAACGTGGCCCACCTGTTGTAGTTTTGCTCCAGTTTAAACTGTATAAAATGTGTATATAAGGCTGGCGCAGTTATTAAATGGAGGGGAAGTTCACTTGGGAATCTAGAGCTTTGGATGACAGGATTGAGCATAAAGTTTTGCACTTTTTCTTATGCAATTAAAGATGAGGGTCTTTGGGAATCTGTATCTTGATTTCTTTAAGACGTTAAAGGTTTTTTTCTGAAGTTTGAAGTATTACAGTTAAGGAATATCCATAACCTTTGTGTCATTGTCTTTTTAAAGGAGCATGTGGGCCCTTTTTATACTCCCTGAGCAGGAGAGCATGAAATATGAAATTCTTAGCTTTTCATTAGGTTTGCGCAGATGTCTTTTTTTCTTTGATGCACAAGGTTGCAGTGCCTTTTGCATTTACATAGGGAGTAGATGCTGATATTTAAAGGAATAGTTCACACAAAAATTTACATTTTGTTATTATTTACTCACCCTTATGTCATTCCAATCCTAAATGACTGACTTCCATGGAAAACAAAAGGAGAAATGTTGCAAAGTGTACTGAGTGCTCTTTTCCATGCAATGACATTGAATTGGACTGGAGCTTTCAAGCATCATTGAAGCTGTCTCTATGACTAATGGGCTATATTCCAAGTCTTCTGAATTCATTTGATAGCTATTTGCGAGGAATAAAATCAAATTGAAGTCCTCTTTTAAAGCTGTCGCATGACTTCAGAAGATTTGGAATATAATGCAAAAGTCATATGGTCTACTTTTATCATACATTTATGGTGTTTTTGTGTACTTTTTTAAAACTTGGTGGTGGAAAAACGCATATGGGCGCCCCACTCCCGACCGAATGGTGAAACTCAGGGGCTGGGACGTGCACAGGGGTTTTTTTTCAGACGTTTTTATCAACAGCATCAAAGCGATTAATATATAATGAATAGTAAAACATTGTTGTAATTTTTGTTTATGTAAACATGCTCTTGATGGTTGTCTTTGGCTGTTGTATTTGCAGAGAAATTTGGTTCTCCCTTTTCTCAGTTTGAGCCATTTTGAGCACTGATTGTAATTGCATGGAAAAGAGCTACTAGTAAATTCTTTAAAAAAATCTCCTGTTGCGTTCAATGAAAGAAAGTCCGTCATACAGGGGTGAGTAAAGATGTTTACATTTTTGGGTGAACCATCCCTTTACCTTTGATTTCTTACACTTTTTCAATAGAGGGTTTAATAAAACTTCTGTAGCTTCTCCCAATTCAACACCTCTCTGTCCAATAGTGGGCCGGCAGCATACCAGCCCTGCTGCTCCCACCACAAGCACTGCTGCTCTTGCACAGGAAGGTATGTGAGAGTGCATCTCCTCACCTCACCACCAGGGGGACCCAATGAGCCCTCTCTACAATGCCTCCAATCCCTTGCCCTGCCTCTGCTCTACCCAGTTAGCATGCAGCCAATAAGAAGCCTGCCTCTCCTGCCATCACTTGCATAAATGATTTGGTTTACCTCTTATCTTCATTCTCATAAATTACCTCTGCTACAGTATATAGTCTTGGAGAAGTTCTCACTTTTGAAGAGATTGTGGCCTGCTAAATTTCCATCTCTGACATATATGTCATGCATTCGGGTGATGTGTCTTTAAGAGTTTATGGAGCAGCATGGGTTATTTCCCCCCGAGCCATGTTTTTATTGGTGCTTTGCTTTCACGCTACCGTATAACGTTAATGTTCATTTAGCTTTGTTGTAACCCTACAAGTTGTTTGAAACAAACTCAGAAACACCAACAACAATTTGCTAATGGGGTTAAAAAAAAAAAAAAAAAAAAAACCTTAATTATATTATGTATAATATACAAATTTTTATCTGCAAACATAAATGTAACTTGTTTTAAGGATGTTTAAATAAATACTATTATACATTATCTTTTTTGTGTAATTAGGGCTTAATCCGTTTTTATTCGCAGTTTGTGAAATTACTGTGACATTTAAAGTATCTTAGCTTTTGTTCAACTTTCAAAACTTGTAAATTTATCTGCCGTGAACAAACAATGTCTCATTCCATCTCGCAACAGTCTTTAATTTACGTAAAATGGCTCTAGGCAAAACAATCTGAGCAAGGCTGCCGGGCTGCATTCACGTTAACTATCGCCATCGCGAGACCCACCATCGGCCGGCATGCATCATCGACTGCATGGAGTAGAAAAATGCTTATGTTGCTGCTTCTCCTTTGATTAGACGTATGTCTCTTTCTCTTTCTTCCCCTCTCGGTTTAATGCTTCAGCCCATTTCTGGCTTCCTTCTTCCCTGCTGATCAGCTTAAGTGTTATTTGCTTTTGGGTTAAGTAGTATTTGAGTCAAGTCTGTTTTAGCTAAAGATATTGGACCCTGGTCACGTGGCAGTACTCCGTACACTTTAGATCAGTGGTTCTGAACTGGTTTCACTTCAGGATGCAGATTTTATATTGGACATCAAATGGCTAATCAACACAGTACCTAAATGAGCGCACAGAACAAAATGTAATTTATTTATAGTTCCATAAACTACATCAGCAGCCAGTAATTCACCTGAAAAAACAGTCAGCACATTTCAAGTGAACCTGTATTTAGTGTAGTATGGGTCATATTTTCTTTAAACTTGTGTAGTTTTCTTTATGGTTTTTGAGGATTAAGGTATGTCATGAAAACTTCCTTAAAAAAAACTAAGAGTTCTGGCAAACTTGCCACAAATTCACCACTCATCATTTTCACACGAGGCAAACTCTGCATTGTTGCCAAAGGTTTGCTGCAGATTCACCGCTACCGGTGTAGAGCTGCAAACTTTTGCGGCGAATCGCAAGCTCATTTGCATGAGGAAATAATGAATAAATCTGTAATGAGCAAGTTTGTCCGAACTCTAGATTTTTGTGTAAGGACTGTCCTTGACTTCTGCTTAAAGGAATATTCTGGGTTCAATACAAGATTTGCTCAATCGCCAGCATTTGTTGCATAATGTTGATTACCACAAAAATAATTTAGACTCGTCTGTCCATCCTTTTTTTTAAAAAAATTTGATTTTATATATAATAAATAAATTAAATAAATAAAAAAATTTAGTTTTTGAGGCATGTTGATGATATTTGACCTCTTACAATGGAAGTGAATGGGGACAGTTTTTGGAGAGTTTAAAGGGAGAAATGTGAAGCTTATCATTTTATAAAGCACTTATACTCTTCTGTTAAAACTTTGAGCTGTAAAGTAAAAATGTTCATTAGTACAGTCGTTTTCTGGTTGCATGGCAACAAAGTTGTAAAATTGGCTATAACTTTACTCAAACACGAACAATAAAATTATTTAAGCACGCATAGTGTTTCTGTCTTGTGGCTTTACTTTTGAAACGGTGAGTATTTGAACATTTATGGATTGGTTCCATTCACTTCCTTTGTAAGTGTCTCACAGGATGGACTTCAGATTTTTATTTTGTTTTTTTTTTTAAAAAGGAGGGGCAAGAACAAATACATTTTTGTGGTACCACAAATGCTGTCGATTGAGCTTAACTTGAATCTGGAAGATTCCTTTAAAGGAATGTTCCTGGTGTAATACACAGTAAGTTTAATAGGCATAAATGGTGGCATAATATTAATTACTACCAATAAAAAAAAAAATTAAAGCTTACACTAAGATACTTGCAGTAGAAGTGAAATGGGGCTGGCCATAAACATTAAAATGCAAACTGTTTTAAAAGTATAGCCATAAGACGTGTTAACATAATTTTAGTGTGATAGAATCAGGGATTTACCCGCATAATGTTGTCATGACAACGAATTTGTAATATTAGATACAAATTTTCACAGATAAGGCAAGCGATTTATCACGCTGATTGTTAATAGGTATGTTTTTTTTATTATTTATGCAGAACAAGTCGAAATTATTTTTTGTGATAATCCAAATTTGTGCCACAAAAAATGTATCTCACTAAAATAGATAAAATTGTGCCAAAATACATATATGTATGATTAGACGCCCGGCTTTTGACATCAACAACAAAAGATATGGGAAGCAATTTCTCCTCATTTTTTTAAGTTACTAAGCCTATTAATTTTGCTATCCTAACTACTCGTGTTAATGCCTTTTTCCTTGCTTTCCGTGACCTTATTAGAACAGATGTGAGACACACATTTTTGGGTCACAACCGACCAGTTGAGAGCCATTGTTTTAGATGCTTTACGAGCTTGGTCCTTTGTCATTAACTAAAGCAGACCTGTGCAGCCCAGTCAAGCCACCATTGCCTCCTTTCAACTCTTCCTTCCCCCTTTGCTGAGAGCGCAGGGGTTTTAACCACATGGACGGGCAGGAGCGGGGTTGGCTTGCTGCCAGTCGTCAGACCCGATGTAGCTGGCGCTGGAGTCCGGTGAGTGCCAGGTGGTCTGCGGGGAACAAGGCCCCCTGGAGGGCAGACAGACGCTGTTGAAACGGTTGACAGTGTCTCAGGGAGATCGCTGGTTCCAAGCCCTCTTGGGAGTGTCCACTTGTGTTGTAGATTGTGAAATCATTTTGAATTGTCCCACCCTTACCAAAGGCCTTCTACAAGCTGCGTATGAGCAGCTGTCAGTGTCGGAGAATACTTCTTGATATCTTCATAATTTGGAGAAACTGAAGAGAACTATTAAGCAAAGCTACTAAACATCTGCTCTGATCCCTCAGGATTGTGGAAAAGTCTTTGCTGTCTTGCTGAAAAGATTTTTACAAAGCAGATTGGATGATACAGTAGTTATAGGCTGTTCAGAATAGTTTACTACCAGATACTGTGGACAACATGCCAGTTTTCTATGCATTTTCAGTAACCACAGAAAAATCCATGGAAAGTTTGACTGTAAACATGTTTTCCATTCTGTTTTTTTACAAACTGAGGGATGAATCAATATAATGTTCTGTGGTAATTTAACCTGGACTATTCCTTTAATATACTTTGGAGCCGTCCAATCAATGCTCTCCATCAGTTCTGGGCTACAACCAGTAAGTGCTTATAACTTGTTACATTCTCTCATCATAAAAGCCAGTCTTCCAGCTAAATAGCGAGTATTAACATTGCATCAATTGTTGTTTATCCCTCGCTTTATCATTATATTACCTGTATAAGACACACTGAAAAATGGATTCTTAAGAATAGGCATGTTATAGAACATATCTTATAGTATGTTAGCTATGTTGCCTGTAGTTCTCTAATCATTTGTTGCCTGCACAGGTGTATGTAATTTTCCTTTCAAAATATATTTATATATATATTTTAATGGCTGTTTTAATGGATTTTATGAACTCCTTGTCCCCTTTTTGGAGCCTTATTATTTAATAGGGGTGTGAACATTTGCATTTCTTTGATTTAAATGCAGTTCTTTACTAAACTATGCAATGCACGGTCAATATTCGGTTTTTGTGATACAATTTAGAATATTTTGAATAATATACAAAAGACACATATGTACAGTATTTGGATGGACAATTAAACATATACAGGAACTGCTTGGTAACCTGGATTTGGTGCATTTGTGCAACTTATAAGGTGAAGAATATTCTACAATTTTATTAGTAAAGAAATTTAGCATAGGAAATTAATGCATAATACATTGTGAAATTATAAATGATTCTATAAGTTTTATAATCGATTGACATTTCTTTATCAGAATAATGCATCTTTACACCCCTGTTAAATTATGTGTTGCTTTTGTCCACAAAACAATTATCGAAATAAACCGAGACTGTAGTTGCAACCGTTTTTTGCATTTTGTCTGAAGATTTGTTGAAATAGTCGATCTGAATATGTCATTTCCTATCAGCTTTAATAGAGGTATGACTGTTATCTATTTGATTGTTCAGCAGTGTAACTGAAAACTGCTGTCTCAGCTTCCCCCACTACAGTCTGTAAATCTGTGACATAGTTACTGAGATAGTTGAACTATTATTAGTTTAAAGGTATGGTTGACCCAGAAATAAAAAGTCTGTCATCATTCACTCACCCTTATGTTGTTTCTTTCTACAGTGGAACACAAAAGGAGATGTTCGGCAAAATGTTAGTCTCAAGCACCATTCACTTTTTTATGCATCTTTTCCCATATAATGAAAGTCAGTGGTGACTGGGGCTAAAATTTTGCCTAACATCTCCTTTTGTGTTCTTCAGAAGAAAGTAAGTCATACAAGTTGGGAACGACAGGAAGGTGAGTAAACGGTGACAGAATTTTCATTTTTAGGTGAACCATTCCAACTATCTTTATCTTTTTACTACCTTTAAGACTCCCGCATCAGTGCATTGCATTATGGAACTCTTGGTTTAATGTCGTTGGCACTGCATGGCTGACCGTATGGTGAATTGCATCCGCCATCAGCACCTCTCACAATGCCTGCCATCTTTGAACTCTTTCTCTCTGCTACTATATGGATATTTTACCTCTTAATCTTGCCATCCTTCCTTTCCTTTTGTTTATGGAAGGTAAGGTGTTTAATAGGAATACAGAATGTGAAACCTGATAAGTTTATGTTCTTGAATGGTGTACTGTTTGTAAAGGCCTCCCACAAGTCATTTGATTATTTTCTGAAGTGTATCAGAGGCCACTTCCACTACACTGACTCAAGACCTCGGAAAAAAGCCCTAGGGGAAATAAGTCATGCATCAAGGAAAATCAATTGCATACATTAGCCATGATTTTCCTTATTACGTCTGCGACTGCAAATGGAGAACACATTAATTTGTCTGGTTTTGGTTAATTTTAAAGGGGTCATATTATACTTTTTAAATATATATATATATATATATATATATATATATACACTACCGTTCAAAAGTTTGGGGTCACTTGTCTGAAATGTTTCTCATGATCTTAAAATTCTTTTGATCTGAAGGTGTATGCTTAAAAGTTTGAAATTAACTTTGTAGACAAAATATTATTCTGCCAAAACATATACATTTATTTAATTACAAATCTAAAATTTCCTAAAAAAAAAAAAGTTTTTGAAATGGATGACTTGGATCAAAATATGAAGAAAAGAAGCCAATAAGTGCCCAACATAGATGGGAACTCCTTCAATACTGTTTAAAAAGCATCCCGGGGTGATTCCTCAAGAAGTTGGTTGAGAAAATGTCACGAGTACATGTCTGCAAAATCTAGGCAAAGGGTGACTACTTTGAAGATGCTAAAATATTACATAGTTTTGGATTTATTTTGGATTTTTTTGGTCACAAAATAATTCCCATATTTCCATTTCTATTATTCCATAGTTTTGCTGACTACTATTATTCTAAAATGTGAAATAAATAAATAAATAAAGAATGAGTAAGTGACCCCAAACTTTTGAACGGTAGTGTAGTGTATATATATATATATATATATATATATATATATATATATATACACTACCGTTCAAACTGTTTAAAAAGCATCCCGGGGTGATTCCTCAAGAAGTTGGTTGAGAAAATGTCACGAGTACATGTCTGCAAAATCTAGGCAAAGGGTGACTACTTTGAAGATGCTAAAATATTACATAGTTTTGGATTTATTTTGGATTTATACACTACCGTTCAAACTTTTGAACGGTAGTGTATATATATATATATATATATATATATATATATATATATATATATATATACACTACCGTTCAAAAGTTTGGGGTCACTTGCCTGAAATGTTTCTCATTATCTTAAAAACCTTTTGATCTGAAGGCGTACGCTTAAATGTTTGAAATTCTTTTTGTAGACAAAAACATAATTGTGCCAACATATTAATTTAATTACCAAAAATAAAATGTTATTTAAAAAAAAAAATGTTTTTGGAAAAATGGATGACTTGGACCGAATAATTAAAAGCAGCCACTATGTGCCCAACATATAGATGGGAACTCCTTCAATACTGTTTAAAAAGCATCCCAGGGTGATACCTCAAGAAGCTGGTTGAGTAAATGCCAAGAGTACATTTCTGTAAAATCTAGGCAAAGTGTGGCCACTTTGAAGACGCTAAAATATAATATAGTGTTTAGTTATTTTATTTAATTTTTTTCACAGCATAATTCCCAAATTTCCATTTCCATTATTCTATAGTTTTGATGACATTACTATTATTGTAAAATGTGAAAAAAAAAAAGAAAAAAGAATGAGTAAGTGACCCTAAACTTTTGAACGGTAGTGTACACACACACACATACATACATACAGCCACTTTTTCCATTTTTCAGAAGTTACTATATATACACAGATGAGCCAAAACATTATGACCACTCACAGGTGAAGCGAATAACATTGATCATCTACTAACAAGGCCATGTGTCAAGGTCTGTGTAGATTAGATGGTAAGCGAACAATCAGTTCTCGTAGTCAATGAATTAAATGCAGGAGTAAAGACCTGAGTGACTTTGACAAGGGCCAAATTGTTATGGCCAGATGACTGGGTCAGAGCATCTCTGAAACGGTGAGGCTTGTGTGGTGCTCCCATTCTTCAGTGGTGAGTCCTACTGACAGTGGTCCGAGGAGGGACAAACTACAAACTGGTGAAAGGGTTTTGGGCACACAAGGCTCATTGATGCACGAACTGTGGCACAAGTCACAGAAAATGTAAATGATGGTTATTAGAGGAATGTGTCACAACACACAGTGCATCACACCCTGCTGTGTATGCGGCCGCGTAGCCACAGACCGGTCAGAGTGCCCATGATGACCCCTGTCCATCTATACACCTACAATGGGCACGTGAGCATCCGAACTGGACCTTGGAGCAGTGGATGAAGTTCGCCTGGTCTGATCAGTCCAGTTTTCTTTTACATCACATAGACGGCCGTGTACGTGTGTGTCGTTTACCTGGGGAAGTGGTTGCACATGGATGTACTGTGGGAAGACGAAAAGCTGGTGGAGGAAACCCTGGGTCGAGCTGTTCAGGTGGACGTCAATATGACATGTGCCACTTACCTAATCACCGTTGCAGACCAGGTACACCCCTTCATGGCAATGGTATTCCCTGATGGCCGTGGCCTCTTTCAGCAGGATAATGCACCCTGCCATGGATTGCGGAAGCGTTTGATGTCTGATGAAATATTAAATATATAAAAAATAAAAAATAAAATTGTTTTAAAAAAAATCAAATAAAATTGGTTATATATATATATCTATCTATCTAGTATATGTGTGTGTGTGTGTATGTGTGTGTGTATATATATATATATATATATATAGATAGATAGATAGATAGATAGATAGATACACATTATATACTGTATTACATTGAATAAGAAAAAAAAATCTATGGAAATTTTATTCACCATGATATGACCTCTTTAAATAATTTTGAAATAGTTTTTGCAATTTTTGAAGCGAGTCATTTTATTTAATCCTTTAAAAAGGCCTTCTCACATTTATTCTTTGTACTGCTCCATCTCCCCAGGCTTAAAAATTGATTAAGATTAAACTTTGATTTGATATGATATGAAAAGATCAATAAACAATTTCTCCTGTGGTCAAAAATGATGCAAGTCAGCATTGCCTCCTAAGCCCTGTATTCTAATAAATGATAAAATGGCTTGTCAGTAGTTTATTAAATGTTTTATAAGGTGATTTATTTGGAATATCCAGAGATATACATAAGGTATCGGTTTTGTCTCTCATTCTGTATGTAGTAATTTAATCTTTCTGTGTTTCCTGCAGCATGCAAAAGTTTACTCAACAAAAAGGCTGATGGAGTCAAGGTAAGTGTAAAGGCATTTTTACACATACATTGCATTACATGCCTAGTGTTTTCCAAAATTTGAGCCTTTTTCTCTCACACAGGACTTTTAAAAAAAATGTCTGTCTCTACGTCAGTTGCGAGTGCTTTTCCAATGACTACTAAACTGGTCTTAAATGTAGCTCCTCTAGTTTTAGTTCCACTTAGATTAAGTGTATTGCTAAGCATCACTTTTGCAGTACTTTATGTCCTTTTTGCTTATAGAAGTCTCCCTCTCTAATGTTGTTTCTTAAAAGTACCAAATAAGGAACCATGTGTTGCCCAATGTGGGAGAGCGGATCTAGTTTTCATACCGTATTAATGACGGATCCAATGAGGTATTATAAGGGGCCATTCAAACCGAATGTTTTCTTGCACTAGACGCATATAATGCAGGTGTATTGAGAAGCACTTTTGAAAATGTACGTTCTATTTTTACCTGACACCATCTCCTGCGCAAGATGCTGGAAAAACAGTTGGAAAAAAACTGCAACGGCCGTCTAGCGCATACTTGTAATTAAAAACATTATTGAAATTTTGCGCATATGCAAGCGTAAATAAATACAATAAATTAATATAGGGATCCAAAGTATTGATTCAATATTGTGAAAAAATATATAATGTAGAGCTGCACGATTCTGGATAAATTGAGAATCACAATTTTTTTGCTTGGACTAAAGATCACAATTCTCTCACGATTCTGAAGAAAAATGCTTATTTCACAAATTTACAAAACCTGGACATAAGGGTACTAAACAAATAACATTCTGACAATTATGTTCACTGCTTCAATCTATGCAAAAATGCAATACAATTGTAAATCAAATATATACATTTAAAATGTCCACAAGAGAGCGCAACAAATACATTATAAACCAAACAGCACCTCGTTATTATTGTAAAATAAAATGAATAAATCCTGTTCAAAAGTGCATAAAAAAATAAATACAATTATTTGGGTTTCTCACATGCTAAGTAGAAAGCAAAGTGAGCGGGAAGAAGCTTCATTAACAGTTTGTGTTGCACTGATAAGCAAATATGCAATACAACTCAGTTTTTTTTTTTATATAAATAAAATATTAACAATTTAAATGAAAACGATGAGGCCTTCAGGCCTTCATACGTTTCCCTTGTAAAAATTGCTTCAAGCTTTTAAGGAATTATTCAAGAGCCAGTAATTATAGAACAGTGAAAATAAAGTAAACAGTGCTTTCATTTTTTCATCAACAGTATTAATTAAATATTTAAAACATTATAATATAAAAACAAAGTTATTTAATGGAAAATTAAACCACTTAAATATTTGACACTCTTTATTGTGTGATTATTAGATATAAATTACATTTAATACTGATTTGATGCAGTAAGAATGCCTGAATGGATATAACAGACAGCATGCATCTTATATACATTTAGACATTGCACAGATCTAAAATCTAAAAGACACAAGCGCAAATCACGATCTTTTAACGATTAATTGTGCCGCTCTAATATAATGATATATTTTTATGTGATTGTATTGGCAAAGCCCTACAAAGGACACAAAAACATGTTCGGTGTGAACAGTCCCTAAGAGTACCAAGTTGAATGGGAACTACGGATACTGCAGAAAGACTAGTATCCTTACATTTTTCAAAATACATTTTGTGTCGACTTAGTACAAAAGTACCAGTTCTTTCGGCATCTATATACATTAATGATATTCCAAACTATATCTATACTACCATGCCCTTTAAATAAGTGTTTTTTTTTTGTGAGCAATGTTGATTTTAAATAAAAATTCTTAACATTCAAACGGCTACTAACAGTTTGCTCACGGATGATTGGCTGTGTCTAATGCCAGTCATGTCCCTAGTGATGTCATCTCTCTGAAAAGGAAGTTGTATGTGTCCTCTCTATTTCAGCCCCAGACAAACAACACTAAAAACAGTGTAGTGAGTGCTGTAGTGAACGCCATGAAAGAAAGCAACACGACCGCCTCTACACCGATGGTACCTTATCTACATTTAACCCTCTTTGAAACCCATTTATTCATCTGACCGACTCATAGTACATGTTGAAGTGTTTGCATAATTATTGCCGCATGTCAGAAACCGTGTTTTGCAACAGTTAAACAGTTTTGCATGCATTACAGTAGATGCTTAAATATATTATACCTGTAGTTTGCAGTGCACATTAGGTGTCACTAATCATTCCTCTTTGTGTTTTTGAAACTCTTGCGTACTTTAAAGCACATTTCATGAACATAATTGTGGTGTTATGAAAATGTGTCATTAGGAATTATTAGTTTTTGCCTGTAAGCTTCTGGTTTATGTCCTCCTGCACTCCTCTTGTCCTTAGTTTGCCTCTGTAGGTTTAACACACGGCACTATTAGAACACAGTGAAACATATTGATGACTCATCCTGCACTAAACAGATTTTCGTCCAATCAAATGCTCTCTTGAATGTGAATATACCGCCCCCTAATACCACTTGCAACCGACTAGCATGTAGTGAATCATGGCTGTGACATAACTAAAGTCTATTGGCTATTTAAAAAAGGGGAGGAGCCATTTTGATATGGCCGACCCAAACAAGAATTACTTTAACACATGAATGTAAACTTCTCATAATGTAAATTCATGGGGCATTTAAGCCACCATACCGAATTTTAGAACTGTATGTATTTCATCAACTAGCAAAGGCAATTTTAGGATGCTTGGAGTCAAAGTACATAAACCAATCATAGTAAAGATGCAGTGTCCCTCTCAAAAGCTGTCAGATGATTGGCTGTGTTGGAAGTGCTAGCAGTGTCCCATGGAGATTAAAGTGAAGTAAAATGGAATGACATTTCTAAAGGGCCTTGCTTGTTCAGCTGCCCAAATAACCAAGCAAAGGGCATCCGGGAATCACCAAAAACAATTCATTAAGAGCACAAGTTAACCCCCTGACCTCTCCTGAGGCCTGCAAATGCCTCTACAGTGCTGATGGACAGCTAGCTTCCACTGTGGCTTATTAAAAATCTTACAAGGCAAAAGAAGTGATAACTGGAAAAATATGTGCACTAGTTAGGTTTCCTGTGAAAGAATGCCAGCCTTTGAATTCAATTGGATAATAACATTTATGAGAATTTGTCTGAGGTCAAATCGAATGCTACAGGATGAATATTGCCCATTTGACCTGATGTATGATGTTCTAATCCTGCGGTTCCGTCAGATTGAAACGTTTTTATAGCCGAATTTGAGAGACTGCATCTTTAGATCCTTATAACGCATGTCATTATTATTTTAAGTGTGCACACGTTTGGCCTGCTTGATGTGGAGTGATAATGGAATAATTCAGCCAAAAATGACAATTCTCTCATCATTTACTAACCCTCATTCCATCCCAGATATGTGTCTTTCTCTCCTCTGCTAAACACAGACAAAGATTTTTAGAAGAATATTGCAGCTCTGTAGGTCCTCACATTTTAATTGAATGGGTACCAACATTTTGAAGATCCAAAATGACATGAAGGCAGCGTAAAAGTAATCCATAAGACTCTAGTGGTTAAATCCATTTCTTCAGAAGCTATTTGATATGTGTGGGTGAGAAACAATCAATATTTAAGTCATTTTTTACTATAAATCTCCACTTTCACATTCTTCTTTTTTTTGGGGGGGGGGGGGGGGGGGGGGGGGGGGTAAAAGTCATACATATCTGGGATGGTACGAGGGTGAGTAAATGATGAGAGAATATTCATTTTTGGGTGATCTATACCTTTAAGTGAAAGTGTTGTGCTCATTGAAAATGTATGATAGAAATGTAATAATTTATAATTCCTATAAAGATGTTGCTGTCTATAGATTGTTTTTTATTTGATTTTCCATTTTGTGTCATAGATGTAACGGCAATTTTAAAACTGTAAAATGCTGTGGGTGGATGTAAAAAATAAAAAGAAGCCTGTTTTTATGACTATTAGGAATTTTATACTATAATGCATTGTACTAATTATGACAGTGTGACAGTGAAGTGTGTGTATGTGTATGTATGCGTGTGTGTGTGTGTGTGTGTGTGTATGTATATATATATATATACGCACTGTATGTATACATATGTTATTAAAATATATAATATTTAATACATTCAATATTATATAATAAATATAATGTATATATGCATCACATTAATGACAGTGAGGTTTTTTTCAAATTTCACTACGCTAAATATTACTTCTTATCTCTTTAACGTTGATTTTTGGGTGAAATAAGACATGGTCATTTCTTGACCGTTTTCGTGAGATTCACTTTTAGATACTGTATATTAATTTTGATATAAAATCTTGTTACATTTTTTTTAGGAGCCACAAACTACAGTTGTGCACAATCCTGTTGATGGCCCGAAGGTGAGCATCTTGATTCATCCTGGTTCTCTTCAGAACATGTTGAAGAAAATTCTAAAACAGATTTCAGACACCGTAATCTAATGCTACTTGCCTTTTCTTCACTTCTCACATCTTGTTTGTCTCGTATACTCTTCGTCTGTCTTCGTTTGTTTCCCCAGGGCTCCACCGAGAGCTGTAACACCAATGAGGAAGAGGATATGAAAGGTAGGAAAGGTACACAGATCTTGTCTCCTCTTTTCTGCATGCCTCCAGCACTGTAGCATCGTTTGTTGTCACGTCAGATCAGTAAACCTTCTCCTCGCAAACGCTTCTGCTTGTACAGTACAAACATTGAACTGCCAGAACACAACAAAAATACTTTGATAAACCAATTAACATCTTACAACAATAACCAGACATTGATAAATGAAACTTGACCTACAGTGACACCTGAGGCTTTGTGATTTACTGCCAGCCAAGGAGGAGTGGGATTACGGTAAAGGGCATTGAGGGGGAGGAGGGGGAGGGGGGTAGATGGATCGTGTTTTTACATGTTAATACCGTATCCATGAGAGCTGTCTGTTAACCGTCAAGACCTTGGCATAGAGAGGTAATGATATAAAAGTTTGAGTCAACTCGCTTAAGCTGTATTCGGACAGAATTAATTTTCTAAACAATGTTTAAGTTACAATTAATGTCAAATTGATTTGGACAGATTTGGGATCTCTGTACATTTTACTTTGTGCCTGTTGTGTTTATGTCTGGATGTGGCCATTACAGAAGGTCATGTATACCAGTGAAATACAACAAGACTTATATATGTGATATTAAATGATGAATATAATTATGGGGAAGGAGTTAGTTGAGCTGAGGATCATTATTTAAGGTGGGGATCGTACCTGGGACTACTACTAATGTGGCCATTCTGAGCAGTCTATAGTCACACTTCTTATTGAATTAAATTTTTTATTTATGTTAGATGGGATGCCAGAAGTATTTAAACCACAGACTGTTAATTTTACTCAGAAGGTTGCCAAAAAGATCTAAATCCACAATGAATGTGCTTTAGGCAGTGCAATGACAAATTTAGCTTTATTTACAACACATTTCTACTGTATTCAGACAGGATTAGATATCTTGGAGGAAGATTGATTTAGCTGAATGTACGTTCTTTTTTTTTTATTTTATGGCGCCATCATTTTTAAAGGGATAGTTGACCCAAAAATGAAAATGCTCTCATCATTTACTCACCCTCACGTCATCCCAGATGTGTGTGACTTTATTTCTTCGGCAGAACATAAACAAAGATTTTTTTCTGAACAATATCTAAGCTCTGCGGGTCAATACAAGTGAATGGTGGCCAGAAATTTGAAGGTCCAAAAAACACATAAAGGCAGCATAAATGTAATCTGCATGACTCCAGTGGTTAAATCCATATCTTCACAATCAATGTGATATGTGTGAGTGAGTGAGAAACAGATCAATAGTACTTTTTTTTAAAATAAATTCTCCTCCCTGCTCAGTAGGGGGCGATATGCACAAATGTAATTAGCCAAAAACAAAAGAATGTGGAGATTTATAGTAAAAAAGACTTAAATATTGATCTGTTTCACACCCACACCTATCACATAATTTCTGAATATATGGATTTAAACACTGGAGTCATGAGGATCACTTTTATGCTGTGTTTATATGCTTTTTGGACCTTCAAAGTTCTCCCCAACTTTCAGTTGCATTGTATGGACCTACAGAGCTGAAATATTCCACTAAAAATCTTTGTGTGTGTTCAGACGAAAAAAGTAAGTCATACACATCTGGGATGGCATGAGGGTGAGTAAATGATGACAGAATGTTCATTTTTGAGTAAACTGTCTCTTTAAGGTTTTGTGAGAAAATCTACTTTTTTGGACGGGATTAAAATCACAAAGTATATCTATGGACTATGAATTTGACCAACTTCCTAAAAGAAAATGAGTCCTGTCTAAATATGGCTTTAGTAATAGCTGCGATGTCAGATCACGCACACAGTTTGTCATCGTCTCTCAAATTAGAATCCAGCTACATTCAAACTACTATAATTTATACACGTTTTAAGATGTTGGTGTCCATTTCTCAGTATGATTCCCTGTAGGTAATGTTCATGTTTGTGTGTGTCCTGTGTCTTTTACCCCACTTATTTAATTGTTTGTTGATGTGGCGTGTCTTGTAAATTCATTAGCATTTTGTGAACAGGACTGTTTTTCCCGAGGGACTTTTCTGTCACGAGAAAGGGCCAGCCTCAAATTCATTTCCTCTCCTTATTTACTTCAAGCCTGCATGGACAATAACAGCAAAAAAAGCTTAATCATTACCTCGGTCACGACTGAGGTGAGGTGATGCGGATGCGGACAGGAAATTGGCGTGCGGCCTGGAGAGACAGTCTCATGCATACTATTGTCCTAACCCAACAAACAAGGCCTCTGCTTTACCACACCCATACTGTAGATACAAACCTGCGTCACACCATTACTCATAACCCAACTGGATCATCACTTGTAGTCTTGTCCTTATAAACAGTTCTCCTTTAATGGCTATGTTCACACAGTCAGTCGTCACGTTTCCATCCAAAATACTAATTTAATTTCAGAATCGCAATATAGCAAAAACAGTTTGATAAATAAATCAGTGCTTCCATCCCATATGTTTAAGAGAAAAAAATACGTCACTTCTGGGGCAATTGGCGCAAAATAGAAATTCAAATTGAAATGGCACTTTTATGAAATGTAAGAAGTTTCTTACGGTTTAGAGCGCACAGACAAAACACTTTGATGAACTTAATATTTGCTAGTGTTCCACGGCAGATGCGTGTCAGACGCATGTCAGTTCTGGGAGGTAATAATAGCCAGACTTTGTGTAGAGCATTATAGAATATCCAGAGCAACATTTAAGATGCTATGCAATTATATTTTGATTCTTTGAGAGAATTATAATTATTATTATTATGCATTCACATGGCTTGTTAAGCAAAGTCACATGACTTTCACATGAGCATCTATGTTCCCATTTAAATTCTATAGGGATATATTGTGTTTGGAAGTGAAAACCGTATTTACTAACAGGTGGCAGTGAGGCACACAATTGAAGTGAATATGGCCAATTTTTGGAGAGTTTAAAGGCAGAAATTTGAATCTTACAATTTTATAAAAGCACTTATAGTAATTCTTTTAAATCGTGTTTATTATTTGAGCTGTAAAATTGTTTACATTTCCGATTTTACGGTTGTAGGATTCACTGCATAATGTTGTTATGGCAATGAAGATGTAAAATTGGAAACAACTTCACACAGAAAGGTTAGTAAGTGATTTTTATCACACTGAAATCATGTTAACCTCTTCAACTCTGGGGACCCAGTGGCGGATCGCTTGCGAAATAAGTTTACATTTGAAATTAAGTCTCCGTATACATGAATCAGGCATACGGGATATCCTTTGAAAGCTTAGAACTTTAGATGACCATCACTTCTGCATTTATGTTACATAAGGCCTGAAAATATTTGTGTTGGAAATCATCGCCACCTTGAGGTCATGTGGTAGAAATATTAAAATGAATATAAAAGTCTTTCAAATAGCATGTAAATAGCCAACTCATATATCAAATGAAAGCTCTCTTTCTCAGGACTGCGACTGTCTGGCTTATTTTGTTGCCCTAATACCACAGTGTGAATGATGTTCAAAATCATGAAGTGAAATATGATATTTGTAAGACATCAAATACAAACGTCTTATTTATGCATCGATCACTTCTGCGGTAAACCCCAAATAGCTAAAAACGTTATATCTGCTTTTACTTTAGGAAGTTTTCTAAAAGATTAGCCATTTTTTACTTGTCTTTGAGCTTGCTTGTGTGAATAATCCAATGTTATATAATTTAGAGGTCCAGAACAAAATATGCAGTTTAGCGAGAGAAGCATGCTAAACAAATCATCAGAAATGAGCTTGTAGTCCTCTCAGAGGATGAGATATTCGAAGAAACAATTGGGGTGGTGCATGAACTGGAAATTAGACTGAATGTCTATGGACGAGCACATCTGTGAGGGCTAAAATGCACGTTAGAGCATCACCTACATTTCAGATCGGCATTTTGTGATGGAAGGTGATAGAGGAAAATAATAATTGTAGTAGTTGCTGCCATCTAGTGGAATAAGTAATCAAATAAGACTTTTTGAAGGGGGATGGTGTGAACAGAACCAGAATTATATGCTAACAAATTTAGGACAAACAAATAAATAAATATTATATATATATATATATATATATATATATATATATATATATATATATATATATATATATATATATATATACACATAATCTTTTCATCTTAAGATTGTAAACATATACAATGTTATTTATGATTAATTGCAGTCTTTTTTATTTATTTGTAATAAATAAATACAATTGTTGGCAATTAGTCCACAGTATGTGTGAATGGTGAGCTTCTAAATTTGAACATTTCTTGAAGAGTTTAAATTACAGGTTGTTTCTCACCAAAACCTATAGTATGCCTTCTGATGACTTGGAATATGACGCAAGTTCTGATTCCTTCAGACTAGTCAGTGTTTATGTAAATGAAGCTTATGACTAAAAATCAAGGAAAAAGCAGCTAGTGTGACACCGTTGTGAACATAACTGTATTTAAAGCATTCTACAACAGGTCTGACAACCATTTACTGCTGCTGTGTGATCGTGGTCTGTTTGCCCTGAGATGTTAATGAAACCAGTTAATTTAAACACATCTCATGAAGCGTCTTTGTTACCGTAAAGCAGTTAAGTAATGATGAAATGCTGCCAGCGTTGGTGTGGTGTCTGTGTTAGTGTGTTTCGGCTGGTAAAGGACATAAGAGTTGTGTGTGTTTTTCTCCTGGCGGCGTGTCGTGTGGTTTTGGGGCTGTGCCAGCCGAGAGCGCACAGGGAGCGAGCAGTGACAGTGCCATGATGAGTCAGTGCAGTGCCGGGGACGAGCCGCCCGCTCTGGTGGCTTCACCGCAGGGTTCTCCAGCCAGTAAGTCCAGATCTTCTCGTACCACCTGGGCACCTTCAATCCCCCTTTACCACAAGACCTTTTTGACCTTTCCCATCTCCAGCCTTTCCGCCCTTTAGTGTGCGCTCTTTGGACGCTATTTGGGTCACGTGTTCTTCACAAAAGGGTCCATTTCACGATATTCCTCACATTTACTGTCTCGTTTATTGCATTTAATTCAGCTGTATTGTTGCAGAAGCAGTATTGTACGTTATAGTATGTCAGACTCTGTAGTAGCTGCTCTGACCTTTAGATCTTTTATTCTTATATTTTCAATTTCACTTCTTCCTCCATCAAAACGTGGATGAAAGTCACGAACTCTTACCTGTTCCACTTTGAGCTTTTAGAAGTTGCAAGCCAGAAATTAATTGTCAATATGTTTTTTGCACATACATGTACACTTTTCAATAAAGGTTAAATATTTGTTGATATTTGTATCGTTGATGTAACACTATAGTTTGGAGTCATTGATGTATCCCTGATCTTGAAGCTTTCCGAGCGTTATTTATTAAAAAATTTATTCTTTGAATTTTTCCTATTGTTAGTACTCCTTGTTGTTTTTTTTTATATTTTATTGTAAATTTCTTTTTTTTAATCTTCATATTAGCTGATTTTAGTGGCTGACCGATAATGTGTTTTTTTTTTGTTTTTTTTTTTAAATGAATGATAAGGATATATAGAAAGCAGGGTGGCCAGTAGCCAAATATAATGGTGATAAATACAATTTTAAAACTGCAAATGAGTTGCACACAATTACAGAAATCCATGCGATTGACAAAATATGTACTCAAAATCCACAAAAATGTTTTTGTAAATTGAGCTTTTGTTTATTATGCATGCTCAAAGCTGTTAATAGATTTTGTTAATGCACATACGCTAAACAGTAAAGTGCACACAATTATAGGCCAATGCAAAAAACAAAACAAAAAAACAATCACTATATATTGGCTGGCTAATATACCTGGATGATTTATTGGTCTGTCACAACCTTATTTAGATTTTAAACCTGGTATACCTATATATTAGAGAGAAAACTAATTTCAGATTATTATTTTTTTTAAATCAAACTGTGACTAAAGGTAAAACTGTGATAGAAGCAACAGTGCAAGAAATATATATGACTTGATTCTGTATCCAAGCCAATAAAACGCTGCAACTGCAACATGTTATCCATACTCCGTATAGGACTTCATTCTTAACT
Organism: Moxostoma hubbsi; assembly: GCA_032164185.1. Lineage (NCBI taxonomy): Eukaryota > Metazoa > Chordata > Actinopteri > Cypriniformes > Catostomidae > Moxostoma > Moxostoma hubbsi. The sequence continues at coordinate 9,741,285 of JAVLUX010000035.1, forward strand.
GCTCTTTCCTCATTTAACATCTGTAAACATCTGTCTTTAGCACAATCTCCTCCATCCCACCTTACCCTGTTCCCTTTGTCATTTCGGATAAAGTCGCTATGTTTTCTCCTGCATTGAATATTTTAAGATTTCCATTTGAATCTTTTTCTTTTCCATTCTTTTTAACTCGTCTCTTCTTGTTCATGGTAACACGGTTTATGAAGTACAACCAAAATAGTCTATATTGTTTGATGTATTAAATTAATGGTGTTAAAGGGATGTTCTGTGGAGCATCAAAGGAGAAATTTAGTAGAATCTTAGTGCTCATTTGCCATTGCACATAAGCCAGCAGTGCCCATGAACTGTCAAGCTCCAATGGACAGTAAAGGTTCTGAACATGAGATTTGAGAGCTAAGGTGATGGAGAGAAAAGCATCACGACTCAGGAGATCTAAGATATTTAATGTTGTACTTCATACTCCGTGTTCATGGGCCCTCTCTCTGCATGTTTCATCACCTCTTTTGCGTGTGCTGCGTTGTGTGTTGCAGCCGTCCCTGTGCATGACATTAAACGTTTGGCATGGAACAGTTCAGGACATGCATCATATCCAGAGTTAGAGCACAGTCAGTCGGGCCCCTTTGCTGGAGCCCATGGGGTCGCTGGTATCCCTACAACAATTGGGGCCGCAGCTCAGTGTAAGTGTGTGGGGTGAACCAGGACACACACACAATATCTAAATCAAACTCTTCATCTAATAGAAATAGGTTGCAGTGCTGGGGGGAATTGTGTTATTCTGTGTTGTGAGTTGTCGGGTCGATTTTTAGTAGGTTTGTATTGGAGAGAAAATGTAAACCCAGTTGCATGTTCACACATTAAGGCCTATTCACATTAAGCATGACTTTTCACATATTTTAAAATATATATATAAGACTTTAAAATCAAACATCGCATTCACTTTTTGACCAAATGTGAAAAATTCAACACATGACGAACTTGACTTTTTGTGACCAATCTCACCTCGCTTTGGTGTCAGTAGGCCTTAATATGTTTGAATAAGTTATTTGCTATAGTTGTTGATATCAAGAATATGCTGCATTCTGTAAATCACTTTTAATTGTAATAATGCACAGTGTACGCAGTACAGGTTGTGCTCATTAACTTTTCTTCGTTTTTTTCTCTTTTGCATCATTTCATTTGCTCTCCATCTCTGCATCCTCTCACCATCTCCCATCCTTTTGTTCTGTCCTGTTTTTGAGCAGTTCGTAAGCAGGAGATCATAAAGATCACAGAGCAGTTGATCGAGGCTGTCAACAATGGAGACTTTGAAGCATACACGTAAGTACAGTCCACATACACAACACACAGCAGGGGATGTGATTACGCTACAATCCTCAGAATGTTGTGAACATTTTAGGTCATTGTAGATATAGGGCTATAGTAAAATTCTATGAAAAATGAACAACAAACCCATCAAATATTGTATTCAATATTTAAATATTTAAATAATTACAATGAAAGTGAATTGGGATTGAAGCTGTCGAGCTCAAAAAATGACTAAAAAGCACCTTTAAATGAATATATATGCACTATATGGTGTACCAAGTCTTCTAAAGTCATATGGAAGCTTGTGTGAGGAACAGACCAAAATGCTGAAAATCGTGCCTGTAGCTCTCGAATCTCATTGACTTTTGCGTACGCTCAAAATCGCCGCCATTAAGGGCCCGTTTCCACCTGGTATTACGATGCGTTTCGAGTGATCCAATCACATATGGTCAGGTGAGACACATCACTGTTTACATCTGGTCACTTAAATGCGTCTCCTGTGACCACTTGTGTTTCTTAACAGCACACATCAATCACTATGTCAGTGTTACTGCATAATATTAAAGCGCAGCAAAGTCAGAAAAGACAAAGAAAGCGCAAAAAGAATGGTGCAGTTTCTCCCAGATGCGGTTGAAATTTAATCTAAGCACAAATGCTATATGTGAAGCAGAATTATCCATTATTTTAGTGTTTTACTTGTATTAAAAGAGCTTGAGGTGTTTGTGCTTGTCATCTGTGTTGAAATAAGACACACTAAAGAAGATCCGTGACGCTCTCATTATTGTGTATGCATCCGCTTTTTAAATTTTCCGATATGACGGAACATATCCTTTTAAAGCCGCTTGTAACCGCAAAGTTTAATTCTTGTTTTAGCGCAGCGGTTGATTGACAGGTGAGGGGTGGCGCTTTACTGCTGCTGAGAAGCTTACAGGATGGATTAGCCTTTACACCTCAAATGTGATGTGGTCACATGCGATTTTGACCACATTCATATGTGGTTTTTGTGATCCGATCACAAAACATTTTAGACACCATTTAGACATGTATTTAGTACTGACACGTGTGATCGGATCACCCGAAATGCAACTTTATACCAGGTGGAAATGAGGTCAGAGATAAACAAACAGGTTTAGACATGACGTGGGTGTGAGTAAATGATGAAAGATTTTTTTTTTTTTAATTTTGGGTCAACAAACCCTTTAATGTTTTTTTTATGTTTTGTTCAGTAGACCTGTAATACTTTTCTTATGGTCCTCTTTTAGAAGAATCTGTGACCCTGGTCTGACCTCTTTTGAACCCGAAGCTCTGGGGAACCTGGTGGAGGGGATGGACTTTCACAAGTTCTACTTTGAGCACTGTGAGTCATCTTCCACCACATCCCACTGTTTTGTATCTTTTGGAGTGGACTTGTTTAGAAAATTAAATAAACCTTACATTTGAACATTTATATAAAGTCAAAACAATGCATTTTAAATTTGTGTGGTTTGTTTTGTTATATGATATATGCCTTTGATGTTGACAGTGTTAAGTAAGAACAACAAGCCTGTGCACACCACTATCCTGAACCCCCATGTTCACCTCATTGGAGAGGACGCTGCCTGCATCGCATATATCCGGCTGACGCAGTACATTGACAGCCAGGGCCGCCCACGCAGCTGCCAATCAGAGGAGACCCGCGTGTGGCACCGCCGTGATAGCAAATGGCTTAACGTCCATTTCCACTGCTCAGGGGCACCAGCCGCCCCCTTACAGTGAAACACACAAGACAAAGGTACATAAACATACATAAACACACGCACATTGCTCAGCATCAGGGTTGCTACAGTTTTGAAATTATTTTTTTATTTTAAATCTCAGCCTGTATAAAAGAGAATACAGACAAATGATAGAGGCATATGCAGATGTCTGAATAGCTTTCGCTGCAGATGGCATATGAGTGAATGGGCACTTGAGAGTATTTGAGTAGATTTTATTCATTTTGTAGACTAATAAAAAAAAAATACAAAAATTATTGGAAAATGTCTCTCTTTGAGCGATCATACTGATGTTCATGTTGAATACTGACTGAAAAACATAAACAATGTAGTAGGTGGAGCTTGAGGTCACACCTACCGATGACATGGACCAATGGTAGCAAAAGGTGTTTAGAAGCCGGTTAGAAGCTTTCTTAAAAGAAACACCTTTATTTTGGGCCAGATTTAGTTCTAAATGACGTCATACCTGTTCTTTCTTTGATTTCGTACGAAGTATATCTGGGACTTTTTTTTATTTTGTTTCAGTATTAGATTTAGATTTAGCTAGAAAAGTTTTTAGATTTTATGTATATAAAGCATAAATACATCAAAATGCTGACAATGCACATTTCTATACACTTCTTTCCTGGATTCTCCAGATAATGGGAATGTTTCTTCTTTGTGGCCGGACGGGCACATGGAGGCCAGCTGGGTGACAGCTCTTAAAGTTACAGATGCACCAGTGAGGAACTCTTGACAACATCCAGTTCAACTGTCAACACCACTTATCCTGTCCAATCTTTGACCAACGGGAGCTGGCCGCGGCTGTGGCCTCGCCCAAGGGACGGTGCATGTATCTGACGCCCACATGAGGGTGCTGTTTTGTCCTTTTCCCATGGAACCATCTTTTTTTGCCCGTTAAAGATGTTCAGAAGGTGTTGTGAGTACTGATCTATGAATTCATAAATATGCTGTATATTGTAAAAAATCACTAGCTGAACCAGAAGCTACAATCAAGTTTGAAAAAGCATTTATGTAAGTAAAACAGGACGGGGGAGGTATTAGGGTGGGTCAACTTAAAACGAGTCACAAAACGGACTAGTACCCAAAAACTGCAGTTTACAGGGTCGTAATTTAAATCTTCCATCTTGTACACTTTGCAGTTTTTGGGAATTAAAGGGACGGGTCGTCTAAAAGTTCAGAAGTTCTTCATATCAAAAGGAAAAGAACCAAAGTGTAGTTTTTAGTCTTTTTAAAAGAGTGTTTCTGTTTTGGTGTTGGTTTTTTATTTAACCCGGGTCTAAGAGAAGGTTTGTTTGACCCTGGTTTTAGTATTCTCTTGTGTTAATGTGGAACTCTTAATCTTCCTTTTTTTTTTTTTTTTCCATTTTCTTTTGTCTTGACAGACACTGTAACTGAAAGTATTTTGTGTTCAGTTTGAGTTTTTATTACTATTTTATTTTTTAAGTTAATCTAAATAAACGAAATGATTTACAGAGATATTTAAAGGAGATACACCATTCAGGTTAAGGCAAAAGATGCTCGGTAATATGTGTTTTTGTCTGTGGGTGTGTGTCGGATCAGAACCGATATAAATTAAACTCCATGACCCCTAATACAGATTTAATTGAAGGCTTTGCACCGGTTGCAAATGAAAGAATGAAAGCCATTGTAAACAGACCAACTGTTTTTCAGCTCACAACAAAGTACCTACCAGTAGATTCGCCCAACATTTCCTATTTTGTCATATTTAAGTGGCAGGCAAGAGGTTGCGTTCATGCATACACACAAACTGCCTCTAAAAACATATTGTGGTAGTTGTAGATATAAACTCCATTCCCACTTTTTAAACTCAAGCAAACAAGATCTGATTCAACTGTGTGGCCTTATCTTCACTGCCCATATCAGATCTAAGCAAAAAGGAGAAGTGGTAATTTTAACGACATCATGACGAAAATAAAAATGACTTTAAGCAGTCGAAGATGGAGCTTTGGGCACAAGCCAGCCCTTCTTAAAATACACACACACACACACACACACACACACAAACACAAACACACACACACAAACACAGACAGTTGCACTGTAAAAGTGTGCAGTTATTTTTGTAATGTTGGACTTGTCTAAATCACCCTGTCCTAAGTATTGTTGTAGTCGTTTGTGTTGGTGATGGGGGTGTAAATGCCGTGCGTGCTCTGTAAATACACGTTGTTCGGTTCGTCCAATCAGAAGGAGCAGGTAGGGAAATCTGCACACATTTTATGTCCAGTTGCCATAGTTGTGTTGTTTAAAATCACAATTTTAATGTTTGTACGATTAAAAGTCACAGAGGTATGTCTGTCAATTTTGACCACAAACTATACACAGGTTTTATGGCACTATTTAAACTGAGTTTTAATGTTACTGTTACTTAATTGTTAGAAGTGAGGGTTTGGTTTTTGCAAGTCATAAATTTGAACCATTAAGTTTGTCTGTTGTTGCAGGAATGCTTTTCATAACTGCTGCTCTTTTGTCTTTAGATTTTAGTAGTTTAGTTTCAGAGGCAATATAACGTGAAGTGTGGGGGAGACAAAACAAAAGGCAACTTCATCTCCACTCATTAGAACACGTCCGTCTTTTGTATGGAGTTCTCGATCTGTAAAATACATGTGGTGTTCACGCTTCGTGACATATCAAAACTGTACCTGTGAATGTGTGTGCGCGCGTTTATCACCTTAACGACAACGTCTCTTAAGTAGTGATGCCGTCAAATTGTGTGATGCCGTTTTCAAGTCCGTTTTATGTCTCGCGCTCTTTTTTTTTTTGTTTTTTTGTTTTTGTCTTTATTTTTTATTTTTTTCCTTTGTTTTTTGTTTGTGCTATGGGGAACTGCTGCCTTGCCTGGCCAAACTTAGAACTACACTGACTTTTGATTTATTTATTTTTTTAAATCCAACCTAGAGTTCCTTTTTCTGTACATGGTTGTCTTTTTCAGCTCCATGAAAATTAAAAGGAATGAGATGGCTACGAGGACACACTAGTTAGTAGATTTAGATAAATAAATATCCACCCCATGAAAGCATGGTTTGAGTCCCGGGCCAGAATGTGCAAATGAGTCTTCTTGCCCACCCGTCCAATGATAGAGAATTCAAAATCAAACATGCAGTTTAAATAAACTGGTGAATATGCATGTCTACTTTTCTTGGTAAATCTTTTTTCCACTGTCTGTGTTTACTTTACTTAAAAAAAAAAAAAAAAAAATCTCATAGTATTTGCATCTCGACATGAATTATAAGTGAAGTACCATATAAAAAAAGAAAATGAAAAAAAAAAAAGTAGAAAATAGTGAAAAAAATATAGAAAACAAAAGCCTCTGCTTGGTATGCTCCCCTCATTCTAAGTAAATCTATTGCATTGTAATTGTATACTATTGGGCTTCGTATATACAGAGTTTAAACATGGATGCTGGATTTTGCATGATCATACATTTAATAAAACCATGAAATGACAACTATCAAGTGTTTGTCTGAATGTTAGTAGGTCTTCATCATAGCTTTGTTATTACTGATCTGGAAATTATTTAATAAAAAGAGCATTTCTGCAGCAGGGTCTGTTTTTCTTTGTGTGATTTTTAATTCTTTTAAATATTTTAAAATTCTCTCATCATTTCTCACCCTTATGCCAGATGTGTATGACTCTTCAGCAGAACACAAATAAAGAATTTTAGAAGAATTTCTCAGTTCTGTAGGTCCATGCAATGCAAGTGAGTGGTGGCCAGAACTTTGAAGGTCCAAATAACATATAAAGGCAGCATAACAGTAATCTATAAGACTCCAGTGGTTAAATCCATGTTGATGCGGATGGCAGCCTTGGTGTGGAGCTCTCAAATTCTTTTGTTGTTTTTGTTGGTTTGTCCTGTGTTTAGTAATCTTTTTCCAATCAGTTATACCAGGGATGAAATGCTGAACATTTGGCAGCACATATCAGACAAATGTTTTCCCGGTTTTTGACTATTCCGACATTTTGCTGGACATTTTAGTCAGAGGCGCAGCTGTGTTGTTTAAGTGCGCTATGAGACTGATTTTGCTGGTCAGGCTTCGTCAGTTCGGCATTCGAACAGCACTGCTGAGTAGTCATCTAGCAAATCTCTGCTCTTTTCCTAACAAAATGGACAAACTACATCTCCTTACCCATACAAACAAGGATTTCTCAAACTCTGCTGCATTGTGCTTCACAGAAATCTGGCTGAGTGAAGCCATTCCAGACAGTGCATTACATCTGCTGGGCTTTCAGCTGTTCAGAGCGGATCGCATCGCGGAGTTATCGAGAGGTGGTGGAACATGATTTTATATCAATGAAAGTTGGTGTACAGATGTAACAATGTTTAAGAAGATGTGTTGTCCTAATTTAGAAGTGCTTTTTATTAAATGTAAGTTTTTCTACTCACCACAGGTGTTTTCCACGTGTATTCAGTTGAGTGTTTATATCCTGCAATACGCATGCTTGAATGCAGCGCTGCAATAGCTGGCTGATCAAATAACCAACAAGGAACAACAATACGCGTACTCCGTTATTATTATTCTTGGGGATTTTAACAAAGCAAATCTCACACGTGAACTGCCCAAATACAAACCGCACATTACATGCCCAACCAGAGACAGAAATATACTGGATCATTGCTATACAACAATAAAGGATGCATATCCCTCTGTCCTTAGAGCAGCTTTGGGACTCTGATCACTGTCAGGTTCTTCTTCTTCCAATCTACTGGCAGAATCTAAAATCTTCTAAACCTGTTGTAAAGACTGTAAAGAGAGGACCAATGAAGCAGAGCTGGAACTACAAGCCTGCTTTGACTGCACTGATTGGAGTGCATTTGAGACTGCAGACACCAATCTGGATGAGCTCACAGGTACTGTGACATCATATATCAGTTTTTGTGAGGATATGTGCATTCCTACTAGGACTTATTTAACATACAACAATGACAATCCATGGTTTGCAGCTTCATCAGGGAAAAGAGGATGCTTAAAGAAGTGGGGATAAAATCTTGTACAATCAGGCCAGGAACATACTGAATATGGAAATCAGAGTGGCTAAAAGAAGCTATTCTGATAAGCTGAAAAACATGTTTTCAGCTAATGACCCTACATCAGGGTGGAGAGGCCTGAAATACATTTCTAACTACAAGATACCATCCCCCAATACTGTAGGGATCCAACAACTGGCTGACGACCTGAATATGTTCCACTGTAGATTTGAAAGGCCCAATCTAACACCCCACATCCACTCTGACCTTCACTTCACACAAACATCAACACCTCCTGCAACCACCCTCCTCCCCCCTCTTGCTACTCAACCTGCACTTAAGATCTGTGAAGAGGAGGCATGCTGTGTCATCCGAAAAAAAAAAAAAAAAAAGACAAGGAAAGCACAGGGCCCATATGGTGTTTCACCCACTGTTCTAAAATCCTGTGCTAACCAGCTGGCCCCCATCTTCACACTGATCTTCAATAGATCACTGGAGCAGTGTGAATTCCAATGCTGCTTCAAATGCTCCATCATCAGTCATCGCTCTGACGTCTGTGGTCATGAAGTCATTTGAGAGACTGGTGTTAGCTCATCTGAGGGACATCACTGGACCTTTTCTAGATCCCCTTCAATTTGCTTATCAAGCAAACAGGTCTTAGGATGGTGCAGTCAACATGAGATTGCATCATATCCTGCTACATCTGGACAGACCAGGGACATATGCAAGGATTCTTTTTTTGGACTTCAGATTGGCTTTCAACACCATCATCCCAGCTATTATCAAGACTAAATTACACCAAATCTCTGTTCCCACCTCTATCTGTCAGTGGATCACAAGCTTGTGAAAGGCAGGCAGCAGCTAGTGAGACAGGGGAAATTCACTGCCAGAACATGTGCAAACAGCACTGGTGCCCCCCAGGGGCATGTGTGCTCTCCCCACTTCTTCTCCCAGTATACAAATGACTGCACCACCAAGGACCCCTCTGTCAAGCTCCTGAAGTTTGCAGATGACGCTTGACCATGCTCAATACATATACAGTGGCATGCACATTTTTGGCACTCCTGATCAAAATTCCTGTTGCTGTGAATAGCTAAGCGTGCAAAAGATAGCCTGATTTCCAAAAGGCATAAAGTTAAAAATGACACATTTCTTCAATATTTTAAGCAATTTTAGTTTTTTTATTTCCATCTTTCACAATTTCAAAATAGCAAAAAAGGAAAAGGGCCTGAAGTAAAAGTTTTGGCACCCTGCATGGTCAGTACTTAGTAGCACCCCCTGGCAAGTATCCCAGCTTGTAAAAGCTTTTTGTAGCCAGCTAAATGTCTTTTAATTTTTGTTTGGGTGATTTTCACCCATTCTTCCTTGCAAAAGGCTTCTACATTAGTTCTGTGAGATTCGTGGGCCGTCTTGCATGCACTGCACTTTTCAGGTCTATCCAAAGATTTTCGATGATGTTTAGATCAGGGTACTGTGAGGGCCATGGCAAAACCTTAAGCTTGCCGTCTTGAGGTAGTCCATTTTGGATTTTGAGGTGGGTTTAGGATCATTATCCTTTTGTAGAAGCAATCCTCTTTTCATCTTCAGCTTTTTTACAGATGATGTGATTTTTGCTTGTATTTAATTTAATCCATTCTTTCCTCTACCAGAGAAATGTTCCCCTGTGCCACTGGCATCAACACAAGCCCAAAGCATGATCGATCCACCCCCGTGATTAACAGTTGGAGATGTTCTTTTCATTAAATTCTGCACCCTTTTTTCTCCAAGCATGCCTTTGCACATTGCGGCCAAATAGTTATATTTTAACTTCATCAGTCCACATGACTTGTTTCTAAAATGCATAATTTGCAAACTTCTGACATTGAAATTTGTGGTAAGGAATTAAGGAGCTTTTCTTCTCATGACTCTTCCATGAAGGTCATATTTGTGCAGGTGTCACTGCACAGTAGAACAGTGCACCACTACTCCAGAGTCTGCTAAATCTTCCTTAAGGTCTTTTGCAGTCAAACAGGGGTTTTAGTTTGCCTTTCCAGCAATCTTGCGAGGAGTACTCTCTGAAAGTTTTATTGGTCATCCAGACCTTAACTCTTAACTTGAACTCTACCATTCCCATTAACTGCCATTTCTTAATTACATTACGAACTGAGGAAACGGCTACCTAAAAGTGCTTTGCTATCTTCTTATAGCCTTCTCCTGCTTTGTGGGCATCAATTATTTTAATTTTCAGAGTGCTAGGCAGCTGCTTAGAGGAGCCCATGGCTGCTGATTGTTGGGACAAGATTTGAGGAGTCAAGAGTATGTATAAAGCTTTGAAATTTGCATCACCTGGCCTTTTTAAGTGATGATTGTGAACAAGCCATATCCCTAACAAGCTAACAAAGGTCTGGGACCTTGGTAAAAGTTACCTGAGAGCTCAAATCTCTTGGGGTGCCCAAACATTTGCATGGTGCTCCTTTCCTTTTTTCACTCTAAAATTGTACAAAATAAAAATAAAACACTAATATTGCTTAAAATTTTGAAAAGAATGTTTCATCTTTAACTTTATGCCTTTTAGAGATCAGTTCATCATCTTCTCACTTAACTATTCACAGCAAAAGAAATTTTGATCAGGGGTGCCCTCATTTTTGCATGCCACTGTATATACATATACAGGTGCATCTCAACAAATAAGAATATCATAGAAAAGTTTCCGTAATTTCATTCAAAAAGTGGAACTTTCATATATTCATGTCTTTTTTTAAAAAATTTTTTTATCTTGATTATGCCTTACAGCTCATGGAAATCAAAAATCCAGTATCTGTCGACCTTCTAAAAAGTATGTTCATTTATGCACTTAATACTTGGTTGGGGCTCCTTTTGCACAAATTACTGCATCAATGCAGCGTGGCATGGAGGCAATCAGTCTGTAGTACTGCTGAGGTGTATGGAAGCCCAGGTTGCTTTGATAGCAGCCTTCAGCTCATCTGTATTGTTGGGTCTGGTGTCTCTCATTTTGCTCTTGACAATACCCCATAGATTCTCTGTGGGGTTCAGGTCAGGTGAGCTGGCTGGCCAATCAAGCACAGTAATACCATGGTCAGCAAACCAGTTACTGTATATCTATGTGTATATATATGTGTGAGTGTATATATGTATGTATGTATGTATGTATGTATGTATGTGTGTATATATAT